>CM070036.1:156057493-156068658 GCA_036250615.1 Ptychadena robeensis | reverse complement strand
TATCTGCAGCCTCTGACCATCCCCTGTACTATGTCCGCAGTCTCTGACCATCTCCTGTACGATGTCTGCAGCCTCTGACCATCTCCTGTAGAACCATCAGAGGTGTTGTGGTGTCCATGTCTCGGTGGGTCAGAGATGTTTTGGACACGCAGGAGGAACATACACAATATGAGTAATGCAGGTTGAGCCGTGTGTTCTGCTTGGATAGACAGTTTTTACCATATATCATCAAGTTCCAGGAATAGATGTCGGACCGGGTCGTCTCGTGTCCTGTGGCCCGGAGGTGACCCTCAGACCCGGCCTCGGTGCCGGTGGACGATGGAGACATCCATGCTGCATATTTTTGTGATGTGTCTGCTATACTCTGTCCCAGGTTTTCTTTTCCCTGCGGCGTCCTCCTGTTCCACAATCATCTTCAGACAAGGTGACCGGGCCGCGCGTCTTGTTATCGGTCCTCATGGTAATCTCGCTGAATTAAAGCGCGAGGCGAGCGCTCTCTTAACAATCTCGTAGTCTTGTCCTTGGATGAGCTCTGCCGCCTGTGTGAAATCCTGAACATAATTCATTTGAAGCTGCGGAGTAAAATGAATGGTGGGGGATCGTCTCGCGTATCCGCTATTACATATTCATTCATTCCCTCAGAATTCTACACACGACACCCCATAATGACAACGTGAAAAAAGTTTACTTGAGGTTTTGGCAAATTTAGTAAAAATAAATAAATAGAGAAAGCCCATGTACATAAGTATTCACAGCCTTTGCCATGAAGCTCAAAATTGAGCTCCTTGGTGCACCCTGTTTCCCATGATCGTCCTTGAGATGTTTCTGTAGATAATTGGATCCCACTTGAGGTAAAATTCTGATGATCTGGAAAGGCACACACCTGTCTATATAAGATCCCACAGGTGACAATGTCAGAGCATAAAGCAAGCATGAAGGCACAGGAATTGTCTGTAGACCTCCGAGACAGGGTTGTCTGGAGGCAAAAATCTGGGGAAGGTTGCAGAAACATTTCTGCTGCATTGAAGGTCCCAATGAGCGCAGTGGCCTCCATCATCTGTAAGTGGGAGAAGTTCAAACCACCAGGTCTCTTCCTAGAGCTGGACGGCCATCTAACCTTAGCGATCGGGGGAGGGGGACTTAGTCAGGGAGGTGACCAAGAACCCGATGGTCACTCTGTCAGAGCTCCAGAGGTCCTCTGTGGGGGGGGGGGGAGAACCTTCCAGAAGGACAACCATCTGTGCACCAATCCACCAATCAGGTCTGTATGGGGGAGTGGCCAGATGGAAGCCCCTCCTTAGTAAAAGGCACATGGCAGCCGCCTGGAGGTTACTAAACGGCACCTGAAGGACTCTCAGACCATGAGAAACACGATTATCTGGTCTGATGAGACAAAGATTGAACTCTTTGGTGTGAATGCCGGGCGTCACGTTTGGAGGAAACCAGGTACAACTCATCATCAGGCCAATACTATCCCTACAGTGAAGCATGGTGGTGACAGCATCATGCTGTGGGGATGTAGCGGCAGAAACTGGGAGACTAGTCAGGATAAAGGGAAAGATGATGCAGCAATGTACAGAGACATCCTGGATGAAATCCTGCTGCAGAGCGCTCTTGTACTCAGACTGGGGAGACAATTTATCTTTCAACAGGACAGCGACCATGAGCACACAGCCTGGATATTAGAGAAGCGGCTTCAGGTTAAATCTGAGTGGCCCAGCCAGAGCCCAGACTGGAATCTGATTGAACCCCACTGGAGAGATCATAAAATGGCTGCACAGATGCTTCTCATCCAACCTGATGACGCTTGGGAGGTGCTGCGGGGAGGAATGGGCGGGGACATGGATAGGTGTGCCAAGCTTGTGGCATCATATTAAAAAATACTTGAGGCTGGAATTGCTGCCAAAGGGGCATATGCAAAGTATTGAGCAAAGGCTGTGAGTACTTATGTACAGCGAGGCGCTTGTACGTCAGACAAATATAACATAACATTAATAATGACATCACCACAAATGTCTTTTCTGTGCTCACATCATTATCAGTTTTATTCACCCCCCAAGTGACATTCATTCTTAGTACAACATCCTTTTCCAGGTATAACAGCTTTTACACGTGAAGCATAGCGTGACACAAGTGTCTTGCAGCGATCTACGGGGATCTCCGCCCATTTTTCATGGGCAAAAGCCTCCAGTTCAGTCACATTCTTAGGCTTGCACACTGCAACTGCTTTCTTCAAGTCCCACCAGAGGTTCTCAATTGGATGTAAGTCTAGTGACTGCGATGGCCGCTCCAAAATGTTCCAGTCTTTCATCTGCAACCATGCTCTAGGGGACTTGGAGGTATGCTTGGGATCATTGTCCTGGTGAAAGGTCCAACGTCTCCCAAGCCTCAGGTTTGTGACAGATGGCGTCACATTTCCTTCCAATATCTCCTGGTACTGAAGAGAATTCATGGTACCGCGCACACGCTGAAGCTTCCCTGTACCTGCAGAAGCAAAACAGCCCCAAAGCATGATTGACCCCCGCCATGCTTCACAGTAGGCAAGGTGTTCTTTTCTTCACAGGCCTTGTTCTTCCTCCTCCAAACATAGCTGTCTCCAAAGAATAAGAAGAGTCGACTGCAGTACGCCAAAAGTCATGTGGACAAACCACAAAAGTTTGGGATAGTGTTCTGTGGATCAACGCTATGTTCAAATTGGCCAAAACACTCAATTTCAGTGGGGGTTGAATAATTTTGAACACAACTGTACATGTGTCAGGATCCCGGGCCATCCGGGCTGGTGCGGTCTGCCCCACCAGCGTTAGCCCCCCCTGGACCAGTACCTGTAGCCGCTGTTCCTGAGGTCACCTCCACGGTTGGTGCTGGGGTCACTCGGGGTCCATCTGGGGCCTCTCCCGCTACCGCCATGGTGGAGCCGCCGCCGTGCGCGTGCACGCGCCCGTGTGCGTGCCCGCGCATGCGCGTGCCCGCGCATGCGCGCCATGACCGGAATTTTAAGGGCTGGCAGGGGGGTGTGTTCTTGAGTGTCCGTCCCTCCTCCATGGGCGGACCTGGGGGGACGCTCCCTATATAAATCTGCCAGCCCTTGCACTCAGTGCTGTAGAATTGCAGTTCCTGTTTGGATGTTAGAGTGCGTTTCTCTTGGCTTGATTACCCAGTGTTTGACCCTGCTTTGCACCCGACGATCCCTTGACTTCTGGCTCCCTGACCTCCGCGTGTTCCTGACTACTCTACTTGCTTGCCGCCTGCCTCGACCCTCGCCTGTCCCTCGACTATCCGTTGATTGCCGTCTGCCTCGACCCTCGCTTTGGACACTGACCATTCTACACAACTCCTGTGTACCTGCTCGTCTGTTCGCACGGACTTCCCCCCTGAAGGGGACTACCACTGGGACACATGTCTGCACCCTCCTGGGGGGGTACACCAGGGAAGCAGGGAAAAGTCCACAGGGTCCCCTCAAGGGATCCCTGCCTATCTCCCGCTAGGGGGGCTCTGGGAGAAGACCCTCAGGTGGCATAGATTCCCTGCTCCTGGCACCCCCGCGTCAACCCAGGACCTGCGGGCATAACAACATGGGCTTTCTCAGTTTTTTTTTATTTTGAATAGATTTTCCAAAACACACACAGTAGGGGTCAGAGTCACACTCTGTTATACACATTGTCACATATGGGGTGATACCATGGTTATATATATGTGAGATGCCACTGTAGGGGTCGTGCGACTGCGTCAGGGCTGCAATTAAACTTCTCCTCGCTCTCTCCTCAGGAGGGAAAAGGCGATAATTGGTTATATTTAGTGATTTCAGCGGCTCATCAATCATCATCCAGCGCCAGTGTTCGTTGCTAACGAGGACGTAGTCATTATTAAACCATCATCCGTCTTGCTTTGCAGCAAATTCACCGCCAACCTCATTGAGATGATTCATATATCAGAGAAACCCGCTAACTGTGATTTTACTTTCTTTTATTACAGAAATTTTATGAATAAGCATCAGAAGCCAGTGCTAACGGGCCAGAGGTTTAAAACCAGAAAGAGGGGTAAGTGTGCCGGCTGCTGAGACAGAAGATTTTTTGTTTGGTTAAATACATTCTGTGCCCATGATGAAGGGTTTCCACCATGCCTGTACTAAGGTCCTGGGCCTGCACACCCCCTGTGCCCATTATGAAGGGTTTCCACCATGCCTGTACTAGGGTCCTGGGCCTGCACACCCCCTGTGCCCATTATGAAGGGTTTCCGCCATGCCTGTACTAGGGTCCTGGGCCTGCACACCTCCTGTGCCCATTATGAAGGGTGTTCATCATCCCTGTATTAAGGTCTGGGGCCATGCACACCTCCTGGGCCCATTAGAAGGGTTTCCACCATCTTGTAAGCTAGGGTCCTGGGTTGGCCCCCTCCTTGCCCCTTATGAGGACTCCCGATACCCTGCCTAAGGCCTGGGTCTGCACACCTCCTGTGCCCATTATGAGGACCCCATTCCACCATACCGCCCTAGTTCTGGGCCTGGCACACCTCCCTGTGCCCTTATCAAGGGTGGTGCATCATCCCTGTATTAAGGTCTGGGGCCAGCCACACCCTCCTGGGCCCCATTTGAGGACTCCCCACCATGCCTGTACTCGGGTCCCTGGGCGGCACACCCTCCTGTGCCATTATGAAGGGTTTCCACCATGCCTATACTAAGGTCCTGGGCCTGCACACCTCCTATGCCCATTATGAAGGGTTTCCACCATGCCTGTACTAAGGTCTGGGGTCTGCACACCTTTTGTGTCTATTATGATGGGCTTCCACAATGCTTTTTTTAAGGTCCTGGGCCTGCGCCCTTTATATGCCAATTATAAAGGGTTTCCACCATGTCTGTACGGAGATCTTGGCCTACACACCTTCTGTGCCCATTATGAAGGGGTTCCACCATACCTATGCAAAGGTCCTGGACCTGCACACCTCCTGTGCCCTTTATGAAGGTCTTGCAGCCTTGATATATCTATTATTGAGGGTTTCCATCATACCTGTACTGAGAACCTGGGCCCTAAAAACCTCCTGTGCTTATTAGGAGGGGCTTGCACCATACCTATGCAAAGGTCCTGGACCTGGGCACCTTCTGTGCCTATTATGAAGGATTTCCACCATGCCTATACTAAGGTTATGGACTTAATATAAAACAATGTGGGGTCAAATGTCCCAGCTGATCAATAATGTCCCAGCTGATCAATATAAGGTTCTGATTGGATAGACAATGACATTGGTTCAGGGGGTCCCTAACAATGTACTTTTTCCTTCTGCTCTCCCTACAGATGAAAAAGAGAAATTTGAACCTACAGTGTTTCGGGATACGATCATCCAGGGACTCAATGAAGCTGGCTCTGACTTGGAGGCATTAGCCAAATTTCTTGACACCACAGGCTCGCGCTTAGATTACCGCCGCTATGCTGACACGCTGTTTGACATTCTCATAGCCGGGAGCATGCTAGGTAAGTAGGAACCTCTCAGGGAACCCTGACTATGGGTTGACTCCAACTGGGAAGTGAAGGTGGTTTTACCAATTCAAATTACAGCCAATTAGTGATGGCCGAACTGGCCGTAAGGCGGAAAGTTCGGCGGCGAACATGGGTGTTCGCCCTCCTTCTCGCCAGCAAGCAGTATAGGTGTTCGACCCGCCCCATTCACCGGCAAGAAGAAGATCTCTATTCCTACGAGATCGTGTCAGAGGAAGAATCTTTTCACTAGAAGACCAGGCATGAAGCTGGTCTCCTAGTGAAAAACCGGCGTGGCTGAGTGGACGATGGTTGTGCTGGAATAGAGAATGGTCGAATATTCCGACTGCAACTTTGTGAGCTGATTTGCCAAAGCCCCTGAGCATGATATCATCACCAAAATTAGCTGGAAATGTAGAGAAAGGGTTGTGAGAACGATAGAAAAAACAAATTTTTGCTCTACGCACCATGGAGTTTTGCATAAAAAAATCAATAGTTCAAAAACAAAGTGAAATTCCGATTTTCACAAATTTTGACTTGACATTTGAACCTTAATTTGTGCAAAAGTTATTTGTGTCTAGAGCCATAACTATTTTTTGTTTATAAACCCCCAACCTTTTCTACATCTCCAGCAAGTTTGGTGATGACTACCATGTTCAGGGCTTTGCATTACACTCAAAAATCAATGTTAAACCAAACAACCTCCGACCAACTCTGTTTCTCTTGCATGTCCTGCACAGCCCATAGAGCCCAGGTGCCCAACCTGCGACCCGCCGGGGCCACACATCGGCCCCTTTTAGCATTCCTTTGGTGCCCCCCCCTCAGTCCCTCCACCTGCAGCACCCCTCAAAACTGTGACTAATCACTAGGTCATAAGAACTCACACTGTCCGGCGCCAATCCCCCACTGACGGATCCTTGTCTCGGGATCTTCTCATATGAGAGAAGAGGAGGAGAGGCGATAACACTTACAAGATAGGCCGTAACGTCAAAGAAGCCAATCAAGACCCAGTTGGCATCTGGACAGGTCCCTCGCCCCTCCTCCTCTAGTGTTGGCGGGGTATCAAAGCAACACAGTGCCTATGCTCCCACTATTTCCACCAATGAACGTGGGTGATTCTGTAAATAAACAGAGTTATGTGAGGCCCTTAGTGATGTCTGGAGGGCCGCACTTGTTGCCCTCCCATATCAACTCTTCCCTGAGAGGAATCACATCCAGCACTCAGAAGGGTCGCATTTTTTTTCAAAAGTTCGACCCATCTCTAGTGCTGGCTGTTATTCCTCTAGGCCTAGCGTCCTCAACCTGAAGGCCCAGGGGCCCGCATACGCCCCTTGGGATTGTTTGGCGGCCCCCCTTGTCCTTCCCCCCCCCAAAACCTTACCTAGTTTATTGCACCTAGGCCATAAGAATTCTCCTGTCCTCCGATCCCCTCGCTGACAGAGTTGTGGCCCAATCCATAACAAAACTCAGTTCGCCCACCACCTCTGGAGTCTAGGCGTGCCAGGACATGCAAGCAGAAACCGATTATACCTAATCGTCTGGCCCACCATTATATAACAATCAACCAACAATTCAGTACAAAGCGGCACCAAACCAAACATCGATAACCTTCTTTAACATAACAAAACGCCCATGATCTGACCCACTTGCCCTCCATACCAACTCATCCCCCCACGCACTTCATACCATCAAAAAACCATTTATCATCTGGCAAAAGAACAGCGAACCAAACCACGGGCACAACAACAAAAAAACAACGTCCGATACCGACGATTTACAACTCTATCCGATTCAATTCACAAAGGTCGATCAAACCATGTGGACAGACACACATTTCCAGTAAAAATCTATACGGTTTAAGTCAATTGCAACTGGAACATTGAACCACGTGTATGGGGGTCTATACTTGTTCCGTCCCTGATCATGATTTTCTCTCTCTTTCCGTCCGGCAAGGTCTTCAGCAACAACGATCAGTAGATATAATATCTGGACAAAGCAAAGCCTTGAACGAGGAAATTAAAGAAGGTAAAGCCGTCCGTAGAGGGTTGGGGAGGGCCCGGGGGATCATGATCTTCAGCTTTGACCGCATCTCCAGTAGTGATGAGCACTACACACAACATTTCGGCCAAATTATTCTCTCAAATATTATAAGTCCAAATTTAGAAAATTTTCGAGATCTCCGTCCATTATTATGAATGTGAAAATCGGCACTTGTACATGCAAATATCGGGAGAGCAACTGTTGTCACAGTGACCTCTAGTGGCAGAATGGGAAATGGCAGCTGCAAGTGTAAACAACACATCATAAAGAAGAAACAAACCTAAAAAAAAACAATTACGTACAAAATGCAAAAACTATAGCATACATGAAAATCGAATACTTGTACAAAAAACGCAATGTGTTTGACATCTAGTCCAAACACTCTAGTGGCAGAATGTGAGATAGCAGCTGCAGTGTAATCCCACACAAGAGAACAACACTCATACTATAAGTAATTCATTGATAAAATCGCAACTTGTACATGTAAATATCGGGAGAGACAATGTTTTTTTTGTCATGGTGACATCTAGTGGTACAGAAAATGGAAATAGCAGCTGCATTGTAATCCACCACATGGGACTTGTTACATGTGAATATTGGGAACCGCAATGGTGCGGTCACAGAGACTCTAGTGGCGGATGTGAGATGCACTTGCAGTGTATCCCCCCAAGAGACCAACCTCATAGAAGTATTCATTGTTAAAATCGGCACTTGTACATGTAATATCGGGAGAGCAATGTGTTGTCATGGTGAGATCTATGGCAACTGGGAATAGCAGCTGTAGTGTATCACCACTGAACTTGTACATGTGAATCTTGGGAACGCAATGCATGGTACTTTCCCCAGACTGATGATCGTATTTAAATCAGAATTGAAGATCATGCAAAAATCGACCCTTGTGGGCTAGCTTCAGTCTGCTTCTCTGTTCACTGTCCACCTCACAAGCTGGTGCTAGCTGAGCTCATAGACAGAGAAATGGTGATGTACATATACAGAGACTATCCTATAGAAGTAGGTGGTGGTGATACCTGGCCAACCTGCCATACTGTTCATGTAGAGATGTCGAACATGTTTCCGACTTGCTAACATTTGTGATACTGATTTCAAAGCCCCTGACACATGGTATCCATCAGCAAAATAGCTTGAGATGTAGAGAAGGGTTGTGGTATATCATTGGAAAAAAAAAATTATGTCCTCTATCACACATGCAGTTTTTTGCATACAATTGAACGTTTCAAAATTAAATCCGAAATTCCGATTTTCGGAATTTTGACTGACTTTGAAACCTAATTTATAGCAAAAACTGGTTTTGTGTTAGATACATAACGTTTTTCTTTCACAATTCCTCCAACCCTTCTCTACCATCTCCCAGCAAGTTTTGGTGATGAATACCATGCGCAGGGTCTTTTGCAATTAACTCGAAATCGTCGCAAATGAGTAGAATTTGTTCTTTACCTGTTCAGTCTTTATCAAGTCTTTCAAATCCTAGAGAGCCATAGAAGTAATAGGATTGGAGCGGCCTGATACCACCCTGGGGGTTAATCTGTTGAAACGTTTTCTGAATTTTACATAGGGAATTCTGAAAATATCTGAATTGATAAATTCAGGTCTCACAGAACCAGGAACTGGTAAAAATTTTAATAAAAAGGTCCTGTAACATATAATTTTTTTTCTTCTCTTCTTCAGCTCCTGCTGTTCTCATCAAGGCCCCCCCCCCTTCTCAGAATACTCGAGCAGACCAAGCTGGCCGTGCTGGACCGGCGTACTGCTGGCGGTGGGACTCTCCCGTCCAACTATTCTCACCATCCCTGTTTTCAGAGAATATCGTCAAAGAAGGTCTAATTTAAGCCCCCCATACACCTTTAGAGATCTCTCCAAATCATTTTCTTAGATCTGCCAACAACTAGTAGTGCCGGGTCTCCCCTGATAAATGCATAAGTGATTGGAAGGTCTATATCACTGCTATGTAGTGCCCCCGTGTCCTCCCGTGATCAGAATACATAGTGATAGGACGGTAATATATCACTGCTATGTAGTGCCGGGTCCTCCCTGATAGAATAAATCAGTGAATTGGCAAGGTATATATCACTGCTATGTAGTGCCGGTCCTCCCCTGATAGACATACATATGATTGGAAGGTAATAATCACTGCTATGTATTGCTGGGTCCTCCCTGATAGAATCACCAATAGTGATTGGAATGTATTAATCCCTGCTATGTAGTGCCGGGTACCTCCCGTGATACGAATACACATATTGATTGGAAGGTCTATATCACTGCTATGTAGTGCCGGGTCCCCCTGCATGAAATACATAGTGATTGGACAGGTATATCTACACTGCTATGTAGTGCTGGGTCTCCCCTGATAGAATACAATCGTGATTGGATGGTATATATCACTACTGCTATGTAGTTCTGCGGGTCCCTCCCTGTTAGAATCACATATATGACTGGAAGGTATATAAATTAAAGGGCCCCCAACCACGTCCGTTTCCCCCCATCGTATTCCGGGAACGATTCGAACTTCCGGGCGCGTGAAGTCCACCTTGTCCGTACCGATCACGTCCGATTGAATCAGGTCCCAGAATCGGATCGGACAGAGAACCAACATGTTGGTCTTTCTGATCCTATTCTTGCACACATCAGGGGGAGTTTCCATCCATTGTGGAGTAACGATCGGACACGGAATCGCCCAGGAATCCATGGGACAAGCGTGGTATTATGCGATCGGACACACCTTAATTGGCCGATCGATCGGAAAACCTCCGATTCCGCTCGAATCTCCGGAATCGATCGATAGGTGATCGATCGGCCATGGAATCCGAACTGTGTAATGCTTAGCTTAAAACTGCGATGTAGTGCCACCACGGGTCCATCCCTGATAGGAATACATATTGATTGGAAGAGTATAATATCACTGCTATGTTAAGCCGGGTTCCCTCCTCTATAGAATACATTTAGTGAATTGAAGGTATATACTCACTAGCTCTATTTAGTGCCGGTTCCTCCCTGAATAGAATACAGTTTTGATTGGGAAGTACTATATCACTGCTATGTAGTTCCGGGTCCGCCCTGATAGAATACATAGTGATTTGAAGGTATAATATCAACTGCATGTAGTGCCGCTGTCCTCCCTGATAGAAATACATAGTGATTAGAAGGTCATATATCACCTGCTATTTAGTGCCGGTCCTCCCTGATAGAATACATAGTGATTTTAGGAAAGGTATATATCACTTCTATGTAGTGCTGGGTCTCCCGAATAGAATACATAGTATTAGTGTCATAGTAGCCTAGTATCGGAAGGTTTAGAAAGCTCGCCCATTTCAGGTTTTTGGTAGAAGAAAAGTTGTACAGAAATTGTAATGTGCGTCCTCCCTCCGCCGTGGAGCTCAGACAGCAATCTTGCTGCCCAAGTTGGGGGGGTTCTATAATTGGAGGATAAGGTATCTCCCACCCAAATCATCAGTTTCAACCATAGCACCACTCCCATCACAGGGGGTCCGAATAAGAACTTCATAGGGGCTCACGAAAGGCTAAACATCACTTGTACTTAAGTATAAATAATGTGTTGACTTCCCTTTCCCTTGCCCCCTGCTGGTTCTGCATAAAACTTATATTAAAAAAAGCATATACAACCCCAGCAGGGACAGAGGG
>CM070036.1:155996228-156006744 GCA_036250615.1 Ptychadena robeensis | reverse complement strand
ACCCCCCCTCCTGCCCCTGGGTGCAGCACTTATATGTAGATCTGGTTTCCCCGATCAACTGACAATTTAACTGACGTAGGCCCCCCCAAAGTTGATTAGGAAAGCTGGGTCAGCGTGTGACCACTTCACAGGCGAGTGGCTATGCCCTATGTATTATCAGTTAGGTTTTGGGGGCCGCATGTGAAGGACCAAGGGGGGGGCGCTGAATGCCCCCCGGGCCTCAGGTTGGGCACCTAGGGCCTAAGGCTATCTGCTCAAGCACAGTTGTAAGGGTAGGAGAATATCTCTGAACGCTGGGATCCCCTTCCCCCTATAGGGGGCAGTGTAACCCGAATAAACAAACCACCCTCAGTCTCCCTCACTGAACCCGATTTACCTCTGCGCCGTGGCTTCTGCAGTTCATTAGCCGTTTGAAATGCAGATCCGATTTGGTAATGAGATGCGCGTTTCCCGCACAGATGTATGTTTAGCATAACAAAGATAAAAGCAGGAATATTGATGGCGCGTGCTTTCACGGTTACTTAGCCGTCATCTGTGGGACAACTGGCCATGACACACGAGGCTCTGCGCCACCGGGCCCAGATCTGGCTCCGCGCTCGTCATTGTTCAAAGCAAATGTCACCGGGCGGCGTCCTGGAGCCACATGAACAATACTCGTGTCAGAGGAATCTGGGATGGCGTGCAGCGTCGCCGCCAACGGAACATTTCACTTTGTGGTTTTATTTCTATATTTAACCGAGGTTCTCCCATCGTAAAGGGAATGCAGCACGCCGTGAAGCGGGTGTACACTCAAAATCGGAAAAAAAATACTTATATATATATAAAAAAAGTTAAAAACTTGACTTACCTCTGACCATGACAATGGTGGTGTAGCGATCCACAATAAAAAAAAAAAATCTAAACTTACCTGCTGTTCCTTGGAATCCTGAGAGATTCCTGCCAGGTGGTCAATTCAATGCAATACCACGAAAGGCCACTGGGGGCGTTTATAATGGTTTTCTATGGGAAAAGAATTTGTGTTGTTTTCAATACACAGCGCGATCATGTAATTTCTGGAATGTGGCTGCACTGAGAGATGTTGGATTTCCTCCGCGTCAGAGAGGAGGGTCGACAAGGAACATTCAGAATTTATTGCAAGTCATTTTTTTTTGCAGCAGCATTCTGACCCATTATCGTTACTTCTAATGTTGATTACACCATGAACAAAAAAGCAGGTGATGGGACCCATCACCTGCTTTTTTGTTCATGGTGTAATCAACATTAGAAGTAACGATAATGGGTCAGAATGCTGACACCCCTACATTCACTTTGTGTCCCCTATTATTGGGATGATCTGTATATAAAGATAAAATATCCATAGCTGTAAGGAGTTATTCAGGAATGTCCCCCATCGCCCCTCCTTTCTCCTCTGCAAAATCAATGCAGTTGTACAGCTGGACAGTAGAGATGGTCTAAATAGTTTTTCAAAAATTTGACCATTTCGACTTAATTGCAAAGCCCCTGAAAATGTTATCATCACCAAACTTGCTGGAGATGTAGAGAAGGGTTGGGGGGGGTATACTAGAAAAAGAAGTATGTCTCTATCACAAATAGTTTTTTCACAAATTAAGTTCAAAGTAAAGTAAAAATTTTGAAAATTGGAATTTCGACTTTAACTTTGAACTTCATTTATGCAAAAATTACATGTGCTAGTTAAAAACTTTTTTATGTTCCCCCAACCCTTCTCTACATCTCCAGCAATTTTGGTGATGATACCATTTTCAGGGGCTTTGCAATCTGCTCACAAAATTAGCAAGTCGAAAAATTCCACCATCTCTACTGGACAGTCAGGATATCTTGACCTCCCTGGCAGTCTGTCCGCTTGTGGGTTTCATTTAAACCTCCCTAGGGTTCTGCGCCTTTTCTGTCCACGTCACCAGTGACATGGGCCAGGAGACTGACACCCCTCCATGGAGATCTATGGCATGTTCCCCGCCTCTTCAATGTCATCGGCACTGGTGTGGAAACCAGGAAATGCTGTGGCAATGGCTTTCCAGGATTATATTGGGGCTCCCCGCTCCCACTATAACCCCAAACTGGATTCGTCTTAAGCGCTAGGGAGGTTACAAAGCCAAACAGGAAATACCCCCCGACGCCAGGGATGTGAGGACCCACGACCTCTGTATTTACATTGAGGTGAATGGCAGGGGCAACACCCAGGCGTTACCACTGATATTGAATGGATGGAACTCAGCAAAGACACCGACACAAAGGGCAGGGGCACGTTCACCTGGAACAGGTAAGCTACGGTGTAGCTCGGGGTGACCGCCAAGGAGGTTAAGCTGTGGTCATCATGTCTCTACTTTCACTTTCTCTGCAGCTATTAACCCCTGGCACACACAGGAGTCCACATGGTAACTCTACATTTATTTTGAACCATTGGGACAGCTCAGAGGCAAGTAAATATTTTTTCAGACTATAAGACACATTTATGACCCTGCGTCTTATAGTCCAATTATCTAAGAACAAAATGTAAAAAGTCCATAACAACCTGGAAGCAATAGCTCTGCATCCCAGGAGGTTGTAATCCGTTCCCTCCAGCCCAGCAAAAAGGCCACTGCCAAAAAGGTGATTTTAGCTGTATTAGCACTAACAGTACCCAACTCTGTGAACACACTGACCAACTTATGGAGAGACACATTTTACAATCTGGCACTGACAACTTACCCATGAGCAGCTATTTACATATGTGAGAAGATAGGAGCCTGTGTCACATTTTTATTGCAATGCAGAATGTTAATGTAAATACACAACTCATGCTATCTAATTGTAAAATGTGTCTCACCATGAGTTGTGTATTTACATTTACATTCTGCATGGCAAAAAAAATGTGACACATGCTTATCTCTCCTCCCATATGTAAATAGCTGCTCATGGGTAAGTTGTTAGTGCCAGATTGTGAAATGTGTCTCTTCATGAATTGGTCAGTGTGTTCAGAGAATGGGTAATGCTAAGGTATAGACACAAGGTAAAGTTTCAGCCCTGACACTCTGCTGCTGTAAAGACCTCCCTCCTGTCACTGGGCTTTTACAGAGTGAACACTGCATGGTCCAGTCCTGCCCACTCTGCTGGAACATGCTGTATATTCACTTTATATGGGACTGGCCATGTCTCAGATTTTTCAAATTTTCTCTCTTTAACTATAAGGTGTGTCTACATTTTTCTTCTCCTGACTTGTGCCCTTAAACGTTGCTGGATGCTCTACTCCGCTAATATAACTAGGAAACAAGTGCAAATCTGCTAGTCATCAAATCGGTTTTATTCACATTAAAGCACATTTGAAGCCAGTTACAATTAAGCTAAAAAAAATTCCCAAATGGTCAAGCTCCTCGCCTGTGTCGGCAGCAGCGGGTCAGCTCTGGATAACAAATCTTACATGACACACAGAGATTCACTCTACAGAAATTAAATGGCTTAACACCACTTAGAATCAATAAGACCTACCTGAAAATAAGACCTAGTGATTTTTTTTGCATTTAAATTAATAGAAGACAGGGTCTTATTATCGGGGAAGCTCAGCATGATCTCCCAGATATCCACAATACATATATATGTCTATAGTATAGTCTATACCAGTCTATACCAGGGCGCTGGCCCTCATGTTTGAATAGGGAGGGGGGGGGGCTCAATATTCCTAAATAGAAAAGGGGGACCTGCAAGGAAAGTTTGGGAACCACTGGTCTATACTATGTATGACGGCTGCCACAATCCAAGTCCTAGAGCCGCACTGACTGTACACATCGGAGGTGTAACCCCGCCCTGAGCGCAGCTCACACAGCCGTCCCTCTCTCCAGGTTCTGTTTGATCTCGGCTGTGTATTTGCCGTAAAACCTCTCGGCTTTTTTGTTGAAATTGGCGTTCCTTTCGTTGATGTAGTCGATGTCGGCGTCGTCGTTGTAGGCGCGTCTGCGGCTGTATTTCTCTCGTCTCGCCATCCTAAGGGAACGAAATGGGGAAATAAAGTGAACCTGAACTGTTTTGTCATCGCTGCCATGTACTACCGGAGAGCAGTTACTCTACTGATACTATTGGTACTAAGGGGTTAAAGACTTACTGTTTCTCCAGGTCCGTCACCATTCTGTCAACCCCATCCTTGGTCGGGACGTGCGTTCCGTGGTACAGGCTGTCCGAAGTCGGGAAGAAATCTTCACCTCTAGAGATCGCAAAAA
The DNA here is from genome assembly GCA_036250615.1 of Ptychadena robeensis. Classification (NCBI taxonomy): domain Eukaryota; kingdom Metazoa; phylum Chordata; class Amphibia; order Anura; family Ptychadenidae; genus Ptychadena; species Ptychadena robeensis. The sequence continues at coordinate 156,002,536 of CM070036.1, read as the reverse complement.
AAACGACAAAGACGGGTTTAGATATAAAAGACACTCACAAGAGGGAGAAGAGAGGAGAGACGCCCTCTGACTGGGAGGGGCGTGCACTCTGACTGGGAGGGGCGTGCACTCTGACTGGGAGGGGCGTGCACTCTGACTGGGAGGGGCGTGCACTCTGACTGGGAGGGGCGTGCACTCTGACTGGGAGGGGCGTGCACTCTGACTGGGAGGGGCGTGCACTCTGACTGGGAGGGGCGTGCACTCTGCTTCATCCATGGAGCTGTCGGCTGAGGGAAGAGAGGCTTCTCTCTCCTCTCTTCACAAATTCTCACCAATGTAATGCTGACATCACATATAGGTGACTGAGCAACAGGGGCTTATGGGAGAGAATTCCCAGTAACCCCTGCAGCTTGTTACGTCCTGCCTAGGTGAGATGTAACACAGTGGGAGGGGCTGTAAAAAGACACGCCTCCTGCTGTCAAAAATCGTTTTAGTCGGGGATCTCTGCAGTATCGGCTGATGCACCTCATGCACTTGTTACTATCTTTTACGGGTGGGGGAATGCCATACACCCCCTGCATGTCTGGAGCCGCACATCTCCACGCAACTTCATCACCCACCCCTTATACAGACCCAATTACCATATAATTACCATAACAACCTAATGTCTTTCTTGTCGCTGACATCACTGTGTGACCACTGCCGACACTTGTGCGCAACTGTTTATAAAAAATATTACGTTCATGCACCCCCCCCCCCTTTCTTTCTGTGGATTCCCAGCAATGAATAGATGGCGTGTGGCTCATCACTCACCGCTTTTCCCGCTCCTGCTCATACTCCCCCATGTCTGGTTTGATCTGTTTGGTCAGTCGCTGGTACTGGCGGAGCTGCGCAGCTGCAAAATCTGTAAGATATAAAAGGTAAGAGTCTAAGTTAGGAAGACATACAGTGATATGGAAATGCAGACTATACCCCCAACTGCCCCCCACACCTCCCCACTTATAAAATCATTTCATTCACGGCTTCAAGACTTCTCTAGGGCCGCTTCTACTCTCTGGAACTCCCTCCCTCACCCATTAGACTTGCTCCTACTTTTACTACTTTCAAAAAAACCCTGGAAAACCCCCTCACCAGTCTGGCCCCTAATCTTCCCTAACATCACCACCATGCCAGTCCCATCCCTCCACCTATTGTATAATCTGCTCCCCAACCTACTAGACTGTAAGCCCGATGGGGCCGGGTCCTCTACTCCTCCTGTGAGTAACTCACGCTTTGCAACACCACGGTTTCCCCTTTAACAAAAGCCGCAAAAGTACAGAGGAGACGGAGTTAAAGTGGAACGGTCCCATAATATGGCAGACAAATGTCTCCTGGTAAACATCGGCGGAGTGGTACTACGCACCATTTACACTACAGAAACACACATGTAAGGAACTGAAACGCAGCCGCAGGACAGTCGGCACGGTTGGTTTGTCACCAACGCAGAAAATGATGACAGACCGCATTCATCCGCCCCCCCGCTACCCCATCACTGTGTGTTCAGGGAGCGGCCCACCATATGAGGATCTGGAAATGAGTTGTGCCATATGGACAGGATTATACCGCACAACAAGTCGGCACCGGACGCCGGCACCACAACTCGCCACAACCCGGCACTACAACTCACTACTACCCAACGATGGCGCCACAACTCACCACCCGACGCTACAACTCACCACCATATTTAAAGTGAGCGTGTCAGTTTGTTTAAAGTACAGTGCAACCTGTATCATCCCCATCATATCTACCCTTTGCTCCCAAAGATGCCCTGCATCTTATTTTCAGGGGAAGAAGGATACGGCACTGGGGTATCAGGGTGGGGGGGGGTCACTTCAAAATGACACAGGGGGGATCAGAGGGGGGAATCAAAATGGACACAGGAGACTCAGAGGGGGGGGGGGGGGGGGATTATACCATTTTAGTAACCCCTTCTGACTCCTTCCTGTGTCATTGTGGATGCCCCCTCTGATCCCTCCTGTAGCCATTGCTTCCCCCTCAGCCAGCCCTTTGCATTAAAAGGTAATTGCCCCTCCATCATTCCAGTTCAGTCCCCTTGGACATAATACATGCTATTTTCCTCGACCCCACCCCCCCCCCCCCCCATATCTCTATGGTGACCATACCTGAGAAGCCCAAATCCGGATTCTTCCTCTTCTTCTTCCTCTCCCATCGTTCGGCCTCATCTGCACTAATATCCATTAGCTTCGCTCGCTCGTAATCGATGCCTTTTTCAGCGCATTCCTGAAAAAATAAAAATTGGACAGGTTAAAGCCGACCTACCACCTCGCAGGAAGCTTTACATTATCAGCAGCAGCACTGACAATTATTAGGGGAATCACTGTTAGAAAAATAAAAAAATATTTCTGACAGCAGGAGGGGGCGATTTTTCGGGGATCTCCCCTCCCCCTGTGTGACATGCAGCCACGTTAGTGTTTGGTAAACAGTCAGCGCAAGGACACTTGGGAGGGATGTCCCGAGTGCATGCACACAATTCTTCTTCATACCTCCAGAAATAGTAGGGAGTATACCATGTTCAAGGGCTTTGTAACCAACTTGCAAATATTCAAAATGAAATTCTGTCATCTCTGAAAAAAAGGTGTAAAACGTCCACAAGATGGCGCTGCAGTCATTTGAGATTCCCACTTTCATTTTCAATTCATAGAGAAAGCAGAGGGGAGAATGAAGCTGAGCTTGCAGCTTCTCCGTCTCCCCCCTTCAATGCCACAGAAGGCGTGCGCACCCCCCACTGCAATCTCTAGGTGCTGTTCCACAACATTATACGGGTTCAACTGTTTAGGCTGTGCGCTCGGAGTGTATCTGCAGGTCTAATGAGAAACAGCCATATCTTTAAGAATCCAAATTTCCTCACAAATACCTGAAAACCAAATCCTCATATGTCACTGGGTTTTATATGATCAGGGGTGCACATACGTGGTCCGCCAGTACGCGAATGGGGTCAAAACCTAGTTATGCAGACCAATATTGATGTTACTGATCGCATTTGCGTATGGAGGAGTCTGACTGTCACGGAGAACACTTTAGCTTCCCCCCTCCTTCTCTCCGTGTAAGCAAAAGCCTATGTGACAAGTGCTCACTAGCGACACTCTGGCTGAAATTGGTATCGCAGCTCCACTGTATCATGCAAATTACCAAAATTCTTTCAGTTTTATTGTTATATGTATACAATTTATGTCACTTGGATAACCGCAGGGAAACATTAATATTACTGAGAGGTTGCAGTTAGGGGTCACATTGGGAATGTAAAAAATAGGACGTTTAAGGTTGTTGGAGATCTGGGGGATGAAAGTAAGATTAGACATATGTAAGGCCATGTGTCCACTGCTGTTTCCCTGCATTGGGCGAAAAAAAGATACGCACCAGAACATTTGGCCAGTGGCTTAGGGCTCTATTAATTTAGCATACCAAAGACACGAAAAAAACGTCTTGGAGACACGCCAGCTGGTGACCTGTGGATGGAGGCCACTAATCGGAGGATCAATCAGGAACAGGGAGGTCCATCTGCAGCAGAATCTACCATGCAGGAGGTAGACGCAGAGGACAGTGAGGAAGACCACCCTACATATGGGGTGAGTACCAAACACCATCTCCTGGTACTCACCCGAGGAGCTCACTAAGAAAGTTATGTGCACCCCTGAGTATGATCGCAGTTTTATGAGCAGGGCACTGTGTGTGTGTTTGCAATGAAGTGCAAATCGATCCTAAACTTTGTTCAACATTTCCAGAACTATTCCCCAGCTGCGGCTCACAGTGAAATACATGTTTGCTGCTAAAAGCGGTAACCCCGAGCCACACTGAGGAATAACTTATTTGCTCCATGAGTTCCTGTGGAATCCTCCAGTGATTGTTTCTCTCTGGGGATTACATTGAAAGCCTTTGTCTGTATGCATGCATAAGCGTGGGCAGCTCCCATATCCCCCGCCTCATCACTGACACTGGGGACATGGGTGGGTGCCCTCGCCGATGCATGTATTATCCAACAGGCAGACACGTCACAAGTCCTCACACCCTCAGGGTCATTACTCTGTAATCTGTTTAATTCTTCATACACTTTTGGCATCTGAATCCCAATGGAAACAGACTGCCAAGGGGGTTAAACAATATTCCCTTTCCTTACCCTTTTCTTCTCTTCTTCCTTCAGCTCCCATTCCAGACGTGCTTTCCGGGCTTCCCAGTTACTCGGCAGTTTTTGTCGTTTGTCTTCCTCCACCACTTCCTGATGGTTCAGCTTTCGTGCTTCATTCTGGAATATCAGGAGGAGAAACATACATGACCACCAAACAAATGGACAACAGGAGGTCGTTATATCAATCTGTTACCTGCTAATGCTGTCGACCATGTGTGATGACTTCATCATGCACGGTCAATCGGCCGGGCACCCAGCGCTGTCCGTCCCCGTCTAAAGTATTAGACTAGGAAATATACTTCTATTCTTGATGTAGCTAAATGGCCAACATCCCAAAGTAATTATTGCACAACCACTGATACTTACATCCAGGGGAGGGTTAAGAGACTCTGTCTTTACATCTGGTATAGATGACATAGGTTCGCCTCCTTCTCATGTGGACAAAAGCACTGTCAGCGGCATATTCTGGATCATAGTATCCTGAGGAATTTCCTCCAATCTGTTGCACAGATCATACCTTTGGACTTTTTTGACGATGACATTGGACTTTATATTAATGAATAAACTTGTTATCATTTGTTTTTACCATACTGGCCTCTAACGTACCCATGCTCCTTTGTTTAAGGGAAATTTTACCAGGTGCTTCTCATTTAGGACAGGGTCTCTTAACCCTCCCCTTGATGTGAGTATCAGTGGTTGTGCGATAAAGTATTAGACCGATTGAAGAATTACAGATATGTCCGTAATGGCTTAGAGCGATTTGGCGGTCCATTTCGGCTCTTTAAGCTTAAGATCGGCACCCCATTTTTCGGCCGATTGTCGATGGTCCAAAAAATCTGGTGGAAATCTAAGCGTGTATGGGGGGCCAAAGTCAGCTGGTTTAAACCTTTAAGGAATGTTATCTAAAGAACTAAACTGACTGATTTAACGGTTTACCTAGACCAGTGGTGGTCAAACCTAGGGGCCGGATCTGGCCCATTTAGCTTTCTTTTCTGGCCCGTCACCTTGCTTGTTCTCTGCAATGAGAGCATATAAAACCCAGGTGTCCAAACAGTCTCTAAGAATTATCTCTGCACATTGCAATAAATGAGCAGAGATAAATGGGACACGGGCAATCAAAGCAGAGTACTCCCTCCCTCCTCCTTCACATCTCTGTTGTCATTCGCTGTGAGGAGGAAAGAGACATTGCCAGGTCAATGCCGGCTCCTCCGTCCACCATGATGCTGAAGAGGCGGAACTGCAACAAAAAGTCAGTGGTTATCAAACTGGGGGGGCGGAGGTATTCCAGGGGGGCACTGGCCCTCATTCATAACCTGTGTTTGAATGGGGAGGAGGGGCTCGATAATGCTTCTAAATAGAAAAGGGGGGCCCTGCAAGGAAAGTTTGGGAACCATTAGTCTAGTCTTGTTGCCACAAGCAGGACTATGTGTAGCTCTGGGTGAGTTTGTTTTACCCTGTGCTGCACTTGGGGTGTCCGCAAGGGAGGTTAAAAACAGCAACAACTCATAGCCCCCGAATTACAGGCAGACAACTGGAAACCACACACAAGGCTGAGCCTCCATGATTGACAGGACTAAAATCTAATAAATGTATTAGGTCAGGGCCAGCCAGGCTGGGGAATAAAGGGGCTAAATGATGGGGGATGGGTTCTTCATCCAGACAATCGTTTGGGATCTAACATATAGCAGCGTCAGGACTGAGAATAGAATATTTAACTATACAGGAGAGGATGTGTGTAACCTTAAGAAATACACAGAATCACTAGAATTCCCAATAGGATCGCTATAGAGATGTAAAGCTGTATTCGGTATATTGTGCTCGGAGTTCGGTGTCAAAGCTCCGTCACGAGGTGTCACAGTAGTAGCGGTGCGTCTTACTCGTTTTAAGTGAAGCTCTCGAAATTTCCTCAACCGTTCCACTCTTTTCTGCGCAGCCAGATCTTCTGATGAGCCAGAGGGCGATTCCTCCTCAGACTCCTAGAACAGAACAAGACGTGGAAAGTCAATGAGAAGTCCACGATTTCTACACACACATCGCTGCTACACTAACTCATTTCCCCTCACCCTACATAATAGAACTACAAGCCCCCTCATCTCTTCCCACCCTCCACAGTAGAACTACAAGCCCACTCCACTCTCCATAGTAC
>CM070036.1:155930550-155944233 GCA_036250615.1 Ptychadena robeensis | reverse complement strand
TAAAACAAAAGGAGATCTAAAGGAAATCTGCCAGAGAAATCTAAAGGTGTATGGGGGCCCAAAGTGGAGGCTCTGACCTCCTGAGTATCATTTGTAGTTCACTGATTTACTTCACCGAAAACAAAAATACACAAACAGCAAATTTTCCTCAATCTCCCATTAAGTGTAACCCCGACGAATCTTCCTCGTTCCTTCTTTAAATAATTGAATCAGCCCGAAACTCCCCAGTGACTTCCCAATTATAGAATGAATCCCTATCTCTGCCCCATTACATTGTACAAATACACAGTTTAGGGATGCGAAACCTTTCTTTAATTGAGTGAGTAAATCTTGTGAGAGATATTTATTTGGAAAGTGCCAAAAGAACTCCGGCATTCTGCAATCGGAGACACATTACGAAGTATTTGTGTAAAATAAGATCGCGGTAATCAGCGAGATAATAAACCGTGCCGAAATATATCCCCAAACACCGCGCTTGTGGGAGAGAAGGGATCCATCATTGGCCGCCGCCATTCACCACGGGAGGATGTACAGCTGAACTGAGAACATTTCTTATAACAAGACTTAAACTTCCGTTAACCCTTCATGTAGGGTGAGGGGTCCCCTGCAAAGGGTTAATAAAACTGATTAAAACCGCACGCACTGAAAACACATCCCTATAGAGCCATGGTTCTCAACCCCCTCAGGGGGTCGAATGACTAGAGATGGTCGACTAGCTGATTTGTGAGCTGATTGCAAAGCCCCTGAACATGGTATCATCACCAAAATCGCTGGAGATGTAGAGAAGGGCTCTAGCACATTTGCATAAATGATGTTCAAAATAAAGTCGAAATTTTGACTTGACTTTGAACTTAATTTATGCAAAAACTATTTGTGTTAGAGACATACTGTCACGGCAGGTGACACCAGAGCTGCGGTGACACCGTTGAATCAAGGGTGTGGACCCACTGGACCAACTTGCACAATTGGCAGGGGTGCAATCTGGGGCGCAGAGTCTAAAGCTAGCCATACACGTGTCGGATTCCATGGCCGATTGATCACTGATCCGATCGATTCCGGCGATCTCAGCGGGAATCAGAGCTCCGATCAATCGGCCAATTAAGAGTATCCGATCGCTGCATACCACCTTGTCCCACGGATTCCTGGACGATTCCGTGTCCGATCTCTTACTTCCCAAATGGCAACTCCCCCTGTAGTAGTAACCAGGGGCAACCGTAGGGAAACCAAGGGATGAGGCAATAGCGTCATCAGGCAGGCAAAGGATCAGGGCTGGCAGCAGAGGTACAGGTCAGGCAGTCTGGGTTGGCAACAGAAGAGTCAATACAGGCAGACAAGGGTTAAACAGGCAGCGAAATCTCAGAGCTCAGGCAGGAATCAGCAACACAGGAACATTCTAGGCAGAGACGTTGGACACTGAGGCATAGCAGAGAAGGGCTGGATCTCTTATATACATGCAGGAGGACCATGATTGGCCAGCCAGGACACATGACCAATCTTTGAAATATCTGGAAGTGACACGTGCTGATTCCCTATGAAGTACTGCAGAACCAGCATGTTGTGACCAGGTCCCAGCACAACCATAATCATCGTTTAACATGGTGCCCAGAGCCCCAGCGGTAAGTAGGGACAGTAGCTGCCGTTACACAGGGGCTTTACAATTCACTCAAAATAGTTGAATTTTTGAAAAAAAGATTCAACCATCTGTACTGGATTCAGATATGGTGGGCAGGGTGAGGGCACCAGCAATGGTTTCACAGCTGTCTTGGCACAGCCCAGGAATAGGGGCCAGCCATCCAATCCACCAGAAAGGCAGCAGGACCATATTACGCTCTCCAGCAGCACACATGCCAGAATAAACTATGGGGAAAGGTTGGCCTCAACCAGACCAGCGGTGCTGCCCATGCTATCTCCTTCCTCTTCTCCCTGCAAGAGCACCGCCCCTTGGATAGGACTCATGCCTTTATCCTCTCCCTGCCCGAGGCATCTTAGCCCGGCATCTTAAAGAACCCCCTACTCCCGTCTAGTAACCCCTCGCCAATACAGCCCTAGTGTAGTCATGCAGATTAAATGCTATGGTAACAGTACACATTGAATGCACATTTCCAGGGACAAATCTACAAACTCTGGAACCTTCCATGGAAATAAGACTTTGGCCATCAACTTTAACCACCTACAAACAACAGAGCGGCAGCGGGGACCTCCTGGGACTTCTCCTCCAGCGACTCCAGAACCGGCGACAAACGATGTAAAGTCTCTGGCATTGCAGGTAGTAAATGAAAGCCAGGCCTGAAATTTGCTGCAGATAATCTATTGATGACCCGGCTGCATCCACAAACATCACACTTTCTTAAATGCGGGCGTTTTAGTGCCTGAAATCTCTGCTTTTTATAACGTGTCACTGTAATGCTTTACAACTTAAAAAACAGATGTCTGAGAGGCGAGGTTTTATTGGGCACTTCCAGCCCCATTGTGTAAAACACACACAAGACAAGCAGATGACTGATGCGAGCAATTCCCCTGGAACTGCAAACGCTTCGGCTTGTATAACCCCAACGGGAAGCCCAGGCACAACACAATGGATTCCTGGAGAATTCCGCCTGCCCTGGAGACCGGTCCGAGGAATGAGAGGATAGCACCACCTCAACACGACGCAGACACAAAACAGCACATGGATCCCTCTTAAAGGGGAAGACTTTCCTAAAATATATCGAAGTACAATGGACCCTTGACTTAGGAACTTAATTAGTTTCCAAGGGTAAGTTGTGAGTCAAGTTGGTTTCAAGTCAAGGGGTGGGGGGGGGTTCACATCCGTCGGGACCCCTCCTCTAAGCCTAATGCTTGGCTGGAGGTCCCGACAGAGCACATTAACTTACATGCTCGGTGTATGCCCGATCTGGACCCCGGGCCTCAGTTAGCCTTTGGGTGTTATTCTGCCTTGAGGAGGTTGAGTGGTGGAGGTAGACCTCAAGGACAACGCCAAACATATAGACGGTGAGGAGTTTCTTATGCAACCCTGTTCCAAGCTGCACAAACTTAGTGCTCATTTGTCCACATGGGTGTCCATATACCCATGGTGGCCTTCATTGGTTCTGCAGATTATGGCTCTTCTCATAGGTATGAATAGAGAGGGGAGCATCTTTTCAACAAGGCAGCAAAGGGCTGGAAAAGAAAGCTTAACAGGCCAGATCCGTCCCCCCCTGGTCCAGCCTTTGGGAGTCCTCAAGGACAACACCAACCATATAGATGGAGAGGAACATCCTAGGTAATCCTGTATAAAGCTGCACAACTGTACTACCCCCTTCATTCTCCACATGTGTGCTGTGGCCTTTATTATTTTTGGGGGAACCATACTCATGGAGGCCTCCAGTGGTTCTGCAGGTTATGGCTCTTCTCATACAGTAGGTATGAATGGAGAGTGGGCATCTTTTCAACAAGGCGTCAAAGGGCAAGAAAAGAAAGCTAAACATACCAGATCTGGACCCCGGGCCTTAGTTTGCCCATCCTGGTCTAGCCTTTGGGTTTTATTCTACCCGGAGGAGGTTCAGTGGTGAAAGTAGACCTCAAGGACAACATCAACCATATAGATGGAGATGAACATCCTTAGGTAATCCTGGCTTGAGCTGCACAACTGTACTACCCTCTTCATTCTCCACATGTGTGCTGTGGCCATTACTATTTTTTGGGGGAACCATACTCATGGAGGCCTCCAGTGCTTCTGCAGGTTATGGCTCTTCTCATAGGTATATGATATGTATAGAGAGGGGGCATCTTTTCAACAAGGCGGCAAAGGGCCAGAAAAGAAAGCTAAACAGGCCGGTTCTGGACCCTGAGCCTTAATTTGCCCACCCTGGTCTAGCCTTTGGGTGTTATTCTACCCCGAGGAGGTTCAGCGGTGAAAGTAGACCTCAAGGACAACATCAACCATATAGATGGAGAGGAACATCCTAGGTAATCCTGCTCAGAGCTGAAGAACTGTACTAATTTTATAGGGAGCCATAGTCTTGGGGGCCTCAGTGGTATTGCAGATTATGGCTCTTCTTATAGGTATGCATAGAGAGGGGAGCATCTTTTCAACAAGGTGGCAAAGGGCCAGAAAAGAAAGCTAAACTCATGGAGGCCTCCATTGGTTCTACAGAGTATGGCTCATTTCATTGGTAAAAATGTGAACACATAAGTACCACCACACACTGCAACTTTGGAAAGGACTCCACAAATGATGGTCACTGAATGGAGGACGAAGGCAAGTCTTTGTCAAAGTGTGCTGTAGTCAAGAATATTTTGAAATGTCTTACAGGTCAACTTGAACCATAGGGACAGGCTTTCTTTCTTTCTGTTTTTATGGAAAGATTTAGCCTGTGTTTCTGTATATGATATATGACGCATTGTTTTGCCCCTTTCTGAATTTCAGCAGAACCTCTGAGCTGCCATAGAATAAGAGGAAGCTGTATGCTTTCAGACTGTCACTCTGTGAATGAGACTCCACATGGCACCAATGTATACATAACACGCAGGAAAGAAAACAGGATATGCCACAGCTCTGACTTATGACTTGGGCAGGGATGAGACATGGAGAAAACAAAATGAATGCCCCTATCTACCCCCCATTACCACTAAGCATACCACGCCCCACCTCGCCTTTTTGAACCTAGGGCACTAAATGTCGATTTTAAAGTGGATATAAATTCAGCCCACAGCTTTATTAACCAAGAACAGCATAACATTATGATAAGCACAGCGTCCCCCAGTTCCAGATCACCAACCGCCTATACCAGCTATAACCATGCCAGCCTGGTGGGAACTTCCATAACATTGACTCCTTCCATTAAACTTTAATTCATTTCAACGTTCCCAAAACCATGTGGGTCATTGACCCTCGTACGAGCTCAAGGTTTCCCCCAACCTGGTGACTGCCCTACCACCAGCACGTCACCCTGATGATGTTTCTCCATCCAAATCTTCCTGGACACTGATAAGGACCCGCCCGCTGTGACAAAAGAGGAAGAAAACAACAAATCATCAGACAGAAAAAATGACCATCCAACAAATGACAGTATGTAAGCATGCCCCCGAACCACCGGCTCCTGCATGCTGAGCACCCCTAAAACAAAAAAGAAAGTTAGGGTTAGAGATGGTCGAATTTTTTTTCAAAAATTCGACCATTTCGCCGGTTTCGACTTAATTGCAAAGCCCCTGAGCATGGTATCATCACCAAACTTGCTGGAGATGTAGAGAAAGTATGTCTCTAACACAAATAGTTTTTTCACAAATTAAGTTCAAAGTCAAGTAAAAATTTCGAAAATCGGAATTTCGACTTTAACTTTGAACTTAATTTATGCAAAAACGACATGTGCTAGAGCCATACTTTTTTCTTTCAAATGTTTCCCTAGTCAGGGTGGCTGAACCACTTCCGCCTACATCACTTTCAGATTGCGCAATCTTCATCCTCTGATTCATCTCGCCCCAGTCAGGCACCTCTGCGCTCACGGTGCCCTGGCTGGGGGTGAAAATTAGTCTGTGTACATCTGAGCTTAGCATGGTGAACATCTGCTTATGAGTGTTGAGCTTTGATAACACTAATAATGTGCAAAATAAAATGTTTACCTGAACAAAAAAAGTCCTGACTAATTAATATATCCGACGATCCTGATCCTTTACAAGACAGGAGAGGAAGTGGCAGTGATGGAGGAAATAGATATGTGGGGATTGTGATGGTCAAGGTCCATGTTTCGTGACCTCCTGTTATAGCATTAGCATGTTATAGCATCATGGCAACACTGTGTCCTTGTCTCTCTACTGTCGGCTATTCGAGAATTCGCAAATGTCAGGAATATGTTGGCGGATATTCACAATTTGCGATATTATGCATTGGGAAGCTTATGGCCATGTAAAGCAGTTTTATATTCGCTATACGAAAATAAATACCACATGTGATTATAATCGTGCATATATTTTCGCAATGTATAGCCATACACTTGAATTGCGAATATTCGCGAATATCAAATATTTGTAGCATTAGGGCTTGTTTCTACTAGTGCAGCTGAGCGCTACAGATACGATTTTTGGGACGCACAGGAAGTAGGGGGTGTGTTCAAATTTTACTTCCTGATCCTGAATAGACGCGATAAAAATTCACGTCATATTCACTATTCATGTCAATGGACGTGCTCAGAGACAGATTTTTGCTCAGGCCGTGGTTGGCCAGGGTATGCGGTTAAAAACACGGTAGGGTGGCGTTCAAAAACTGTGCCGACCACACCCTTGCACGCGCATCCACATTAGTGGAAACACCATTTGTGTTTTCAATGGTATTGGTTAAAACCGCATCAATCCGCGGCCGGCCGCTCTAGTTGAAACAAGCCCTTATTCGTGAAATTGCGATTTTGAATATTGCCAAAGCTGCTCATCATTGGAGAGCACACCCGGTGCTGGGGGGATCTGGTGAAACTACGGACTGTCACTCCTCCAAATGATCTTCAAAAGCTGTGCGATTGATAGACGAGAGCACTTGGAGATGTTGCCCCTGGCCGCCATGATGCTGCCCAACAGTCCATGTTGCCCATGCCTAAAACCATCATTGCTTACAAGTATCAATGCCAATATATAGCTTAATGTACGGCCTAATTACCTTAAAGCAGACCTACCACCTGTTAGGTCTCTCTGCAATATCAGCTGCAGCTCAGCCGATACTGCAGAGATCCCTGACAAGTAGCTACCGGATGATTCTGTCCTACGTTATGAGGCAAAGGGGTGTGTGATGTAGTCTTATTAAGGGCTTGTTCCCACTAGAGAGATTTGTTGCGGCGCCATTATTGATGGTGGGTGGTCACGCTTGTCCCCTCATAGGCAAACGGCTGCGGCCACCCACAATTGTGACTTGCCATCTTTTTTAAATGCGGGGGGCTTCTGCGTTCGACCGCAGCCACCCGCGATTGGCGCGCGCAATTTAAAATCACATTGCGCCACAACATATAGCCCTATGGGTGAGAAGCAGCCGACTTCTCGTAGCAACCTAAAGAAGGACACTCTCCTCTTAAATATTGAATATTGAAGAGAAGACTTGGATGGACCCTAAAGCGTGTACGGAACGCAGAGGGGTCATTGGAAGGTGTTGGAGACTGTTGGCACCTCGAGTTAAGCAATAACTTCTAAAATTAGGACTGGTGGACCAATTAACCTTTCAGGACACATCAGGACACAGCCGCACATATCATACATACAGTGGAGTGATGGGCCGCAGAACCACGACGAGTAACGATTTATGCCGGAGACATCGGAGAAGAGAACCAGGCCGCCTGCTAATCACCGAAGTGTCAGACTCTCCTGAATATTCCGCTGGGTAATGGAGAAGACGGGGAAATCAGCGCTCAGAGATAAAACTTGGAGCGGAGAGGCGAGCGCAGGACTGTTTGAGCCACGAGGGACATTAATCCTCATCAGGAACTCCTACAATGGGAGCAAAGGGTAATTAGAAGAGCGCAAATCCGAAAATAGAAAACAGGGAAGTATGAAGCGCTACAGTACTTCTCACGGTGAACATCGAACGTAATGACCGTACGGAGACTGCGAGGCTGAGTGTGCAGGCTGAGATACTGAGGAAATCAATGTAATTGGCTCAGTCAGTGGGTCTCAATGTTATAGTTCATTAACGTCAAGATATTGGTTACACTCGGGATAATGGACTCGCTACTGTATTATATAGGATGTTAAGGCTGCAGTCCGGCTTCAGGCTTCTGCATTCAAATTTCAACATGAATATTCAATGGGCGCGTACACTCAGAGACCTCAGTATTAATGTGGAATCCTGCTTTATGGCATCCATTAAAAAAGCATTGAAAACTAGAGATGGTGCACCATTTAAATGACTTCTAGGTAATTGCAAAGCCCCTGAACATGGTATCATAACCAAACTTGCTGGAGATGTAGAAAAGGGCTGGGGGGTATACTACAAAAAAAAAAAGTTTGTCTCTAATACAAATAGTTTTTGCATAAATTAAGTTCAAAGTCAAGTTAAAATTTCGAAAATCGGAATTTCGACTTTGATTTTGAACTTAATTTATGCAAAAACTATTTGTATTAGAGACAAACTTTTTTTTATGGGCTAGAGCTAAACTTTTTTTTAAATATACCCCCAACCCTTCTCTACATCTCCAGCAATTTTGGTGATGATACCATGTTCAGGGGCTTTGCAATCAGCTCACAAAGTTAGCAAGTCGACAAATTCGACCATCTCTATTGAACACGTCAAAAACTCATATCAAGGACTCGATGGGTACGTCAATCTGTTATCAAGATAAACCCAGGGCCGCTGCCAGGCCGGTACAGACAGAGGCGGTCCTAGGGAGATTGGTGCCCTGGCCAGGCCCCCCTCACAGGAAAGCATTTCTTAAGGGGGGGGGTGAGATTTACTCACCCCCCAACCCCACCCTTGCAAGGCATCTCTGGTCACTTGCGGAGAACACTACGGGGGTGAGTCACAGAGGTCTTCTCTCTCCCCAGGCCGCCGCACTATTTGAGTCTCTGCCCAGATGCCACCCCCCTGGCATGATGCCGCTCTGGGCAACCGGCCATGTTGCCCATGCTTAAAACTGCCACTGGGTACTTAGGACCCTCCCGGTCCGGTCCCATAGGGGGACCAGGTGGTCCGCTGCATGGTCGGCACCATGCCTGACATTGTTGTTGTGGCATCGTTATGGCAACTGGGTTACCTGTCCTGCATGCTGCTGTCAGTACGTGCTGCCAACAGTGGCGGTTTAATATTGGGCAGTATGGGCGTTTGCCCAGGGCGGCATGGAGGGGGGAGGCGGCAACGGGCCATACTGTCCATATGTAAAACCGCCAATTTCCACCATGCGCTGCCGATATGCACTCTCCATCAGCAAAACTGCCCCCCTCCCCCAAGAGCCCAAAGAACATCCAGGCATGGGGCAGCATCTGGACATCGTCTACTCCTTCTCGCTCCCGAGGAGTTCCCAGGAGAAAGAAGGAGTAGAGGAGATTCGCCATTAATCCGGAAGTGTTCAGAGTGCTCTCTCTCTCTGGGGAAGGGGAGTGAATGCTCGCCCAGGCACCTGTCTCCCTAGGAACGCCCCCCAAGAGCCCAAAGAACATTCAGGTATGGGGTGGCATCTGGGCATTGTCTACTCCTTCTCGCTCCGCAGAGGAGTTCCTGGGAGAGACAAGCAGTAGAGGAGATTCACCAGCAATCCGGGAGTGCTCAGAGGGCTCTCTATCTGGGGAAGGGGAGGAAATGCTCGCCCAGGACGCCGGTCACCCTAGGACCGCCCCCAAGAGCCCAAAGATCATTCAGACATAGGGCGGCATCTGGGCATCGTCTGCTTCTTCTCGCTCCTGCAGGGGAGCTCCCGGGAGAGAGAAGGAGCAGAGGAGATTCACCAGCAATCCGGGAATGCTCAGAGGGCTCACTCTCTGGGTAAGGGGAGGGAACGCTCGTCCAGGGCACCGGCCTCCCTAGGACCACCCATGGCTGCTAACATCTTAGTCCCCATGGCTACAGAGCAGGTAAGCATCCTATGGAGCCCTTAGATGGGCCCGGGGGGCAGCAGACAATTACCTAATATGGGGCCCCAAAATGTATGATGATCGCCCTGAATGAACCATTTAACACATGGAAAACGCAGGAATAATCCACCAAATGCCCTAATGCGTCCAAAAGTCTTGAGTTGTTTGATGTGTCAGGAAGCAATGTACAGCACCCTCCTACCAGAAGGGGGAGCCACTTCAATGAAGGGTAAGTCGAACATAGGGGTAGGTATCCTCTGTCCTCTTTTCCAGGCACTCCCTCAATTTACAAAAAAGAGTTAATGATAAGTTCACCATCCTTTGAGTTTTTTGTATGTGCCTGATGGTTCAACTTTATTGGTTAAAGCAGTGGGGGGTGGCGCCAGGTATTCCAGGGGGGTGCGGGCCCTCATTCTTAACCTGTTTCAATAGGGAGGGGCTTGATCATTTTTCTAAATAGAAAAGAGGGGGGGCCCTGCAAGGAAAGTTTGCGAACCACTGGGTTCAAGAATGAAATATCCGCATGATACAACGCAGATCAACTTAAATCGCAGCTTCGGAGTTCCCCTTTACCTTCACAAATCCTTCACCAGTCCTTTGAGGTGGGAAATCCTTTGTTTGGAGGAGATTTGCCAGCAATCCGGCAGTGCTCTTTCTCTGGGTAAGGGGAGAGAACGATCGCCCAGGGCGCAGGTCTCCCTAGGACCGCCCCTGGCTGCCGACATCTTATTCCCAATGGCTATAGAGCAGGTATGCATCCTATGGAGCCCTTAGATGGGGGGGGGGGAATAATTCCCCAATATGGGGTATTTTTGATGGCCGCCCTGAATGAACCATTTACCACATCGAAAACACAGAATAATCCACTAAATGCCCTACTGCGTCCAAAAGTTTTAAGTTGATTGATGTTGCCAGGAAGCTGTACTGAACCCTCCTACCAGAGGGGGAGCCACATCAATGAAGGGTAAGTGGAACAGAGGGGTAGGTATCCTCTGTCCTCTCTTCCAGGTACTTGCACTCCCCCAATTCACAAAAAAGAGTTCATGATAAGTTCACCATCCTTTGAGTTTTTTATAACTGCCTGGTGGTTCCCAAACTGGGTGGCGGGCCCCAAAGATATTCCAGCGGGGTGCGGGCCCCAAAGATATTCCAGCGGGGTGCGGGCCCTCATTCTTAACCTGTGTTTCATTAGGGAGGGGGGCTCAATCATATTTCTAAATAGAAATGGGGGGGCCCCGCAAGGAGAGTTTGGGAACCTCTGGGTTAAAGAATGAAATATCCGCATGATACAACACAGATCAACCTAAACCGCAGCCCCTTAAAGGCCCCCATACACGTGTCGGATTCGACACGATCGATTCCGGGCGCGTGCGCGCGAAACGATCGTGCCGGAATCGCATGCAGCCCACCTTGTCCGATCGTTCGCGTCCGATTGATCAGGGGCTCAGAATCGGATCCGACGGAGAACCAACATGTTGGTCTTTCTCATGCGATTCTGTCCGGATCAGGGGGAGTTGCCATTTGTGAGGTGGAATCGTCCCGGAATCGTGCCGGGATCCGTTGAACAAGGTGGTATGCTGCGATGGATACTCTTAATTGGCCGATTGATCACACCTGCGATTCCCGGCAGAATCGCCGGAATCGATCGGATGATGAATCGATTGGCCATGGAATCCGACACGTGTATGGCTAGCTTTAGCTTCACCAGTCCTTTGAGGTGGGAAATCCTTTGTTTGGACCCTCGCAGCTCCTAATCTGCAGCATCTGCTGGGTGATGTGTAACCTGCAGCCGCAATACAACAATTTGTGTATGTGAAGGAGAAGGATCTGAGGCCGGTTTATGTTTTAATACAGAAAATCTGGTTTGAACATTTTCCAGGACCGGAGGCTCCGCCGTGTATAGAGTTACGTCGGCTACCAGTGAAACGATATTGTGTTATTTATTACCCGCTCGGCTTAATAACGCTGAGGAGTCTTTGAGGGATGGACGTTGTGCGTTTTTTTCGGCGAGATGCAAAATGGGAAATATTCGGAATTTACTGTTTCAGCTATGGAGTCATGCGGCTCTAAATCACAGACCCGAACTTCAAACACAGGGCTGAGATGTATGTGAGATAGAAACAACGCGACTCTATTAGTATACGTACGCTTTCCCGAAAATAAGACACTGTCTTAGGGCTTGTTTCCACTAGAAGCGGAAGCCCGCGGTTGTGCGCGGCGCGGATATATCCGCGCCCATTCATTTCAATGGGCTATTCCCCTGTCCGCGGAATCGCGCGGACGGCCGCCTAAAAACTCGGTCGACCGAGTTTTTAGGCAGCGGTCCGCGCAATTCCGCGGCCGCCCAGCACTGACCGCAGCCATAGGGGTGAATGCCCGCCGCTAAAAACCGCATGAGATGCGGTTCTTAGCGGCGGCGGTTCTTAGCGGCGGCAACCGCGCCGCCGGCTTCCACACAAGTGGAAACTAAGCCTTATATTCATTGTAGGTGCTTAACATAAACAAGGTCTTATTTTTGTGTAGATCCCACATTAAACTCAAAATAAATAACAACACTTACATTACACAGACATATCACTCACCTATCAGCAGTTTATATCTGGGAAAAATGCTACAAAAAATACCTTCATCACTTTTTCATCCCTGGCACCACCATGTTTGGTACTGGCGAACTAAAGCCACTTCTGCCCATTTAGATCACCAGTACTAGAGCCCCACCCCTGCAGGGGCTATCCTATTCTGATCAGTGCCCTCTGTCAACATCTTCCCTCTAGAGCTTGGGGGATGTTGGCCCAGGGCACTCTGCACCTGCTACAACCCACGGCACTCCACATCCGCTACACCCCCCCACCCCCGGACAGGTGGTTTGCAGTGATGACAATTCGCGCGGCTGTGATTCTGACGTCACAATCCAACATGACTGGGCAGGCGCAAAGTCTTAAGCTGGCCATACACCTTCAGATTTCTCTGTCAGATTTCCTTCAGATCAGATTTTGTTTTACCAAAACCATGTAATATGAGGACCTTTCTACACCTTCCAATCACTATGTATTCTATCAGGGAGGACCCAGCACTACATAGCAGTGATATATACCTTCCAATCACTATGTATTCTATCAGGGAGGGCCCGGCACTACATAGCAGTGATATATACCTTCCATTCACTATGTATTCTATCAGGGAGGGCCTGGCACTACATAGCAGTGATATATACCTTCCAATCACTATGTATTCTATCAGGGAGGACACTATACTACATGGTTGTTGGTAGATCTGATCTGATCTGAAGGAAATCTGACAGAGAAATCTGAAGGTGTATGGCCAGCTTTACAGCCCCAGGGGCACTTGGGACAGATGTTCCAGGTGCCGTTTTGGCTGTATGATGCTGTGCCTAGGCACAACGTCACTGGCAGGGGCAATCTTATTTCTGTACTAAATCGGTACAGTATGTTTCATGTAATTTTTTTTATTCACCACATAGAATGGTCACAAGATGTCACTACCATCAGCTCAGGTCTGGAGTGTCGTACTGGACACTAGCCCCTGTGGGTAACGGACACCACCAGTCTGTGGGGTTGAAGACTGGAAATCTGCAGAGATGTAACTGATGACATTTCCCTTAGAGACAAGGGTGCCCTAGCCCTGAGCAGTTGACACTGGGTGGATTGAGGGCTAGGCCGGAGACTGACCAAATGGCAATGGTTGCTCCCACATGGCTGGCATGGAACTGATGTCTGTACCTGTACCTTACTCTAACTGGCAGTGTGTTAATGGACTTGTTTGGGACCTGCATTGGGACACTGCCTCTAACAGGTGGTGTGATAATCAGACTCCGGGTGCAACAGTCTGCAAAAGGGGCCGGACAGTGAAAGGGTATTGGAAGACACCTGACCCCAACCCATGGTTCACCACGGTATGTATCTTTGCACTCATCACATGCAGAGCACCGGTTACCTCGGGGTGCCCTTCACTTTCTGGTCACACAGGACACCAACGTTGGAGAGTATATCAAAAATGTTTTGGGCTCCCCAGTGTAGAGGCGAGGTTTCATTGGTGCCCCATTGTTAATAGTCCTAACTGGTTTATACCCAGGGGTGCACATACCTTTATTAGTGAGCTCCTCAGGTGAGTACCAGGAGATGGTGTGTGGTACTCACCCCATAT
>CM070036.1:155812780-155834965 GCA_036250615.1 Ptychadena robeensis | reverse complement strand
TACGGATACATTTCTAGTTTTACAAATAGTTTTTATTTTCAATAATTTGGTAATTTTTAAAATAATTTAATTTACTTATAAAGCGGGGAATTGTGCGACCTGGATGCCTCTGGGTCAGAAGCAATTTATTATATAATCATATGATCTATAATATAAAGGAATCTATAATGGACATGGGGGGGGCCATCAGCGGGTAATCCCCATCTTCTCCCCCCCCTCCATCTATGGAGATGTCGGTTGGATTACTTTTCCTTTTTTTGGGGGGGGGGGGGGGGGGGTGTTTGCTAAGAAAAAATCTTTTAAACGAATAAATGTTCAAATATTTTTTTTTTATAATTTGTTAATAATGATAATTGTGGAGGTTTGGATCCTCGCAGGTTCAGAAGCCTTATACATATAGATTATTTAAAAAAATAGGGGAATTTATAATGGGGTGTTGGGGTTAAAGTCATCAAGCAGGTTACTCTACTCTACCCCCCCCCCTCCCCCCCGTGTCCTCTATGAGATGTCTGTTGGGATTACTTTTTCTTTTTTTTTTTCATGGGGGTCCATACAAATCATGAAAATTACATAATAATATTTGTACATTTGGACTTGTGTGGAAGGTACCCACTACGTTTTTTTTCAAATCAAAAATACGGTTAATACTTTACTACTTCATTGTTGTGGCGGGGCGGTCTGTTGGCGACTATCTTGTGCGCTTGGGGGACGTATCCCGGGTCAAAATCTATTTAGAAATATATTTATTAATATGAAAGGTGGAATCATAAACGGCAATTTGGGATAAGTTTTTTTTTTTATCAGCAGGTACTCCCCGGTGCTCTCCCCCTCCATCTATTGAGATGGTCTGGTGGGATTTTTTTAATTTTTTTTGGGGGGGGTGGGGGGGGGGGGGGGTGAAATTTTTGATAATGTTAAATCTCTTGTTAATTTGGTAAATTTACTAAATAGAGACTTGTGGGGGAAGGAGCCTCCGGTCAGAAGTCATTAATTATAAATATATTATATATTAAGGGGTGGTTAAGAGTGCATCAGCAGTACCCCCCCCCATTATAGATGTCTTGGGAATCTTTTTTTTGTTTTTTCCTTTTTTTTTTTTTGGTTTGTGGTGGGGACCTTGTAATACTGATCATACCGTTACATTTTAAATATTTTGTTTTTATAATTTGGGGTAAATTTACTTATATTCGGGGAATTGTGCGGTTGGATGCCTCTGGGGGGGTTTCAGAAGCAATTTAGAAATATACAATAATATATATATTTTTAAAGGGAATCTATAATTAATGTGTGTTGTGGGTCATCATCAGGTTATCCTCCCCCCATCTAGTGGTGGGAAATATTTTTTTTTTCTTTTTTTTTTTTTTTTGGGGGGGGGGGTGCACTTGGTAAATGGTTAAGACCGCCTCCAATTGAGAAATATAATCAAATGAAGGATAAAGAAATTAAAGGAAAGGGAATCTATAATAGGGTTTGGGTTAAATAAATCGCATGGTAGCCCGCCCCCCGCCCCTCTTTGAGATGGTCTAGGTGAGATATGTTTTCCTTTTGTTGTTTTTGGCGGGGGGTGCCTATGATTACGTACCTTTCTCCCTCGTCTTTTCTCTTTGGTCCCTTTTTCCTTCCCTCCCCGGGAATTGGTGCAGTTTAGGAGGATACCCCAGTGTCAAAGCAATTTAGGAAATATATAAATTAATATGAATGGAATCTGTAACGGGTTTGGGATTAAAGTTATCTAGCAGCTATCCCCCCGCCCCCCCCCCTCCACCTATGGGATGTCGGTGGGAATATTTTTTCTTTTTTTTTTTTTTTTTTTTTTTTTTTTTTTTTGGTGGGGGGGTTGTGGTGTGTTGGTCTATGTTTCATTTAAGGGGGCTCCCTTTTCACCCCCCCATTTTATTTTTTCAAATTTACTAAATATCATTTGAATTGGTGTGGGCGGTTGGGGTGGGGACGCCTCTGGGTCAGAAGAAATTGTTCGATGAATCGGTATGATACGGATTTGAACAGGCGTCAGGATTAAAGTCATCACTATGTAATGTGCAGCACAGTGCAATATTCGTATTCGCAAAAATATAAAATGGTAAGTAACCGTAAGTATAAAACCTTAGAATATTTCTAGATTACCAAAGATATAGCACTGTATTCGAGAGTCTTGCAATTTTTGGAAGTTCCGATATTCGCAATAAAAAAATTTTCAATTAGAATGTTCCCTGATCACAACACCTAGTCCATCAGTAACCCCCCCTTACTTAGCTTTCAGGGTTTAAGATGCAGGTGAGATAATAATTTAAAGGAGCGGTTGACAGTGTTTTCTCCCAATAAATTATAAACTGTGTTTTTGCTTTACTAACTTACTTTAACTACTTGCAACTTTTCAGTTAAACCTCTCACCAACTTCTTTAATGAATCCGCATCAGCAGAGAATTGCCAAACTTAACCTTGTCAGACAGAAAGACAGAAGAAGAATACAATGTATTTAATAATGATTGAGTGCTTTATACATCCTATAATAATAATAATAATATTATATAATATATATTCATATATATATATTATATATATATATAATATATATATATATATATATTTTAGTGTTTCCTAATCCTCTCTGAAATATAACACTTTGTAGGGTTCCAATGGACAATCGACCAACAGGCGGTCGAGGTGTCTGAGAATCTGATTTATCAATTCAGTAATTAGCAACAATACATACGGTAGAAGTGGGCCCTTTTGAGAAGGTCGCTTAAGGTACCAGGGACGCCATGATTTCTCTGCTTCTCTACGATCGATTCTCCGCTTCGAATCATTTCCTCCCATTCCTTCCCCCCCCCGTTTTGCAACTGATGAACCACAAAACCACCTATTGGGAATCGGATTGGTGGGTTGATTTCTTCTATTCCTAATTGGAGTCCAATCGCCAAAAGGCGATTTTCCTCCTTCCCTCAAAATCGATAGATTCAGCTTAGGGTCAATAGCACAGGGCAGGAAGACTCCCCCAAAACGTACTTTCGATTGACAAACTATCGACCACGGGTAAAAAAAACATCATGCAGAATCAAGTTCATCAGATTTTTGGTAGGTTTCTCGATTTTGGGGGGTTTGATCATTCAGGGTGGGGCGCACTCGTGGGGCCAATCTATATTGTCCGTGAACTGCTCGCAGCGATACAGGCAAAAATCGATCAAGTAATGGCTTCCTTTTACAAAAACTGTGACATATGAACTTGTGTTTTAAGTTTACAATATACATGACTAATGGTAGGGACATTCGATAGTGAGCTCTCTCTGAGAGAACCATTTTCAATTTCCATTTTTTTTGTTTTTTTGTTGTCACGATTCCGAGTTAATTGCCAAAGTATGGGCTGCTAACATAAATAGTTGTTGGCACTTAATTTAATGGCAAAAACTTTGCACAGCTAGAGCAAAACGTGTTTTTCGGCCCGGGCCTCAATGTTCCCAACAACCCTTTTCAACAAATCTCCAGTAATTTTGTTGTTGGGGTGAGGATACCAGTTCGCAGTGAAGTTCACAGGGGGCTTTTCTGTCTTTCAGGGCAGCTAGTCGAAAATTTGGATCATCTCTATATTAGTGCTATAACTAAAAGTGCCGCACAATATGGAGACGGCGCATATGAAATACTGATAATATAGGTATAATAAACTTTTTAACAAAACATTGACCTTAAAAAATGTTCTTAGAAGTTAAAATTATTAGACAATATTATCCGAGGCGCCTTAAATTCTATTTTCTTTCTGCTGAGTGCCTTAAAAATTTGAATTCCCTCTCTGAAGGGTGCCGCCTTAAATTGGAATTCCTTCCTCTCTGAAGTGCCGCCTTAAATTTGAATTCCCTCTCTGAAGTCGCTTAAGGATTGGGGATTCCTCTCGAAGCGCACCTTTAAAGTTGAATTCCTCTCTGAAAAGGTGTGCGCTTAAATTTGAAAACCGCTCTACAGAAGATGATATAGTGGAATCTTTCCTGGTCTGTGCCCTTACATTTTCTTCCTGTCCGGGATGCACATAAGGGAAATAGTTTATTTTCCTTTTTCTTGAAGTTATACAGAAAGACGTGGGGGACACAATATTTTCGAGGTATTGCTTGTGGGGTGTGGCAACGGCAGCAGGAACTGGAATAATAATCCGCAATACACGCTGCTTGTTTCTTTCTTTCTTTTCGGGTTTCGGGCTGATTTTGTCACAGAAAAAAAAAGAGAAAATGAAAAATATATGTCTGTGGGATGAAGCGGAACCCAGGTGACTGTTATAAAAATAATAAAACGTAATAAAACAACGCAGTGTCCGGTGCGTTCCCCATTCCCTCCCTCCCCCAGATAAAAGCCCTGCATACATGTAACAATTAAAACAAAGGTAGACAAGGATAAACCCCCACCCCAAACACCCCACCCCGCGACCCCCACCCCCCCCCACCGACCCCCGCCCCGCCCTCATCTTAAATGGAAAAGAAAAGCACATAGCGGTGACATATTCCAGGCTTGTATTTTTTTTTATTTTCACACATAATTCCTCTAAAATTTGGGCAGAATGATACAAGAAAAAACAAAAATACACAGGCACTTTACATGTAACAATAAAAACAAAAGGTAAAAATGAAACCAGTAGACCCCCCCTCCCCTCCATAGTGAAAAGGTAAAAGGAAGCAAATAGTGGTGATTAGTTTTGGGTTTCAAGTATTTTTTATATTACCGTAATTCCATATTTTTTTTTTTTTTTCATTTTGAAAATTAAACAAGAAACAAATCATCCCAATGACACAGCCGGGGCACATACAGTTAACAATTTGAAGAAAGATAACAAGGATAACAAGTATAAATAAATACCATAATACCCCCACCGTAACCTAAAACCCAAACCAAAAACCCCCCCCCCCCCCATATTGAGTGTAAAATGGGAAAGAAGCAAACGTGATGCAACTATTTCTGGGTTTAGTTGTCACGTAATTTGGTTTTTGTTTTTTAACAAAAAAAGAACAAACCCAGAGAGGCCCATACAGGTTTACAGCTAAAATAAGGTAACAGGATAACCAGTATAAACTGATAACCCCGCTTAAATAAAATGGGAGAAAAGCAATAGAGATTACTATATAACATTAATAGAGATTACATACATAAGAAACACCCAATGTACGGCACATACAGTAGAGATGGTCGAATTTTTTTTTCAAAAATTCGAACCATTTTTTCGCCAGTTTTCATCAACCTTAAATTGCAAAGCCCTGAAGCATAGTAAATCATCACCAAAAACTTGCTGGGGATGTAGAGAAGGGTTGGGGGTATACTCAAAAAAGAAAGTAAGAAGTCTTCTAAACAAATAGTTTTTTCACAAATTAAGTTCAAGTCAAGTAAAACATTTCGAAAAAAATCGGAATTTCGACTTTAAATTTTTGAGGACTTAATTTATGCAAAAACTACATGTGCTAGAGCAAAACTTATTTTTTTCAAATGTTCCTCAAACCCTTCTCTACACCCTCCATCAAGTGGGGGTAAAAAAAAAAAAAAAAAAAAAAAATGATAACCATTTTCAGGGCTTTGCAATACGCTCCAACAAAGTTTGCAAGGTCGAAAAATTCGAGACCATCTCTACATACATGTAGGCAATTATAACAAAGAAAACCAGGATAACCAGTATAATAACCCCCCCCCCCCCCCCCCCCATGTTAGGAGGGGAGAGAAGCAAATAGTGAAAACATATTTCTTTTTTCATGTAATCCATTGTTTCTCTAAAATGTTCAAGAAGACAATAAAAACAAGAACAAATGTCCCAGGCACAATACTACATACATACCACATACATTAAAATAAAGATAAAAAAAGGAAAAGCAAGTAAATATGAGACATATTCTTCTTGGGGTTTCATAAGTTTTTTTTTCTTTGGCATGTAATTACTTTATTTTCTAAATTAAACAAGAAGAACCCCCATGACACAGGGCACATAACAGGTCACCACACATTTTAAAAAAAACAAGGATAACCAGTCAAACCCCCCATATTAAGATGGGAGAGAATCAAATCGGCGATGATATATTCTGGTTTCAACGTTTTTATAATTTTTTGTTGACTTAATTACTTTTGTTTTTGTAAATTAAACAAGAGGAAACCCACCCAATGACACAGGCACATACAGGTAACAATTTAAACAAGGAATCACCAGACAACACCAACACAACAAACCCCCGCCCCCCGTCCCCCCCCCCCCCCCAAAACAACAACACGACACAAAAAAGAACATACCCAACCAAACCCCGCCACAAACCCACCACACCAACCACCACCCCCCCGGACCGAGCCCAAACCCCCCCCCACCCCCCCCCCTCCCCCACCCGCACAACCCCCCGCCCGCCCGCACCCACCGCGCACCCCCCCCACCCGGCACTGGCCCCGCCCACCCCTCCCACGCCTCCGCCCCCCCCCCCCCCAGCCCCGCGCCCGCCTCCCGCCACCACCCAGGAGGCGTGCGGCTCCACCCCACTCCCAACAAACAGCACCCCCCCCCCCCCCCCCCCCCCATATTAGATTTTATATAATCAAATATCCTATTATATATTTGGTTTCATCAAGTTTTTTTTTTTCTTTTTTGTTGACTTAATTACTACTTTGTTTTCTAAATGAAACAGAGGAAACCCGCAATGACAGAGGACATACAGACAATTAAAACAAATATAACAAGGATAACCCAGTTATACTCTTCCCTAGGTAAATATGGAAAAGAAGTTGATAAGGCAATGAAATAGTCCTGAGTTTAAAACCTTGTTTAGTGTCACATATTATTTTTTTTTAACAAAAAAACCCTCAATGACATAGAGGCCATACAGGTACAATTTAAACAAAGGTAACAAGGATAACCAGTATAAAACCCCAACCAAAAAAAACCAAAAAAATAACCAAATAACCCAAAACCTCCCACCCCCCCTCCCCCCAAAACACATTTCACCATACAAACCCCCCAAAACCCCTAAACCCCCCACACAAAAAAAAAAAAAGCCAACTCACACGACGGGGCCCTATAACCCCAAAAACCCCTTACCCTAACCGCCCCACCCCCCCGCGTCCCCCCCCCTCCCCCCCTCCACCCCTTAATATTAAGATGGGAGAGAAGCA
This sequence comes from Ptychadena robeensis, assembly GCA_036250615.1. NCBI lineage: Eukaryota > Metazoa > Chordata > Amphibia > Anura > Ptychadenidae > Ptychadena > Ptychadena robeensis. The sequence goes on along the minus strand of CM070036.1, from coordinate 155,827,852 downwards.
AATAGTGAAAACATATTTAAATTTTTCATGTAATTCCATTGTTTCTCTAAATGTTAAGACAATAAACAAAAACAATGTCACAACAGGCACTACAATACAATACATACCTTTACATACATACATACATAAATACATACATACATACATTAAAAATCAAGATAAAAAAGGAAAAAGCAAGTAAAGATTACATATTCTGGGTTTCCAGTTTTTTTTTCTTTTTTGTTCTGTAATTACTTTTGTTTTTCTAATGAAACAAGAAGAAACCCCCATGACACAAGGCCTACAGGTAGACAATTACAACAGGAGATAATCAGTCACCACCCACCCCTCCCCCAAGCACAACCCCCCCTCCAAACACGTACAATTCCCCACCCACAACCACCACAACCCCCCCGCCCGCCCCCCATATTAAGAGATGGGAAGAAGCAAATCGCGATGATATATTCTGGGTTTCAAGTTTTTTTCTTTTCTTTTTTTGGGTTTGACTTAAATTTACTTTTGTTTGTAAATTAAACAGAAGAAAAACCCCAATGTCACAGGCACTAACAGGTAACAATATTAAAACAAAAAAACAAAATAATAACCAGATAAACCAGATACTCTCCCACTAGTCAATATGGCAAAGAAGTTATAGCAATGAAATAGAAGGTTTTTTTTTTCCCACCCCACCCCCCCCCCCCCACCCCCCCCCCCCCCCCCCTCCCCCCCCCCACCCCCCCCTGAGTTTAAAACCTTGTTTTTTTTTTTTTTATTGTCACATAATATTTTTTTTTTAAAACCCCAATGAACAGAGGCACATACAGGTACAATTTAAACAAAGGTAACAAGGATAACCATATAAAAAACCCATAAAACAACCCCCATAATAACCTTAAAACCAACAACATACCACCCCTGCCGCACCCACCCCGACCCCCGCCATACCCCCCCGCTCCCCCCCACCCACCATACCCAACTCTCCTGTTTCCCTTTCATGTTTTGCACTTTCTCGCTCTCCTTGCCTTCTTGGTCTCCTCTGCCTCCTTCCCCCTTGTAGGGCGCGCTCCCGCCTTCGCCTCTCCGTCCTCCTCCACCCCTCTGTCCTGCTCGCGGCCTGCCCGTTAGTATTAAGGGGGATCTTGTTGCCGTGGACGAGAAAGCAAATAGGTGAATACACATCACTATTTTTCAAAAACCTTCGTCATTTTGCTTTTTCAGTTGTATCTTTGTTTCCTATTGTTTCTCTAGAAGATGTGTCAAGACAATCAAACAAATACCACTTCTGACATCGTCTCTAATGTCACAACAGGCACATACATAACATACAACATACATACAATACATACATACATTAAAATAAAGATAAAAAAAGGAAAAAGCAAGTAAAAGATTACATATTCTTCTTCTGGGTTTTCCAGTTTTTTTCTTTTGTTGTTCATGTCATTACTTTGTTTTCTAAGAAACAAGAAGAAACCACCCCCAGACACCAGGACACATACAGGTAAACCAATTAAAACAAGGATAATCAGTACAACCCCCCCCCCCCCCCCCATATTAAGATGGGGGAGAAGCAAATATTGATGAGATACTCTTGGGTTTCATTTCAAGTTTTTTTTTTTTTTTTTTTCTTTTTTGGTTGACTTAATTCTTTGTTTTGTAAATTAAACAAGAGAAACCCCAATGTCACAAGGGGCACATACAAGGTAAAATTTAAAACAAATATAACAAAGGATTAACCATGTATAACTTCCCCATAGTATTGGCAAGAAGTTGATAAGGTCAATGAAATAGTCCTGAGTTTCAAAAACCTTGTTTAGTTGTCCACATATATTTTTTGTTTTTTTAACCCCCAATGAACAGAGGCCCATACAGGTAACCAAATTTAAACAAAGGTAACACAAGGATAGACCAGTATAAAAAACCACAACACCCCCTCCACCCCCCTTAAAACAAAAAACAACACCCCACCCACCCCTTTTTCTTCCGCTGGGGAAGGAGGAAGAGGGGGGGAGCGCGCCGCCCCCTCGTGCCCCCCTCTTTCCTTTATTTCCCCTGTCTCTTCCCTTGTTCCTCTCCCTTTCCCGCCCCCTTCCCCCCAGCCCCCTGTCCCCGGCCCCTCCATCCCTCCCTCCCTCCTCCCTCCCTCCCTCCCCCTCCCTTCCCTCGCATTAAAATAAAGATAAAAAGGAAAAAGCAAGTAAAGATTACATATTCCCTGGGTTTCAAGTTTTTTTCTTTTTTGTTCAGTAATTAACTTTTGTTTTCTAAATGACACAAGAAGAAACCCCATGACACAGGCACAATACAGGTAACAATTAAAACAGGATAATCATACACCCCAAACACCCAAAACAACAAACACCCCACCAAAACAAACACAACAAACAATCAAACCCCCCCCCCCCCCCATATTAATATGGGAGTGAAAGCAAATAGAGATGATATACTCTGGGTTTCAAGTTTTTTTTTCTTTTTTGTTGAACTTAATAATTACTTTTTGTTTTCCTAAATGAAAACAAAAAGAAAACCCCCATGACACAGTGCACAAACAGGTCACATTTTAAAAAAAACAAATATAAAAAGGATAACCTGTTACGCCCATAGTACTGAATGGCAAAGAAGCTATAGCGATGGAATAGTCTGAGTTTTTAAAAAAAAAAAAAAAACGCTTGTTAGTCTTAGTTTTCCATTTTTTTTTTTTTTGTTTGTAAACGACCCAATTGACAGGATTTGTTGAATTGCCCTCCCTGGGGCTTTCAATTTTGGAGAATGGACGCATTCATTACTCAAAAAACTTGTCTACACATAACATATAAATTTTGTTTATATGCTTTAAAAAAATGTATATGTATGTCTAAAGACAAGTTTTCTGAGTAGATGAATTGGTCCCATTCTCTCACATAAAGTCCCAGGGAGGGGCAATTCAACAAATCCGGGTTTCAGTAAGTAGGATGGGAGCATGGACCAGTGGTAGCCTGTTTGGGTTAAACTTGGGTGGATACAATTGATTTACAATAAACACCCCAATGAAGAAGTACAACAGGTAAACAGTTAAGCAAGGGTAACAAGGATAACCATATAACCAACCCCCCTCCACCCACCCATATTAATGAGAGATAAGCAGGGTGCCATTACGATACATTTCTAGTTTTACAAATAGTTTTTTTAATAATTTGGTAATTTTAATAATTTAATTTACTTAATAGCGGGGAATTGTGCGACCGGGATGCCTCTGGGTCAGAAGCAATTTATATATATAATCATATATCTATATATAAAGGGAATCTATAATGGACATTGGGGCCATCAGCGGGTATCCCCATCTCCCCCTCCATCTATGAGATGTCTGGTGGGATACTTTTCTTTTTTTGGGGGGGGGGGGGGTGTTTGCTAAGAAAAAATCTTTTAAACGAATAAATGTTCAAATATTTTTTTTTTATAATTTGTTAATAATGATAATTGTGGAGGTTTGGATCCTCGCAGGTTCAGAAGCCTTATACATATAGATTATTTAAAAAAATAGGGGAATTTATAATGGGGTGTTGGGGTTAAAGTCATCAAGCAGGTTACTCTACTCTACCCCCCCCCCTCCCCCCCGTGTCCTCTATGAGATGTCTGTTGGGATACTTTTCTTTTTTTTTCATGGGGGTCATATAAAATACATGAAAATACATATAATTTGGTACATTTGGACTTGTGTGGAAGGGACACCAACTACTTTTTTTTATAATAAGTTAATTTACTTCATTGTGGCGACTTGTGCGCTTGGGACGTATCCCGGTCAAAATCTATTTAGAAATATATTTATTAATATGAAAGGGAATCTATAACGGCATTGGGATTAAAGTTATCAGCAGGTACTCCCCCTCTCCCCCTCCATCTATGAGATGTCTGGTGGGATATTTTTTATTTTTTTTGGGGGGGGGGGGGGGATAATATTTTATGATAACTTGTTAAATTCTCTTGTATAATTTGGTAAATATGTTACTAAATAGCATGGACTTTGTGTCTGGGGTAAGGATGCCTCCAGGTCAGAAGTCAGTTTAGAAATATATAACATATATTATATATTAAGGGCGTTTGTGTTAAGAGTGCATCAGCAGGTAACCCCCGCCCCCCCCCCCCATCTATGAGATGTCTTGGGATATTTTCTTTTTTTTTTTGTTTTTTCCTTTTTTTTTTTTTGGTTTGTGGTGGGGACCTTGTAATACTGATCATACCGTTACATTTTAAATATTTTGTTTTTATAATTTGGGGTAAATTTACTTATATTCGGGGAATTGTGCGGTTGGATGCCTCTGGGGGGGTTTCAGAAGCAATTTAGAAATATACAATAATATATATATTTTTAAAGGGAATCTATAATTAATGTGTGTTGTGGGTCATCATCAGGTTATCCTCCCCCCATCTAGTGGTGGGAAATATTTTTTTTTTCTTTTTTTTTTTTTTTTGGGGGGGGGGGTGCACTTGGTAAATGGTTAAGACCGCCTCCAATTGAGAAATATAATCAAATGAAGGATAAAGAAATTAAAGGAAAGGGAATCTATAATAGGGTTTGGGTTAAATAAATCGCATGGTAGCCCGCCCCCCGCCCCTCTTTGAGATGGTCTAGGTGAGATATGTTTTCCTTTTGTTGTTTTTGGCGGGGGGTGCCTATGATTACGTACCTTTCTCCCTCGTCTTTTCTCTTTGGTCCCTTTTTCCTTCCCTCCCCGGGAATTGGTGCAGTTTAGGAGGATACCCCAGTGTCAAAGCAATTTAGGAAATATATAAATTAATATGAATGGAATCTGTAACGGGTTTGGGATTAAAGTTATCTAGCAGCTATCCCCCCGCCCCCCCCCCTCCACCTATGGGATGTCGGTGGGAATATTTTTTCTTTTTTTTTTTTTTTTTTTTTTTTTTTTTTTTTGGTGGGGGGGTTGTGGTGTGTTGGTCTATGTTTCATTTAAGGGGGCTCCCTTTTCACCCCCCCATTTTATTTTTTCAAATTTACTAAATATCATTTGAATTGGTGTGGGCGGTTGGGGTGGGGACGCCTCTGGGTCAGAAGAAATTGTTCGATGAATCGGTATGATACGGATTTGAACAGGCGTCAGGATTAAAGTCATCACTATGTAATGTGCAGCACAGTGCAATATTCGTATTCGCAAAAATATAAAATGGTAAGTAACCGTAAGTATAAAACCTTAGAATATTTCTAGATTACCAAAGATATAGCACTGTATTCGAGAGTCTTGCAATTTTTGGAAGTTCCGATATTCGCAATAAAAAAATTTTCAATTAGAATGTTCCCTGATCACAACACCTAGTCCATCAGTAACCCCCCCTTACTTAGCTTTCAGGGTTTAAGATGCAGGTGAGATAATAATTTAAAGGAGCGGTTGACAGTGTTTTCTCCCAATAAATTATAAACTGTGTTTTTGCTTTACTAACTTACTTTAACTACTTGCAACTTTTCAGTTAAACCTCTCACCAACTTCTTTAATGAATCCGCATCAGCAGAGAATTGCCAAACTTAACCTTGTCAGACAGAAAGACAGAAGAAGAATACAATGTATTTAATAATGATTGAGTGCTTTATACATCCTATAATAATAATAATAATATTATATAATATATATTCATATATATATATTATATATATATATAATATATATATATATATATATTTTAGTGTTTCCTAATCCTCTCTGAAATATAACACTTTGTAGGGTTCCAATGGACAATCGACCAACAGGCGGTCGAGGTGTCTGAGAATCTGATTTATCAATTCAGTAATTAGCAACAATACATACGGTAGAAGTGGGCCCTTTTGAGAAGGTCGCTTAAGGTACCAGGGACGCCATGATTTCTCTGCTTCTCTACGATCGATTCTCCGCTTCGAATCATTTCCTCCCATTCCTTCCCCCCCCCGTTTTGCAACTGATGAACCACAAAACCACCTATTGGGAATCGGATTGGTGGGTTGATTTCTTCTATTCCTAATTGGAGTCCAATCGCCAAAAGGCGATTTTCCTCCTTCCCTCAAAATCGATAGATTCAGCTTAGGGTCAATAGCACAGGGCAGGAAGACTCCCCCAAAACGTACTTTCGATTGACAAACTATCGACCACGGGTAAAAAAAACATCATGCAGAATCAAGTTCATCAGATTTTTGGTAGGTTTCTCGATTTTGGGGGGTTTGATCATTCAGGGTGGGGCGCACTCGTGGGGCCAATCTATATTGTCCGTGAACTGCTCGCAGCGATACAGGCAAAAATCGATCAAGTAATGGCTTCCTTTTACAAAAACTGTGACATATGAACTTGTGTTTTAAGTTTACAATATACATGACTAATGGTAGGGACATTCGATAGTGAGCTCTCTCTGAGAGAACCATTTTCAATTTCCATTTTTTTTGTTTTTTTGTTGTCACGATTCCGAGTTAATTGCCAAAGTATGGGCTGCTAACATAAATAGTTGTTGGCACTTAATTTAATGGCAAAAACTTTGCACAGCTAGAGCAAAACGTGTTTTTCGGCCCGGGCCTCAATGTTCCCAACAACCCTTTTCAACAAATCTCCAGTAATTTTGTTGTTGGGGTGAGGATACCAGTTCGCAGTGAAGTTCACAGGGGGCTTTTCTGTCTTTCAGGGCAGCTAGTCGAAAATTTGGATCATCTCTATATTAGTGCTATAACTAAAAGTGCCGCACAATATGGAGACGGCGCATATGAAATACTGATAATATAGGTATAATAAACTTTTTAACAAAACATTGACCTTAAAAAATGTTCTTAGAAGTTAAAATTATTAGACAATATTATCCGAGGCGCCTTAAATTCTATTTTCTTTCTGCTGAGTGCCTTAAAAATTTGAATTCCCTCTCTGAAGGGTGCCGCCTTAAATTGGAATTCCTTCCTCTCTGAAGTGCCGCCTTAAATTTGAATTCCCTCTCTGAAGTCGCTTAAGGATTGGGGATTCCTCTCGAAGCGCACCTTTAAAGTTGAATTCCTCTCTGAAAAGGTGTGCGCTTAAATTTGAAAACCGCTCTACAGAAGATGATATAGTGGAATCTTTCCTGGTCTGTGCCCTTACATTTTCTTCCTGTCCGGGATGCACATAAGGGAAATAGTTTATTTTCCTTTTTCTTGAAGTTATACAGAAAGACGTGGGGGACACAATATTTTCGAGGTATTGCTTGTGGGGTGTGGCAACGGCAGCAGGAACTGGAATAATAATCCGCAATACACGCTGCTTGTTTCTTTCTTTCTTTTCGGGTTTCGGGCTGATTTTGTCACAGAAAAAAAAAGAGAAAATGAAAAATATATGTCTGTGGGATGAAGCGGAACCCAGGTGACTGTTATAAAAATAATAAAACGTAATAAAACAACGCAGTGTCCGGTGCGTTCCCCATTCCCTCCCTCCCCCAGATAAAAGCCCTGCATACATGTAACAATTAAAACAAAGGTAGACAAGGATAAACCCCCACCCCAAACACCCCACCCCGCGACCCCCACCCCCCCCCACCGACCCCCGCCCCGCCCTCATCTTAAATGGAAAAGAAAAGCACATAGCGGTGACATATTCCAGGCTTGTATTTTTTTTTATTTTCACACATAATTCCTCTAAAATTTGGGCAGAATGATACAAGAAAAAACAAAAATACACAGGCACTTTACATGTAACAATAAAAACAAAAGGTAAAAATGAAACCAGTAGACCCCCCCTCCCCTCCATAGTGAAAAGGTAAAAGGAAGCAAATAGTGGTGATTAGTTTTGGGTTTCAAGTATTTTTTATATTACCGTAATTCCATATTTTTTTTTTTTTTTCATTTTGAAAATTAAACAAGAAACAAATCATCCCAATGACACAGCCGGGGCACATACAGTTAACAATTTGAAGAAAGATAACAAGGATAACAAGTATAAATAAATACCATAATACCCCCACCGTAACCTAAAACCCAAACCAAAAACCCCCCCCCCCCCCATATTGAGTGTAAAATGGGAAAGAAGCAAACGTGATGCAACTATTTCTGGGTTTAGTTGTCACGTAATTTGGTTTTTGTTTTTTAACAAAAAAAGAACAAACCCAGAGAGGCCCATACAGGTTTACAGCTAAAATAAGGTAACAGGATAACCAGTATAAACTGATAACCCCGCTTAAATAAAATGGGAGAAAAGCAATAGAGATTACTATATAACATTAATAGAGATTACATACATAAGAAACACCCAATGTACGGCACATACAGTAGAGATGGTCGAATTTTTTTTTCAAAAATTCGAACCATTTTTTCGCCAGTTTTCATCAACCTTAAATTGCAAAGCCCTGAAGCATAGTAAATCATCACCAAAAACTTGCTGGGGATGTAGAGAAGGGTTGGGGGTATACTCAAAAAAGAAAGTAAGAAGTCTTCTAAACAAATAGTTTTTTCACAAATTAAGTTCAAGTCAAGTAAAACATTTCGAAAAAAATCGGAATTTCGACTTTAAATTTTTGAGGACTTAATTTATGCAAAAACTACATGTGCTAGAGCAAAACTTATTTTTTTCAAATGTTCCTCAAACCCTTCTCTACACCCTCCATCAAGTGGGGGTAAAAAAAAAAAAAAAAAAAAAAAATGATAACCATTTTCAGGGCTTTGCAATACGCTCCAACAAAGTTTGCAAGGTCGAAAAATTCGAGACCATCTCTACATACATGTAGGCAATTATAACAAAGAAAACCAGGATAACCAGTATAATAACCCCCCCCCCCCCCCCCCCCATGTTAGGAGGGGAGAGAAGCAAATAGTGAAAACATATTTCTTTTTTCATGTAATCCATTGTTTCTCTAAAATGTTCAAGAAGACAATAAAAACAAGAACAAATGTCCCAGGCACAATACTACATACATACCACATACATTAAAATAAAGATAAAAAAAGGAAAAGCAAGTAAATATGAGACATATTCTTCTTGGGGTTTCATAAGTTTTTTTTTCTTTGGCATGTAATTACTTTATTTTCTAAATTAAACAAGAAGAACCCCCATGACACAGGGCACATAACAGGTCACCACACATTTTAAAAAAAACAAGGATAACCAGTCAAACCCCCCATATTAAGATGGGAGAGAATCAAATCGGCGATGATATATTCTGGTTTCAACGTTTTTATAATTTTTTGTTGACTTAATTACTTTTGTTTTTGTAAATTAAACAAGAGGAAACCCACCCAATGACACAGGCACATACAGGTAACAATTTAAACAAGGAATCACCAGACAACACCAACACAACAAACCCCCGCCCCCCGTCCCCCCCCCCCCCCCAAAACAACAACACGACACAAAAAAGAACATACCCAACCAAACCCCGCCACAAACCCACCACACCAACCACCACCCCCCCGGACCGAGCCCAAACCCCCCCCCACCCCCCCCCCTCCCCCACCCGCACAACCCCCCGCCCGCCCGCACCCACCGCGCACCCCCCCCACCCGGCACTGGCCCCGCCCACCCCTCCCACGCCTCCGCCCCCCCCCCCCCCAGCCCCGCGCCCGCCTCCCGCCACCACCCAGGAGGCGTGCGGCTCCACCCCACTCCCAACAAACAGCACCCCCCCCCCCCCCCCCCCCCCATATTAGATTTTATATAATCAAATATCCTATTATATATTTGGTTTCATCAAGTTTTTTTTTTTCTTTTTTGTTGACTTAATTACTACTTTGTTTTCTAAATGAAACAGAGGAAACCCGCAATGACAGAGGACATACAGACAATTAAAACAAATATAACAAGGATAACCCAGTTATACTCTTCCCTAGGTAAATATGGAAAAGAAGTTGATAAGGCAATGAAATAGTCCTGAGTTTAAAACCTTGTTTAGTGTCACATATTATTTTTTTTTAACAAAAAAACCCTCAATGACATAGAGGCCATACAGGTACAATTTAAACAAAGGTAACAAGGATAACCAGTATAAAACCCCAACCAAAAAAAACCAAAAAAATAACCAAATAACCCAAAACCTCCCACCCCCCCTCCCCCCAAAACACATTTCACCATACAAACCCCCCAAAACCCCTAAACCCCCCACACAAAAAAAAAAAAAGCCAACTCACACGACGGGGCCCTATAACCCCAAAAACCCCTTACCCTAACCGCCCCACCCCCCCGCGTCCCCCCCCCTCCCCCCCTCCACCCCTTAATATTAAGATGGGAGAGAAGCAAATAGTGAAAACATATTTAAATTTTTCATGTAATTCCATTGTTTCTCTAAATGTTAAGACAATAAACAAAAACAATGTCACAACAGGCACTACAATACAATACATACCTTTACATACATACATACATAAATACATACATACATACATTAAAAATCAAGATAAAAAAGGAAAAAGCAAGTAAAGATTACATATTCTGGGTTTCCAGTTTTTTTTTCTTTTTTGTTCTGTAATTACTTTTGTTTTTCTAATGAAACAAGAAGAAACCCCCATGACACAAGGCCTACAGGTAGACAATTACAACAGGAGATAATCAGTCACCACCCACCCCTCCCCCAAGCACAACCCCCCCTCCAAACACGTACAATTCCCCACCCACAACCACCACAACCCCCCCGCCCGCCCCCCATATTAAGAGATGGGAAGAAGCAAATCGCGATGATATATTCTGGGTTTCAAGTTTTTTTCTTTTCTTTTTTTGGGTTTGACTTAAATTTACTTTTGTTTGTAAATTAAACAGAAGAAAAACCCCAATGTCACAGGCACTAACAGGTAACAATATTAAAACAAAAAAACAAAATAATAACCAGATAAACCAGATACTCTCCCACTAGTCAATATGGCAAAGAAGTTATAGCAATGAAATAGAAGGTTTTTTTTTTCCCACCCCACCCCCCCCCCCCCACCCCCCCCCCCCCCCCCCTCCCCCCCCCCACCCCCCCCTGAGTTTAAAACCTTGTTTTTTTTTTTTTTATTGTCACATAATATTTTTTTTTTAAAACCCCAATGAACAGAGGCACATACAGGTACAATTTAAACAAAGGTAACAAGGATAACCATATAAAAAACCCATAAAACAACCCCCATAATAACCTTAAAACCAACAACATACCACCCCTGCCGCACCCACCCCGACCCCCGCCATACCCCCCCGCTCCCCCCCACCCACCATACCCAACTCTCCTGTTTCCCTTTCATGTTTTGCACTTTCTCGCTCTCCTTGCCTTCTTGGTCTCCTCTGCCTCCTTCCCCCTTGTAGGGCGCGCTCCCGCCTTCGCCTCTCCGTCCTCCTCCACCCCTCTGTCCTGCTCGCGGCCTGCCCGTTAGTATTAAGGGGGATCTTGTTGCCGTGGACGAGAAAGCAAATAGGTGAATACACATCACTATTTTTCAAAAACCTTCGTCATTTTGCTTTTTCAGTTGTATCTTTGTTTCCTATTGTTTCTCTAGAAGATGTGTCAAGACAATCAAACAAATACCACTTCTGACATCGTCTCTAATGTCACAACAGGCACATACATAACATACAACATACATACAATACATACATACATTAAAATAAAGATAAAAAAAGGAAAAAGCAAGTAAAAGATTACATATTCTTCTTCTGGGTTTTCCAGTTTTTTTCTTTTGTTGTTCATGTCATTACTTTGTTTTCTAAGAAACAAGAAGAAACCACCCCCAGACACCAGGACACATACAGGTAAACCAATTAAAACAAGGATAATCAGTACAACCCCCCCCCCCCCCCCCATATTAAGATGGGGGAGAAGCAAATATTGATGAGATACTCTTGGGTTTCATTTCAAGTTTTTTTTTTTTTTTTTTTCTTTTTTGGTTGACTTAATTCTTTGTTTTGTAAATTAAACAAGAGAAACCCCAATGTCACAAGGGGCACATACAAGGTAAAATTTAAAACAAATATAACAAAGGATTAACCATGTATAACTTCCCCATAGTATTGGCAAGAAGTTGATAAGGTCAATGAAATAGTCCTGAGTTTCAAAAACCTTGTTTAGTTGTCCACATATATTTTTTGTTTTTTTAACCCCCAATGAACAGAGGCCCATACAGGTAACCAAATTTAAACAAAGGTAACACAAGGATAGACCAGTATAAAAAACCACAACACCCCCTCCACCCCCCTTAAAACAAAAAACAACACCCCACCCACCCCTTTTTCTTCCGCTGGGGAAGGAGGAAGAGGGGGGGAGCGCGCCGCCCCCTCGTGCCCCCCTCTTTCCTTTATTTCCCCTGTCTCTTCCCTTGTTCCTCTCCCTTTCCCGCCCCCTTCCCCCCAGCCCCCTGTCCCCGGCCCCTCCATCCCTCCCTCCCTCCTCCCTCCCTCCCTCCCCCTCCCTTCCCTCGCATTAAAATAAAGATAAAAAGGAAAAAGCAAGTAAAGATTACATATTCCCTGGGTTTCAAGTTTTTTTCTTTTTTGTTCAGTAATTAACTTTTGTTTTCTAAATGACACAAGAAGAAACCCCATGACACAGGCACAATACAGGTAACAATTAAAACAGGATAATCATACACCCCAAACACCCAAAACAACAAACACCCCACCAAAACAAACACAACAAACAATCAAACCCCCCCCCCCCCCCATATTAATATGGGAGTGAAAGCAAATAGAGATGATATACTCTGGGTTTCAAGTTTTTTTTTCTTTTTTGTTGAACTTAATAATTACTTTTTGTTTTCCTAAATGAAAACAAAAAGAAAACCCCCATGACACAGTGCACAAACAGGTCACATTTTAAAAAAAACAAATATAAAAAGGATAACCTGTTACGCCCATAGTACTGAATGGCAAAGAAGCTATAGCGATGGAATAGTCTGAGTTTTTAAAAAAAAAAAAAAAACGCTTGTTAGTCTTAGTTTTCCATTTTTTTTTTTTTTGTTTGTAAACGACCCAATTGACAGGATTTGTTGAATTGCCCTCCCTGGGGCTTTCAATTTTGGAGAATGGACGCATTCATTACTCAAAAAACTTGTCTACACATAACATATAAATTTTGTTTATATGCTTTAAAAAAATGTATATGTATGTCTAAAGACAAGTTTTCTGAGTAGATGAATTGGTCCCATTCTCTCACATAAAGTCCCAGGGAGGGGCAATTCAACAAATCCGGTTCAAGTAATTAGGATGGGAGCATGGACCAGTGGTAGCCTGTTGGGTTAAACTTGGGTGGATACAATTGATTTACAATAAACCCCAATGACAGAGGTACATACAGGTAACAGTTTAAGCAAAGGTAACAAGGATAACCAGTATAACCCCCCTCCACCCATAGTTAATGAGAGATAAGCAAACAGCGATTCTATTTTGTGTTTCAAGTTTTCCCATTTTTTTTATACGTAGTCCCATTTTGTTTTTCAAAATGTACAAGAAGAAACCCAAATGACACGCCCACTTCCCCCATGTCTTCCCCTTGTCATCCCCCTTCCCTCTTTTTTGTTGTGTATGTTTTTTTGTTTGTTGAGTGTTATATGTTTTTTGTTAAGATTTTATGTGTATGTTTCTGAGGTTGCTTCTTATATCGAGGTTTCGCCGGCTCGGCTGGCGCACTTCATTTTTTCTTTGTTATGTAAAATTCCATATGTTTTTTGGTTAACGCGAGCTTTTTTTTTCGCCACGACGTATTGTCGGCACTTACAGCATATTTCATTATACTGTATTTGTTTTGTTAAAATTGAAAAAAAACCCTCAATAAAGATTTATTGAAAACGAAACCCAAATGACACAGGCACAAACAGGTCAGAATTAAATCAAGGGAACACGGATAGCCAGTATACCCCCATATTTATATGAGAAATAGCGATGGCATTGGTTTAAAGTCTTGATTAGTTGTCACATAATTTTTTTTTTTTTCGTTTCAGTAGATTTTTATTAAAGTTTTCAAACAATTACATTAAAAAAAATGTATAAGCGGAAGAAGTGTGTACATAAGCAGGTTCAACAGGCTCCTTGAATATAGAGCAAAGAGGTCAAGGCCTCTGGAGGCAGAACCCACTATACATTCAATTTACATGCGCACCGTTCAGTACAATACGCGCCAGGCACGCCTGAACGGTGCCAACTTAAACAAACAAGTAAAACAAAAAGCCACCTTCGACATACAAATAAGAGAAAGAAAAAAGAAAGGAAGGAGAGAGCAGAGAGACAAGGGGCGAGAGATGAAAGAGCGGGGGGGGGGGAGGGGGGTAGGTGATCGGGGGGGGGAGGTCCGGGGCGGGGCAGTCAACAGGCCCTCACGGTGGGAGTGCCCAGGAGGCTAGATAGTCAGGAGGCGGGTATCTAGTTTTTTTTTTCATTTTTTTTAATTAAAAAAGAACAAAACCCAATGGCACAGGCACATACAGGTAACAATTATATAAGGGGAACAAGGATAACCAATATAACCTCCCCCATATAGTATAATAATAATAATCTTAACTGTTTTTTTTTTCATTTTACATAATTCCTTTCTTTTTATTTAAAAAAAAAATTGAGCAAGAGGAAACACTAATGTCACAGGAATACACAGCTAACAATGAAAATGAGGGGAAGAGAACATAACTAATATAAACCCCAGACAGGTGCAAATAGCTATGATATTAAATGGCAATGGCCGCCCAGTCTTTTAAAAATATTTATTTAGAATTTTAGATATAATATTTACATACATACATTCCATATACATTATACATTTTTTTTTATTTAACTTCTACATTATTAATTTATATATTTTCTATACTTATTGTTAAAGCAGGAAAATTGAAACACAGAGCATGTAAAATGGAGGTGTGTAAAAAGGGTTAGTGTTGAGCACGAACATTGTAATCGTGAATTTTTATTGCGAATATCGGCACTTCAAGAATTTGAGAAAATCTGGAATATAGCGCTATATCTCCGTAATATAGAATATAATAATAGTGCCGATTTGCGCAATGAAGGTAATAATGACTGGAGATCACAAATTTGCAAATATTAGGCTATTTTTTTTTTATATTTGTGGAATACTAATATTGCCTATGCTGCTCATGACTTAAGTCCTCCATGCACCTTTAGATCACTCCATACAATTTCCTTTAGATCTACCAACAACTCTGTAGTGCTGGGTCCTCCCTGA
>CM070036.1:155674512-155692042 GCA_036250615.1 Ptychadena robeensis | reverse complement strand
CAGTGAGAGGGGGTCAGGGTACAGTCCCAGTGAGAGGGGGTCAGGGTACAGTCCCAGTGATAAGGGCAATAGGGAATAGCGGGCAGGTGAGGTGGAGAAGGGAGGAATCCTGTGTCTGCCTAACTCAGCACCCACCGGTAGCCGCATCCATCTGCTCGGGCACGTTTGAGGGAAGGTGATCCTGGTCCAGGAGACGACTTTCTTCTGTCCTTGGATCCCTGGCACTGCAATGGGATGGCCGGCGGGGCGAGCCCATGAAAGGTAGGAGATCACTTTCTCCAAATGGGATGAGACACACTGGCTGCACAGCTTGTTCAGGAGCTAACCCCAAATCTGGCTAAGGAGGGCCTAGGAAGGTATATTTAACCCCTGTGCCTGGAGGAGGGCAGTAGCTGTCTCCAGGCAGATTGAAAAAGTAACAAAGTAAGGCCAGGGAAAAGAGCGGGAAGGTGAGAGCCATCAATCATCCCTGCACCTGCTACAGAGGAATGCAAGGAAATTTTAACGGTATATACACAGTATAATACACAGAATATAGTGACTCAGGGCAGTATATACATTAAATATGTACAAATGTGGTGCAAACCCTGTTCATATATCTCCACCTGGAAGTCGGCTTTGCTGACCATTTTTTTACGTTTCTATGGTTATTCAGGACATAAAACTGACGCCAGACTCTCTATCCAGACAGGGTAGAGCTTCATCCAACTGGGGGTTATTGATCAAGTAAATGGGGCATAAGGAGACATGCAATGCAATAGTACAGTTATCCATTGATAACTTGGAGGATAAATGACCCCATAATGCTTGCAGCTACAGATGTCAATAGATACTTGCTTTAATGTATAATGACTGCTTGAATGTCACAGCCTGATCACAGTTCTGCTTCCGGTTACCTGGTATGGAAAATGTAATCACAATTTCAATGTCATGAGCCCAGTGTCATCAGTAGTCATGGCCAAACATCAGCCGTGGCCGTTCGTGAAGAGGCGGTCCGGACTTTAGGAAAAGTCAGACATCCACTTGTTCGCGGCTTTTCACTAAAAGATCAGGTAGAGAACCCGGCCTTCTAGTAAAAAGCCGGCTCTGAAAACCGTCACACGTCAGTGACCGTGCGGTAACGGATGTAACGTCTTGGGGAATTTGAGACTTCCTGTGAACAGGCGGGTGTCGGACTTCTTTAAAAGTCCTATCCGCCTGTTCACAGACAGACCTGGCTGAAGTTTGGCCATCACTAGTCATACATATACTGTATAATATACATGCATATACCATATAATAAACATACATATACTGTATAATATTCATACATATACCATATAATAAACATACATATACTGTATAATAGTCATACATATACCATATAATAAACATACATATACCTTATAATAAACATACATATACTGTATAATATTCATACATATACCGTATAATAAACATACATATACTGTATAATATTCATAAATATACCGTATAATAAACATACATATACCGTATAATAAACATACATATACTGTATAATATTCATACATATACCATATAATTAACATACATATACTGTATAATAGTCATACATATGCCATATAATAAACATACATATACCGTATAATATTCATACATATACTGTATAATATTCATAAATATACCATATAATTAACATACATATATTGTATAATATTCATACATGTACAATATAATATTCATACATATACTGTATAATAGTCATACATATACTGTGTAATATTCATACATATACCATATTATTAACATACATATACTGTATAATATTAATACATATACCGTATAATAAACATACATATACTGTATAATATTCATACATATATCATATAATATTCATACATATACTGTATAATAGTCATACATATACCATATATTATTCATACATATACCGTATAATAAACAAACATATGCTGTGTAATATTCATAAATATACCATATAATTAACATACATATACTGTATAATATTCATACATATACAATATAATATTCATACATATACTGCATAATAGTCATACATATACTGTGTTATATTCATACATATACCATATTATTAACATACATATACTGTATAATATTCATACATATACTGTATAATGGTCATACATATACCGTATAATATTCATACATATACCGTATAATAAACATACATATACTGTATAATATTTATACATATACCACATAATTAACATACATATACTGTATAATATTCATACATATACCATATAATAAACATACATATACCGTATAATATTCATACATATACCGTATAATAAACATACATATACTGTATAATAGTCATACATATACTGTATAGTATTCATACATATACCGTATAATAAACATACATATACTGTATAATATTCATAAATATACCATACAATAAACATACATATACTGTATAATAGTCATACATATACCATATAATTAACATACATATACTGTATAAAATTCATACATATACCATATAATAAACATACATATACTGTATAGTATTCATACATATACCGTATAATAAACATACGTATGCTGTGTAATATTCATACATATGCCGTATAATAAACATACATATACTGTATAATATTCATAAATATACCATATAATAAACATACACATACTGTATAATAGTCATAAATATACCATATAATAAACATACATATACTGTATAATAGTCATAAATATACCATATAATAGTCATACATATACTGTATAATAAACATACATATACTGTATAATAGTCATACATATAACATCTGGCAGACATTGTTTTTATCCAGAAAATTTTCAACCAAAACCATTTTGCTGCAGGGGAATCAACGTTTTCATCAGAGAAGAATGACCTTGTATCCTTCTCACCACTCTCCATGATAACACCCCAGCGAGTTCTCTCCATCGACCTTGCCCGCGCCGATCGCCAGTCAGACTTTCCTGGGATTTATCCCTACTTATAAAAAGAATTCCCGAATCAGCCGAAAGTGCAACCCGCGTCCGTATGATCCCCGCCAGCGAGCGCATTGTCTGGTAAACATTTCTTTATTGTAGAAGATGCCTTCGCTGCCTCGTCTGGTATATTGAAATATCCAGAGTAGCTCATCAAACGTACTTGTAGTCATAATCAATGCATTAAAGCAGTGGTTCCCAAACTGGGGGACGTGCCCCCCTGGGGAGACGCGAAGGTATTCCAGAGGGCGCAGGCCCTCATTCTTAACCAGTGTTTGAATAGGGAGGGGGGGGGTTCGATAATGTTCCTAAATAATAAAAGCTCGGGGAATGTGCTCTATGTTCCCAATTTAAATGAAGAACAAAAGAGTTTTCCCTTCCATCCTGCTGCCATCTTATAAAAAACAGTGAGCGGGCAGGCCAATGACATACTAGAGCCTCGTCGTCTTCCTGGATGCATCTCCAAAACGGTAACCGGCTTCTCCCCGATGAACAAATCACAATAATGTCCCACTTGCCACATTGACTATCAACAGCAATGAATTCAGAGTTGCACAATGACTTCCAGGAAGAGGTTTCCATTATTCCGTAATTAGTCGCTTCTCCGCCTAGAGCGCGGCGGCACCTGTTTTATTTGAGGAGGTTTGGAGGGGGTTGTCATGAAGTTCTGCCAGTTAATAATGCGGCCTGGGCATCACTCGCTGATAATAATTCACTATGACAGGAACGATGACGATATCTGCCAAGTATATGGGAATTTATCAAAACACTGGAGTTACTAGGAGAAGGAGCATGAGGGGACATGGGGTCAGTTACAGGACATGGACTAAAGTGTAGAACCTTCAGCTCTAGTCTTTATACCACTGATGGGGTATAAAGACCAGACAACGAACCTGTTTATTTGATGATAACTTCACAATTGCTTAATCTAAAAAAATACGGTACATGTGTAAAAATAAAGTTTGACTTAACCTCTCAGCTGGTATGATGGTGGTGTAGCACTCCACAATTCCCCATATATTTACCTGCTGTTGCCTGGAATCAAATGAGAGATTCCATCTTTATCTGCCAGGCTTGCGGAGGTTAATTCAGGTTGCAATTTCGAGAGTGGCCACTGGGGCGTTTATAATGATTTTCTATGGGAAAATATGAAAACAATACGGTGTGTGGTCTTCCTGAATTTAACAGTGAAGCCACATCCCAACCATGATGATAGCATATCCCACCGGGGACATTCTGGTTATCCGCCCTATAGAGACCCCCACTTCAGGATAACCAAAACGTCCCTGGTGGGATATGCTACGGAACATATGATTAATGTATGGGGACTTGGGTTCCCTCTGATGTACTTATTTGATGTTTTGTACCTCTGAGATAAATGTTTTTCTCTTTTAACACTTGCTTATAAAATGCCTTTAAAGTCCCAGTTAACCCCATACAAGTGGGGGAGGGCAGAACTCTCCCTTTCTTTTGCATATGGGAAAATACGTTCCATTCAGTTTAATGCAGAGCCGAGATTATAGATTTATGTATTTCATAGTATATCAAACTAGTTGTATTTTTCCTTATCTAGCCCCACCCAGAGGTCCTTTATTGCCAAGGCAGTGACATGAATATATCAGGATTCAAGCCCAGTGATGCTTCGGTGTCTGGCTGCAGCTCTGTCTGCTGACCCACCTGAATGTTTGATTAAGTACCTTGATGGATACCTTGTACCTTGGCCCCTCCCATGTCCTTCCTTTAAAAGCCATGTCATTGCTCTGCGTCATTGCCAGTTTATTGTGCTCCCTGACAAAATCTTGCTCCGTGTTACTTCTTGTGTTAAGCCTGGCATACACATGCCGATAAGCGGCCGATTTATCACCTGACCGACGGGCGTGCAAGCTCGCGCCGTCGGTCAGCAGAAAAATCGGCCGCTAATCAGCATGTGCCCACATGGGGCGACAGGTCCCTGTCGCCCCACAGCTCGGCCGGCCAGAGAACGGACATGTCCAATATTCTCTGGCCGATGCAAGCAGATGCCATTAGCTTCAATGAAGACCGGTGTCTTCATTGAAGCTAATGGCCGGCACACAAAGGGTGCCGGCCGACTGAAGCAGCCCCATAATGCACCAGGATGCAAAAGCGATGACGTCATCACGTTTGCATTCTGGTGTATATCGGAGCATGTCTGTCAGCACCCATCTGTGGGTGTATGGCAGGCATTACTGATATCATCATCTGTGTACCAACCGTTGGCTTGTATTATCCAACTACATGTGCTACTTACCTGACACCATTGGCTATTGACCTACGCTTGTTCCTGACTACTCTTCTGCTTGCTGCCTCCCCTGTTTGTGCATTGATCCTCCCTGCATCTGAGTTGCTGTTTTCAGCTACTGGACTCTGAACCTAGATCCTGACAGGATATTGCCAGTGGTTATGGAAGTGCGTGTCATTGGTGGTTCCTTCATGTCACATCTATGACATCAGCACCAACCAATCACAAGACTGATGCGCGGAGGAAAGGGTTAGTAGCTCATTACAAGATCTAGGCTGCTGCCCACAAGATGGCACCTTTGACAAATTTAGTGGACAGTTTAAAGCGGATTTAAACACAAATGAACAAAAGCACACATACATTAAATGGACACAATACTCACCTGTCAGCAGTTCAACTGCTACACTCAAAGAAAACATACTTACCTTCTTCACCTTCAGTTCTGATGGCAGCATCTTAGATCCTGGAGAAGTGAAGTTGCCTCCCCCTCTCCTCCCCCCCTCCACTCCAGCTCTTCTCCTTTAGAGACTAATGCCTGCCATACACACCCCGACGGGTGCAGACAGACGAGCTCAGATAAGCTCCGGAATGCAAACGTGATGACGTCATCACGTTTGCATCCTGATGCATTATGGGGCTGCACTAGTCTAGCACCCTTTGTGTGCCGGCCATTAGCTTCAATGAAGACGCCGGTCTTCATTGAAATTAAAGGCATCGGCTTCCATCGGCCAGAGATTATCGAACATGTCCGTTCTCTGGCCCCATGTGGGCACATGCCGATAAGCGGCTGATTTTTCCGCTGACCAATGGCGCAAGCGTGCACGCCCGTCGGTCAGGTGAAAAATCAGCCACTTATCGGCATGTGTATGCCAGGCATAATTTGTCTCCTTTCTCAGTCTCCAGAGACACTAAACCGGGCACACAAGTTCCTGCATGGGACAGATGTCCCAAACCCCATTGCAGCTGCCTCAGCGCGACGCAAGACAGCAAGGGAGGGGCACACTCGGAAAAAGCGCTCCTCCTGCTGTCAGAAAAAGTTTATTTTTTTTTATAATTGCAAATTTCAGCAGTATCGGCTGAGCTGCATCAAGTTTCAAGCAGGCGCCTCCCAGGTGGTAGGTCCGCTTTAATTTTTATAAATGATGCTGATACAGTGGAAAGAGACATTTCAATGCAAACCTAACCACTCAAAATAAAAAAAAAAATTTGAATCCTATTGACAAACAAAATAGAAATTGTCAGCAAAGAAAATCATTAATGGGAGAATATGAAGAATGGGGGCTGATTTGGGTAACTCTGGGGTACAGGGCCGGGCCGACACAGAGGCTGAAGAGGCTCCAGCCTCTGGGCGCTGGTCAGGACTGGGCGCTGCTCAGGGGGTTAAACTTCTGACGGCTCCATCTCAACCTGCACTTTCTTCTCAGTATTGCAGTTGACGAGATGGAGCCGTCCAGCTAAGCTCAGATCAGCTCTAAGCTGGCCGATGTCACCCCTCTCCCAGCCCAATTTGCAATTTGCGGGGGGCGCGTTCATATGCAAATTGGGCTGGGAGAGGGGTGACATCGGCCAGCTCAGCCTCTGTTGTTGGTGGACCTTGTCCTGGCCCTGCTGGGGTGCTATAGTATATTTATGGGGGGGGGGGGGTTATTTGGGTTGTCTACTGCAGCATCGGTGCTCTGTCATTCCCATTGCTCCCATTGAAGACTCCAGACTTATATTCATGTCACTGAGACCTCAATTTTTAAAGTAATTTTAGTGTGTAGGTGCATCAATGATATTGATCGAGAGGCCACCTTAGCACGCTTGAAGCATAATTTAAGGTGCCTGCTTGAAACTTGATGAATCAGAGCCATTCGCTTTTAAAGGGAGAGAGACAAACTGAGCAAATTTGCATATCTGATTTTTTTACTGTTTCAAAAACTATTGACACCAGCCCATGTCAGGGTAGATATTCCTTTCTGTACATTTAACAGTAGAGATGGAGAAAATGAGGAAGGTTAATCTCAGCACCTACTCTCTCCATGTTTTTGATGGCGGCAGAGAAAAGTGACAGCTGGGAAAGCATCTAATCTTGATTTTTAATTTGAAAAACCCATTGATGATTTTATCCATAGAAAACCATTATAAACACCCCCAGTGGCCACTCACGATATTGCACCCTGGGTTAAGCCCCGGAAGTCTAGCAGATAAATATGGAATCTCTCATATGTCAATCTCTGACATTATCCAGCGGGGGAAAAGCGCACAGTTCTGGGGGTGGTGACTGGTGACTGAAGAGGGGCAGGATTGTGTCTTCAGTCACTGCCCGGCGGAATTACTGCCTCTCACAGCTGAACTAGTGTCCTTGACCCCACTGCCACCCCCTGGTCTGACAGTGACTCCACTGCTCTCCAACCCCCCCCCCCCCCCCCCCCCCCCCCCCCCCCCCCCCCCCCCCCCCCCCCCTCTGTCGGACAGCGCTACCACACCCTGGTCCGACGTCATAAACCATGGGGGTGTTCACACCAGACAGGCAATAACCACCTCTGCCCTCATGACACCAGGACACAGGTGAAAATTAAACTTTTTGGTGTCCATAGACACACCTAACGCGTTTTAGATTCATCATACAACATACCAGAGAGCGGGTCAGGAGACAATTATAATGAATGAAGAATCAGAAAGTCTCAAGGGAAATACTCATTTATTATTTCACTCTTTTCGATTGGAGTGAGTGGAATGTGAGTGTCACTTGAATGTCGTCAGACTGGAAGTGTTTCTCTGGAGACAGCTCAGAGAAGAATCTTTGCATTGTGTCTCGGCTGTCGTATCGTGACGGCGCGCTTCAATTTGCCTTTTATTTTCTATTTCGTTCCTTTATGTGATATTTTTCCGGCTAATTCCATTTCCCAGCTGAGACTTTCGGTAAATAATTCCATTATGCCGGCAGGGTTTGAATAATTATTGGTGACGCTCCTGGGTACTGATTTCATATAGATTAATTGGAGATTCGCAATGCTGAAGTGGACCTATCATTAAAATCTACACTTCACATAGGGCTTGCATCTCAGATTATCACAAGAAACAGCATGCGTGAAAAGATATTTCTCTCAAGCTCACATGACTTAAAGCCTAGGTGCCCAACCTGCTGCCCGGGGGCCACATGCAGTCCTTTAGGCGTTGTTTGGCGGCCCCCCTTGGTCCTCCACATGCGGCCCCCAAAACCTTACTGTTAATGCATAGGGCATAGCAACTCACCTGTGAAGTAGTCACATGCTAGCCAGCTTTCTTCAACAACTTTGTCGGTCCTACATCAGTAAAATTGTCAATGATGTCAATGTTGATCGGGGAAACCAGGTCTAGGGGCAGGAGGAGGGGGTGGGTGCTGTCGGGTTTTGACTGCCTGTCGGGATCTGGTCCACAGCCTGCTCAGATATGATGACAGGGAGAAGGTCTGGATCGATGTTATGTGCGGCCCTTTAGTGATGCAGAGGGCCGCACTTGTGGCCCTCCATATCAACTCAGTTGCCCACCACTGACTTAAAGCCTAGGCAGAGGTCACATGATAACTGCTTAACCGGAGCATCTTGGGTGTGTAAAGTGCACCTAAACCAGATAAACTTTTGTCCCTAGCTGAACAATACAAAACAAGGAATTTCCCCTGTAACGAATCACAGGGGCAGGGGGACTTTAAAGGCTTAAACAATAAGAAGGTATTAAAACCTAGGTAAGATTTTTAATGAATTTAGCAGATAAAGATTCTAAACATACAAGAGTTCAAGGAAGAGTTTGTATAGTCATCATATATGGATGTAACAATCCGATGACATTCAGATAGCCAGTAGCCTATGCCAGGTATCACAATCTCAATTGGCCCAGTGGATTGGTCACAGTTCGTATAAGAAGATCACACAGCCCTAGCTGGCCAACACCCTATTATAGGACAATCTGTAAATAAAAGATAAAAATCCAAAAGCTAGCCACACACGGCTCAAGTAATAGATTAGAGGAACATTGGGCGCTGTAAGCACTCACGTCTCCCAATCTTCCTCTAATCTGTTTCCTTATCTGAGCCGTCCATGGTTCCTTCAAGCAGGATCAGTGGATTGTGCTTGATTTAACTCGACCAAACAGGTTTCCAACATGTTGGAAAACCTTGGTCGAAATCTGTTACATTGAATAGGGACAGCGCTATCCCCATCCAATGTTTTGGACAGGCTGACACACAGCACACACAGGCAGCTGAGCCGCACACACAAGCTGTGTGTTCAGCTAGCTGTTCTGTGTGTGTGAAGGGGTTGTGGCCAGCACGGACCCAGCTCTGGCAGAAGAGATGGGGGACGTGGAGGCTGGATGATTCTCAGGCTGTGGATGGTATGGTAATTGATGTGCCCATGTGGTGCACATTGATTACTGTACGATTAACCCGCGATCAATCACAGCGTGGAGATGTAATTGATCGCCAGCCGATTGCACGGGAATCTAACCGTGTGTGGCCAGCTTTACATGTAAGGAGATATTTGTGTATTTCCCTCGTTGCTCCTCCTCTCTCTGTCCCCCCCTGAAGCCCACCGCAGCAGAATGATGTGCCACATGGCACATTCTTAAACCTCAGCTCTTTCTGACTTTCTAACTTTCACTTTGTGTCCATTGAAAGACATTGTATCTGGTGGTCGTTTGTGTTACTGGAGCCTTTACCAGAAAGACTTGAAGCTACACAGAGATAAATATGGCGACCCACCAGTCCCCATCCAAAGTAATGGCGATTGAACAGGGATTTACAAACATGTCAAATAAACATTTCTTGAACATTTTCTTCAACATGTCGAGCGGGATTGAACACTCAAGATGGGCAGCGTTTGTTTCCTGACATTTAGATTACATCGAAGTCACATTAGCCACAGGTGACATAGTCAAACATGCGCAATAGCGTGAGAACATTTTTCAACGCTACTGCACATGCCCAATGGATAACTTGCGGTTTCATTGCAGGTAGTCAGCCAGGGCTGAGCAGAGGAAGTGCTGAGACAACAGCAGGGAGGATTACATAAGTGGACATCACGTCCGGATAGAGAACTTTTTTTGGGAACAGACGGGGTCCACATACATCATACCATCAAGATAAGTTATAGAAGTGACTATTGAACATCGGTTAAAACATGAAGATCACACATATCAGGTACATAGAAATAAAACGTTGGGAGAGGATACTCCATAGGTAATCTGTCGGTGTGTTTCGGCCTTCAAGATTGGCCTCTTCAGGAGGGTACAGGTCCCAGAGTATACCATGTATAGGTTGGATGGTCTCCAAGAAACAAGGTCTATACAGAGACAAACAGAACAGGTCACTATACCCAAATTAATATCTAGTGCCCCATGTACAAATGCACTAATACCCCGACACCAAGGACGTGAAAGACAAGGCACCACCCATCTCTTGCACACGGGTGCACCGCACATACCGTACCGAACTCCCTCCAGGCCTCTTTGGGCATACACCTCCCTTTCGTCCAAGTGGCAGCCAGGCATCACGGTCCTCACCTGTAACAGCGGCTGAGCGGGCTTTCTTCCGTTTAGCAGGTCCTTGCACACATCCTGCAATAAGGGTCCATGACACATCAGATTGTTGTAAATATAGTGCCCCTTTATTACAGTACATCACAGTGCCAGTTACACTCCACCTTCTTCCTGTGAGCCATCTGGGAGCAGTATCTGCCGGTAACAGTCTTTTCTGCTAGCCTTCTTCACCCAAGTGACTTCTCCTAGGCTAGGACTGCCCTTGCCCCCAGCAGGGTACAAGGGTGAGGCCTAAGTTACATCTCAGTGTAGTGGATCCACTACACCTCTGCTCTCCTGCTGCTACGAAGACCCTATTTACATAAAACACTAAACTTATATAACCTCCTATTCTCCTCCCAGATGGCTCACAAGGTCACAACATCACATGTTCTAGAACCTTCTCCTTGTCACCTCCCACCTATGTTTTGCCCAGCAACAGCACAAACACATTCACTGACATTTTCATAGAATCCTAGTTAACTGACCATGGTACAATATACTTAACCTTTTAGTACATCTTCCTACAGACCCTGAACATCCAGGCCACATTATTTGATTTAGTAAATGAGACACATAAAGTGAGAAAGGACCACTCCAAATAGAGGTAACCTTATAGACCAAGGAGGAGAGGATAGATTGGCCAACGACTGTGTGAAAAATAATGCCACATTACAGCAGGTAAAAAGCATAAAAATGATAGGATCTGCAAATCCTCTGGGTAGTAAGTGGAGCCGTCACAGCATTGTTACAGCCCAGGTGGATGCCACAGATGTTGCGTCCACTTGGTTAATATACCCCCTGTGTAAAGACCCTGGCTGTTCAGGTCACCGGAACAGCCGGTGCAGGTGGCTCCCTGCAAGCGTGGGCAGGGTGGAGCGCACACCTGCCTCGTTAGCTTGAGGGCTATTTAGGTGTGCTTCATCCAGACTAGAGATGGTCGAATTTTTCGACTAGCTGACTTTGTGAGCTGATTGCAAAGCTCCTGAACATGGTATCATCACCAAAATTGCTGGAGATGTAGAGAAGGGTTGTGGGAACAAAAGGTTTTGCTCTAGCACATGGAGTTTCTGCATAAATAACGTTAAAAAACAAAGTCAAAATTCAGATTTTTCGAAATTTTGACTTGACTTTAAACTTCATTTGTGCAAAAAATATTTGTGTTAGAAACATACTTTCTTTTTTTAAGTATACCCACAGCCCTTCTGTACATCTGCAGCAAGTTTCCTGTTGATACCATGTTCAGGGGCTTTGCAATTAAGTCGAAATCATAAAAATCAATCTCTAATCCAGACACGCTTGGTGTTTATTGCTTGTCTTGTTTTCATGTTATTTTCAGTCTCCTGAACCCGAACCCTGGACACTCCTGTACCCTGGACTTTTGCACCTGTTTTGTTCCTGTCTGTGAGTCCTCATTAAATCTGTTTTTGACACCACCCTAGCTGTCTGGATGTCAGTGTGTGTTGCCTGTCTGGTCGCCCCCTCTGTACCTGATCTTGACACCATGCTGGTCATTTGGCGTAGGATAGTCTGCACCAGAAACTCTTCCCCCTTTGCGTGCACCCTGCACCCATAAAGGGTGCGATCCGCTTTTGCCCTCGTCATATAACAATAGGCGTAGGGCAACCACGGTACGGTAGTGGATCCAACCTCCCCATACACAAACCATGTAAGTCATTGTTTTTGTAAACAAATAAAACTTGGGGAAGAAGTGAATGTATTCCAAACCATTTTTCTCCATTACAATAAATAATTCCACATTTTTGGCAGCATTATGAGGAGGCCATGGAAAAATGAATGACACCGCGCTGTAATTACTCCTGTAACATACTGTCTTGGAACCTGAACGCGGTGCTCCATCACCTCACCGCAATACACTGAGGAGATACGTAGACGACATTTCCCTGTGTGGGAATTCTTCTCTGACTCGCTTTGTTGAGGAAAACCAGACAACCTGAATGGAAAAAAAAGGATCGTGCTGCTGACATTTGCTATGCAAGTGTTCCTGCGCCGCTCGGATATTGAAAATTGTAATGAAGAAATGAAATCGTATTGTATTTATAAAAAGCAGAATATAATTATTTTGGATGGGGTGTACTTTCCACTTTCTGCTTTTCCATAAACTGAAGTTTTCTCCAATTTCTAATTTGACATTTTATTTTAATTTAAAAGTTATTGCCAGGACACTTCAATGACACCTATTTGGTAAATTAAACATAAAAGTAGTGATGAGTGGAGCTGGCCAATTTTTTGGTTTCATAAATTGACCATTTTGACCCTTTCCCTTTGATGCCACTGTTGTAGGTTGCAGTTGCGTTTTTTCTTAATTGCACAGTAAAAACGAATTGCCTCAGACCACCAACAAATGAGAGGGTTTGTGAAGAGAGACAGAGGGGACCAGTATGGCGTTTCCTTTAGATCTCATTATGTGATGAATCAGTGAATGTGACACAGGCAAAACCCTAACCCAGGGGATGTCAAGTAGCTGATACTGGGTCAAGTCCCAGACTAGTGGCTTTGGGTGCCTCACTGTCATTGGCCGGGTGCCTCCTTTGTCCTTGATCCCACCTAGTGGCTATTGATGGGTATTATGATCCCAGTGGGGACAACCATGAAATAAGCCGCAAATTCAGGCTTAACTAGCAGAGCAGCGCCCATTATCCCTAAAGAAGCCACATGAGTGGGGCGAAATGCATAGCATACGTAAGTGCAGAGATCAACACTGCACTGCAGACACATTGTTGCAGCTAAGGAAGTACACCTTTTATAGACTGTGACGCTAGCCACCTCATTCCTGAGCTGTTTCATACGCTCTATGACCAGTATTTGTTTTTTGCTGCCTCTAGGCTTATATCAAGCCTTCAGGAGGTTTATATGAAGATGGATAGGATGAGTGATATATATATAGTTAATGCACATAGACAAGGGGTATATACCAGGAGGATGGCCAATACAATGCTTTCAGGATCCGAACCCAAGGATGCTTCTGTGTCTGCTGAGCCACCTGAATGTTTGCTTTTACACCTTGATGAATCCCTTGGACAAGACTATCATGAGACCTAGTTCTTGTTGAACCTTGAACTCCTGGCCCCTCCCTAGTACTTCCTTAATAAACCATGTATCTGCACTTACTCCTTGCCAGATTATTGTGCTCCTGCCGATACCTCGCTCTGCTGCTTTTGCTTATCTGTTTCTTTGGTATTATCTTCCGTGTATTGACCCTTGGCTACTGATTACTGGACTATGCTTCATCTTGCTCCCTTTGTATCTGATACCATTGACTTTATAACCTACGCTTGTTACTGGACTACGCCTCCGTTTATTCCTTTGGATTGCCACTGTTGATTCTGCCAGGACCGTTATCGCTGTTTCAGCAACTGGACTCTCAGCCTGAACCTGGATTGCTACAAATGCATACCCCTCAGCTATATTCCCCACCCCACATGAAATCCTGACTACACACCCAAATATATATGTTTTATCAGGGGTTTTCGTTTAATGGAAAGCCAAAATTATCGGTTTCCACGGTGGTTGCCAAGAGGGGTCTTGTGATCAACAAATGTAACCTCAGGATTAACCGAGTGGCTCGGAGGTTATCTCCACTCAAACAGCTGCTCAGTGTTTATTTTAGGAATGGCAGAGCTGCCATACAAAGGCATTTTAATGTCATGTTATGTAATCTAATAAAAAGATGGTTTGGGGTCCAATTAGGCCCTTGAGGAATCAAGTTAATCTGCTCAAAGCGGGTTGGAGGCTTTTGATGGTCATGCTTCGAGCGGTGCCACATTGTATAATTTTTTACTTCAATGGGAATAAATGTGGATACAAAGCTGGCAAAATCCTTGGCAATTTCAATGATTTCAATCCAGGGCTTTCAAATGCTAAACCATTGGTGTGGGAGCTTGAAATCAAAGGATGTTCATTGCTTTCCTTAGGCTCTCTGATCATAAGCGTTGCTCGAACCCCATGATAGGTCTATAGCATCAGAACCATGTGATTGGTGGATTTTTATTAATATGAAGGCTAGATGTCTGGTAGTTAAGTTGATGATCACGAGTCCACATTATGCTTTGCCGGGGTGCTCTGTGGTTCATTAGGTAACCAGTGATGGCTGCCAGGCACTTCCCTATCCAAAGTAGATAGCAGAGCCATGTTGCTGCCGCCTAGTGCTGGGTTTTGAATGATGTAGTCCCCAGATCACCTGTGTGACCTCTGTATCTTTTTAAAATCACCCTATAGTGTTGGAGATTGGCTGTGTCCCTGGATTGGCCACTGGTCCAGATATCTCCACGTGGGATCGCTCTGTACCTGTGATAGCATCACATCATCTGTACTGCTGGGTCTCTTAAGGGGCCCATACACCTGAGGATAGCTGCCTAATAGTTGCACAGTTTCGAGTTCTGATGTCACACCGTGACCATATATCTAGCAACCATCTCATGAGGCCACCCCTGTCTTTGAGAGGGGTCAATCCCACTCAAAGACAGGGTTATTGGATATGACGGTAAATCACAGTGTATGATCATTGATTTGGATGGGGACCGCGGGTCTCCATGCAAAGCATTGGCTGAGCCGGATGACGCAGCAGTGCTCTGACCCGAGCTCCTTCAATATCGGACTCATTGCGATGACGTCATCGCTCTGAGCTTGAAGGCTGATCCATCTCACAGGCTTCAACCCATGTATGGCAGCCTTTACTTTGAATTGTTTATTGGACCTTTCTGCTGTTTATGACTTTTGCTGTGTATCTGGACTACTCCTCTGTTTAACCCTTTGGCTACTCTGTTCATTGAATGGATATCCTATGCATGACTTTCACTTTGGCTTTACTCCCTGGGGGTCCCTTTGTGTGGCATCAGGTGGCATACTTTGAGGGCTTCGTAGGGGCAACTGAAGTTGGGTTGGCTGAAGGTAAAAGACCATAGTGGAGATTGGGGTTTCCTACCTGAACTGAGACTGGTGATCCCCCCGAGACCCTTACAGTTACCTTGTCTATTTACCAGCAGCAGACAGGTGACCCTTCCTTAGTGACTGATGTTTATAAAACGTGTCCACTCTCTACTCTTCCTTGCAGTAAGGGGTTATAATGAAGGGTGCACATTAGTGTTACTCTGGTACTCAAAAGGGACCAAAACCTAGCTCTGCGTACCGGCATTATTGTTACACAGCTCATATGCGTACTAACAACTTGGAGGCGCTCCGTGTCTGGGCGGCCGCAGCTAAATGTTACATGTATACAATTTATGTCACTTGGATAACTGCAGGGAAACATGAATAACTATGAAAGGTTGCAGTTAGGGGGTGACATTAGGAATGTTAATTATGAATCCCCCCAAAAAGATTGGATTTTTAAGGGTGTTGGAGATCTGGGGGATGAAAGTCACAGTAGGCATATGTCGGAGGATCAATCAGGAACAGGGAGGGCCATCTGCAGCAGAATCTACCATGCAGAAGGCTGACACAGAGGACAGTGAGGAAGACCACCCTTCATATGGGGTGAGTACCAAACACTATCTCCTGCGACTCATCTGAGGAGCTCACTGACAAAGTTATGTGCACCCCTGGTTATAATATTTGCCCTTCCCTACTAACTCATTCCTAACCTTATTGGTTTGCTTGAACAAGTTTGAACAACAAAACTCATACCATGAAGTGCACAGGTCCTCTATGGGCAATGGGCCACCCATTTGTGTCTATGGCCATGTTAATGGTTCACATACACCTACCAGACATGGCAAGGTGCCCTGGGTGAGCACCCCCTCTGGTTTCCCTGCTGTCAACACTGTCCGAGAGCTCTACCTGGGGGAGGTGAGTGCTGGTGTGACTCACCAGCACTCCTCCAATGATGAACTTCCCGGCAGTTGTTCTGATGAGTTGTACTACCTTGTCAAGATGTCCTACCGTGACAACTGAGCATGCAGAGGATGGATGAGTTCTCCTACCCAGTCAAGATTTCCTACCTTGACACCTGAGGACAGCCATACTGTTTCTGGGTTACAGGGTTCATCTTATGGTCCATGGGTGTTAAGGTTAGCAGCTTGGGGTAGGTTGAGTTTAGGGTTGGGGGAGTTTCGCAGTTGTCAGGGTAGGACATCTTGATGGGGTAGGACAACTCGCCTGTACAATGGGCGCGCATTTCAAAAACAAAAAAATACTCCCCCCCCCCAGCCTTTTGCTGCCCCCAGGCCACTGCCCATATTTCCCCTATCTAAACCTTCCACTGAGACTCGGCAACTATTCTAAGTCTTCCAACTACCGGGGATGATGTAACTTCTTTTCTCTTAAATTGTCATAACAACAATGATGTAAATGGCATTGTGCTGTATTTATTTGTGTAGGTGTTAGCGCATTCGTATTTTTTTTTTATACACGTGAGTGGAGACAGAGCAGGTCTCTAAACTTAATAAATTGTAATAGAAGAGGATATAATGGAAGATATTACCCTCTATACATGCTCTATGGGCTGTATGTACGGAGCCATGGTTACCGCATGCATCAAGTGCAAAAAGGGCCTTTGTTGGGAATTGTTATTGCAGGAATAGGCGGCTCTACGATTACTGTATGTTTCTGATTTTCAAATGTAGTTTAGCTTAGAAAAAAAATATTCCTCTCTGATCTATGGCCACTGCAGAGGGTATAACTAACTAAAGCCCACCATACACCTTTAGATCACTCCATACAATTATCCCTTTAGATCAACCAATAACTATGCAGTGACGGGTCCTCCCTGAAAGAATACATAGTGATTGGAAGGTATATATCATTGCTATGTAGTGC
>CM070036.1:155617787-155643017 GCA_036250615.1 Ptychadena robeensis | reverse complement strand
AGGAGAGAGAGAGAAGGGAACAATATACAAAAAAAACTCTTCTAGCTTCATCCCTCTTCAAGGGACACAGCATACTGAATATACCTGGGACAGCTCAGTCCTTGAAGAGTCTATCCCAGTGGGCAAACTAAAGAACGCCCAATAATGAACAACCCTTTCTCACCCTCAGGGTAAATTGGAGGAAACCCTGGACTCCCTTGGGGTAGCTATTACAAAAAGAGGCAAACTGAAAAACGCCTTAAAAAAAAATAGAACATAGCTCCCCGCAGGTAAACACACAAGAGGTGAGGAGGGAATTAAAGAGAGGCAATAAGGCAAGTAATCTTAGAAAACTTGAAGATCCTCTTACCCCATCTGTTGAACTCTCAGCGCTAGTACATCGGGTCAGGCAGCTGGATGTATTTCCCATCCTTGTCGTCGCTTGGATCGCCAACTCTTGCTCTCGCCTCTACGGACATTTGATCACGACTCGATCCATGTGCACATGCCGACCATAATTCCAGCTCTCCAGGTAATCTCGAAACCGAGGATAGGAAGAAGAATTTTGGTTCCTCTGAGGCTTCGGGACATCCAGGTACTCCCATATCTCATCTTCTACCCACTTGTGCCGCAAGACCTCGATCTCCTGCATATCTTTCTTTGGGCAGTAGGGATACTGCCACCCGAATTCAAGAGCAACCTTCCGGTTCACTGTCCGCTGGGCCCTGGCCAATTTTGGGAGATGCGCCAGACCAGCTTGCCCAGGACGAACATACGACTCAGCAGCGCGAACAACAGTCTCTTCCCTCTCAGCAGCTCCGGGAACAAACCCAATATTCAGAAGGGTTTTAGGGATTGGATCGGGCCCTTCTATCTCAGTACCCTCAGCACTCTTCGCAGGCTCACCTTTCACGGACGACAGGTAAATCTCTCCCTGCTCCGCTTCATCTTCATCATCCCCCCAGGAGGCCAAAGGAGGGTCATCAAATTGTTCGGCCTCCGCAGGCTTCTTCTCAGTGAAGGACATCCCTTCGTGGATCTTCGGGAATCGGTGGTCACGGATCCAAGTCGGGCTCTAGCACGGCCCCGACATGCGCCTCCGGGTCTTCGGGTCTTCTCCCGACTCACTCCCAGCAGGCCTACCCGCACCGACGTCTCGGACTCACTCTTGGATACAGAGGGGGTCATCCCGGTATGGTAGTCCAACGGCCTCACACTTGCAGGGAGCTGGGTACTGGTTATGTCCATAAGAAACGACCCACAGGCTACGCACCGGCTCCAGGGTCTCACCGTCAGTTTCACATGGTCACATCCCTGGCAGACGATGCCCATCCTCTCCGACTCTCCATCTCTCATTAGCGCCAACTCGCCTCGTAGCAGGAACCGAACTCCGGTGTCTGTGACAAAGGTGCTGTTCTCATACCGGATGCCGACATTGGCCCAGCATTAATGGTGTGAAAGATTCCGCCGAATCCAGCCATTTTCTCCACAGCGATAATCACAGGTACTCTCACGTGTAATGGTAGTTCCGGCTCTCTAGGTCCCGCCTCTTTATTGGGTGCTCGGTGGCGCCAAACTTTCGCGCGCTCAGCAGCTAAGTCCAACCTCTCTTCGTGACTTGGTAAAGTTAACCCCCTCGCGTCTGGCTAATTTTCACAAGATGGCTCCAGTTTTCTCCAAGGGGACTTTTTTTTCTTAAATTTTCGAGGTCACCTGCTACCCAGAAATCCCGGACGAGCCCCCAAATGTAACGCTAACACCCGTGGGTGCGACTGAGTGTAGTGGGATACTGGGTAGCAGAAATGACCAAAGAGACTTACTTGAATTTTAATTGAAGAAAGTTTATTCTCACATGTAGTCAAGGGGAAGGAGGGTTGGGGACAAGGCTGTTCCAGCGACTGAGGTCCTAGCTCCACTCTTGGCAGCTTCTTCTTTTCAATAGCACAAAAACACACGGTAGAACTCTGGCCTAGCTTCCCCTAGGCAGCTTCTTCTTCTCAATAGCACGAACACAGCACTGTCCTGACTAATTCTCCTGGGGAATCTTGGAAACAGACCTCACTGCTACTGATCCGTCTGCCTCAGAACCTAGATAGAGTTCCCCTTTAGCTCCTGAAGATTGTCCTTGACTGCTGCTGTTTTGGAGACATTTATCCTTCCGCAGACAAGATAACCGGCTCTCCCTTCTAGTTAGGCGCCCCAGACTTAGATTCCCTCTCTCTTCTGGTCCCCACTAGGCACATCACATCACCATCACGATCACTCCCAGGGCCCCCATCAGGGGATCTCCCTGGGCTAGGACTGCCTTCACATCCTGTCTCTAACACTTTTATAAACTTTTCTCCTCCCATCCCCTAAAAAGGCACAATTTCCCTTGGCATCTCAGGAGTCAGGCAGAGGAGCACAAAATGATACATTCACAGACCTGGCAGAGAGCCAAGTCCTTCACTGACAGGCAGCCTCGGCTGCACCTGCCTGTGACACGAGTTTTCCCTCCTAAACACATTAACTCCTTAACTCCGTCCCTAGCAGGGGGCTAAACTTATATGCTGTTACCTTCATTCTGCTTCTATACCCATCCCCCAGTTCTTCTGCTTGGTAGTTAGTGTGGGGAGGGAAAAGGGAAAATGAACTGGGTGAATTTGGCAGAGGAGAGCAGGGGAAACTATTGCCAGCACAGAAACACCGCATTTAAGTATTAAGCTGCTTACCAATGCACACCCCCCCCCCCCCCAAAAAAAAGAAAAAAGAAAAAGAGAATGACACCTAGCAATGATCTCCTATTGGAGGTCAGCAGCGGGCAGGTTATATGCCCCAATAAGAGACACTTTTACCCACATTACGGTATTGGAAATTCTAAAAATGATTTTTTGTTTTATACATCATTGGATCAAATAGCGGGTTGAGCCATGCGATAAGGCGATCGCTTAGGCAGTCACCAGTGAGGATGGCCCCCCCCCACCCCCCCCCGCTTTGTGATTTGCTCCTGACCTAAGGAAATCATAAAAGCTGATGCTTAATGCTTTTCCTTTTCTTCAACCCCCCCCACCCCCTCCTTTACATGTTTTGAGCATTACTGGTATTGAGTCAATATTGAAGCCACTGGACACTTGGACGCAGAGGAAAGGCCCCCATACACCTGAGTACAATCAAATTTTGTTATACTAAAACATGGAAGATGAGGAGCTTTCAAATCCTTCCAACACTATGTATTCTATTCGGGAGGAACCCCTGGCAACTACAGAGCAGGTGATAATATACCATCCATTCACTAGTATTCTATCAGGAGCGACCAGCACTACATGCAGTGATATATACATTCCAATCACTATGTATTCTATCAGGGAAGGACCCGGCACTACATAGCATGATATATACCTTCCAATCACTATGTATTCTATCAGGGAGTACCCGGACTACCTAGCATTGATAATATACACTACATTCCATAGGTATTCTATCAAGAGGGACCTGGCACTACATAGCAGTGATATATACTTCCAATCATATGTATTATATCAGGGAGGACCTGACACTACATCGCATATGATAATACATTCCTATCACTATGTATTTTCTATCAGGGCGGACTGGCACTACATAGCAGTGATATATACCTCCAATCACGAGGTATTCTATCAGGGAGACCCGGCACTACATAGCAGTGATATATACCTTCCAATCACTATGTATTCTATCCAGGGGAGGACCCGGCACTACATAGCAGGATATAACCTTTCCAATCACTATGTATTCTATCAGGGAGGATGCGGCACTACATAGCAGTGAATATATACCTTCCAAATCACTATGTATTCTATCAGCGGAGGACCGGCACGGCATAGCAGGAACTATAACTTCGTTACTATGATTCTATCAGGGAGGGGACCAGCACTACTTGCAGTGATTATACGTTCCTATCACTATGTATTCTATTAGGGAGGCACCCGGCACTAATAGCAGTGATATATATCTTCAGTCCACATGTATCTATCAGGGAGGACCCCGGCACTACAAGCAAGTGCTATTACACTCCATTCACTATGTATTCTATAAGGAGACCCGGCACTAACATAGAAATGATCTCTGCCTCCCAATCACTATTGATTCTATCAGGTAGGACCCAGAACTACATTAGCGTGATATATAACTTCCAATCACGTGTATTCTATCAGGGAGGACCCGGCAATACAGAGCAGTGATATATACCTTCCAATTACTATGTATTCTATCAGAGAGACCGCACTACATAGCAGTGAATTAGTGATATATTACCTTCCAAATCACTAGTTTTATATCAGGTAGGACCCAGCATACATAGGCAGTGTATATACCTTCCAAATCCACTTATGTTTTCTATAAGGAGACCCGGCACTATATAGCAGCGATAATACCTCCAATCAATATGTATTCTATCAGGAGGACCGGCACGAACAAGCCGTGCATATATACCTTCCAATACATGTCTTCTATCAGGGAGGGGCCACTATACTTACACAGTTGTTGGTCGATCGAATGGAGTTGTTGGATCGATCTTTGAGGTGTAGGGTGGCTGACGGGAGGCCACTGTACGCGGCTGTCCTTCAATGTCCCCCTATCATAGAAGGGTTGAATGACGTTCTGCATTCATCCTCTCCAAGGAAAAACCAAGGACGCTGGGACAAAAAACCCGAACTTTAAGATTCTATTACAATTTGTCCCTGAGCCATTTATATGCTTTATAGACGGAGAAGTGACACCCACATCAAAATAAAAGAATCTGCTACTTCATGGTGCCTGACCAAACTTCATAGGAGGGTTTCGGCGTCTCTTCTACTCCCCCGATGTACCAATCGCCATCCCAGCAACAGGATTTTGTGGTTAGTAAACCAGTTCAAAGATTTACACCCGCAAACTTTATTAAAGCGCCACCTGACGGTTAAATAATGCCCCCCTTACATTTTGCCGACCCTGAAAATTAAGGCACCCCCAAATAGACCCCCCGAATACATATTGTACGCTGGGGGATCAGAGGGGGATCAGAGGGGCAATCAAAATGGCACAGGAGATCAGACAGGGGTCTAAAATGGTATCCCCTCTCTGAGTGTCCTGTGCATTGATTTCCCCCCTCTGATCCCCCTGTCAATTTTAGTGACCCGCCCCACCCTTACCCAGTGCCTATCTTCTTCATGGAAAAAAGCATCCCCCGAAAATAAGACCGGCATCTTTGGGAGCACAAATTATATAGACACGTTTATTTCAGGCAACACGGTATGATGGACGTTCTTGTTCTCTGCACAATATGTGTGCAAATAGGACCCTGGGGACCACTGGGAGCCCCCAAGCTCCACTTCATAAGCCCCCCATGCATGGGTCAATTCCCAATCAGCGCCATTTAGGGGTTCAATATATTCCTCTCTTCTCTTTGTTGGAGGATGGCGGGGTGGGTAGTGGGTGCGATCAGGGCCACCATCACAAATTTGGGGGCCCATACTCGGTATTTTTTTGCAAATCCATCGCTCCCCCTGTCTAAGATTACCTGCTGTGCTCTCAGCCGTGGGGACCATTGGCTGCACGTTTTGACAGCAGCAGCATCGAGGCTGTTGTCAGGATGCGGCGCAGCATGGGGAGCACATGACACAGACCGGGGAGTGGATCGCTGGCCGGGACAGGAGTGCCCCCTTTCTGCGCCTGGGGGTGGCCCTGGGTGCGATGCAATGTGTCTTCTCTTCCCTCTGCCGAGGGAGTGTTGGGATGCAATGCAGGGCCCCGAAAGAGCTAGAAACAGCATTGAATGTACATGTGATTTAGTTAAGGTTTATACATGCTTTATGACCGTAACACTAAAACTCAGCAAATCCTTGTGCACCCCAAAAAATATCCCCCACACATCAACATCTCCCCACAGCGATGGCATTTCATCATTTGACATAGCACTGCTTCTCAATAGGGGGGAGGGGATCTGCCTTGCAATTTAAGATTGTTCATAATGGACAAAAATCAATAATATCGATCAGAACATCTGGACAATTTGTAAAGCTGCTGCCGGCAATTTCCGCCATATTAAACAAAGATAATCGATGTATACACACAATATATATCAGTGGTGACAGTGGTATCACTAGGTTTGGTGTCACCCATGGTGTCACCCCATATTTATGTGACAATGTACATATATATATATAATGTGATATGTGACAATGGTATGTGACTGCCCTCTGCCCCTGCTATGTGT
The DNA here is from genome assembly GCA_036250615.1 of Ptychadena robeensis. NCBI lineage: Eukaryota > Metazoa > Chordata > Amphibia > Anura > Ptychadenidae > Ptychadena > Ptychadena robeensis. The sequence goes on along the minus strand of CM070036.1, from coordinate 155,636,824 downwards.
ATTGTGGGGAATCAGCTCAAACGGTGCTCTTATAGCATCAATCCACACGTTTTTGTACTCTTAAGGGCTCCTGCCCTTGTTTATTTGAGCACACAGTCCAAATGAAGGGTTACCCTCGCAGGGGTTAATAGACATCCAAATAAACAAAAGTTACTGGAAAATGCTAATACTCCTGGCTTGGGACCGATCAAACAACAGTTCCTTCCTTTAGGAACCCTTAATGGTCTGCCTCCTAGCAGCCATCAGCATGGGGCCACACACTCCTTGTGTGCCCTGTGTTTGCTGCACCCAGCAGCACTGTCTCCAACTTCATCTGGGAGCCCTGACTGACTGGTCCCAGCTCCTTTTGTGGAGACACACCCGGCCACCTCAATTAGGGTCTAGCAGGTGTATCATGGTGGGTACACAACAGTAGACCCCTTCACTGCCGCATATGGACCATCCACACCATGGCAGACCACCGGTCTGTCACAGTATGTATATGTATTTATCAAGTACAAAATGGGTCAGTATAAGGGGTGGGTGATTAAGTTGCATGTGGATGTGCAGCTCTCAAAACAAAGGGTAGTATGACCCCCCTGTAATAGACAAATAGAAAGAAGGACACATAGGGCACAACTTAATATAATGTAAATGATAAAATTAAGAAAAAATACAATAAAGAAGGTAGAGTTAGGATTAGCAGGGGCCATCTGTCTTCAGCCGTGTGGATACCAAGATAATGTCACTTCCTGGTTACAGATTATATCACTTCCTAGATTCTGATGCTGTAGAGTTCAGTGGGATCAATAGGACATTTGGGGCGGCAGCCCTTTGTCAGTAAAACGTGTCCCATTGATCCTACTGACCCTTAAGCCCCCCATACACCTTTAGATCTCTCTGTCAGATATCCTTTAGATCTACCAACAACTATGTAGTGCGATTGAACACAGGTAGACTAAATGGTTTAAAAAGTCCCTCATATTACATGGTTTCGGTAAAAAAAAAGGAGATCTAAAGGAAATCTGACAGAGAAATCTAAAGGTGTATGGGGGCCCTTACAGTATCTATAACCAGGAAGTGATATTATCTGTAAACAGGAAGTGATATTATCCATAACCCGGATGTTATGTCATCCTGGTAGCCACACGGCTGAAGAAACATGACCGGGAAGGAGATCACTCCTTGCTAAGCCTGCACTGTACCTCCTTTAATGCTCCGCGTTATTGTTTTTCCTCCCGTTACATAAAACCTTTTTTTTATAAAGTTCTATAAATCCTTGAAATAGTTTCTCTCTGTTGTGCTCAATTATTAACTGCCTTTTACCTCTCCCTTATCGTTTCTGTTATTATTGTGCGTATCAGCAGAATTAAATACGCAATATCTTCGCTTTCTTTAAAGGTTCATAAAAAATTCAATCCGTTGGCTTAAACGCCGGCCACCAGCTGCTGAAAAACAATTATAAATATTTTATTTCTGTTGCGGCGGCTGGCAAAATTGGATTATGCCATATTGTTAATGAGATGGATTGCGTGGTTATTATTAGAAACGATACCGATAAAAACGTAAAGATCAAAAATGTACGGCAGCTGCTGAGACTGGGGGCCTTTCCTACTGTGGCTGCTATCACAATGAGCGTCACTGCTGTCATTATGGCTGTCAGTGGCAGACACGTTACAGCCTCTGCTGCTTACATTACTGCTATAGTGACAGGGAATCACAAGGTGGGGGTGATGACACCGACCCATGATGCCTGGGAGACTATTTAAGTGAAGGGGATGGTGTGACTGGGGGAGCAAACCACTCCCACACCCATTTGTTCTGCCATGCATGCAGACAGAGAGCAGAAGAGCACGTATTTACCAGTCCCAGTCACCTCCAGGCGCAGCAACTCCAACCAGCCGACCTGTACCAGCATGCTTTCGAGAAAGGGCCGCAACAGCAGGGAGGTTAAGCTATGTCCACAAAAACTAAACGCCACTGAAATGGCAATGGTGACACTGGGGTTGGCAGGGGTGCAATCTGGGGCACAGAGTCTAAGGGACCACCTGGTATTCACCAGAGCTCCTCGTAAGGAATTTGGATTTGGCTGCAGGTAATCCCCAGGTTGTGGTTCCCAGAAAGCACCTGTGCAAGATGGTGGCTGAAGGGCTAACCAATACATAGTGTGAAGCATTAGGAGTAAGAGAAGTCCAATGAACAAGCCGAGAGTCAGGAGCCGGGGAATCAGGAGAGGTACCAGGATGAAGTGCAGAGGATCAAGAAGTAAGAGAAGTCCAAGGAACAAGCAGAGGGTCAGGAACCGGGATGTCAGGCAGATAACAAGGGAGACTGGTAACAAACAAATATAAGACCCAAAGATCAGGCAACTACCTGTCACCTGAAACTCCCTTATAAAGGGCAGGAGGGAGGAGCAGCTGATAGGTAAGCAGAACCATAGCATCCAGCAGAGGGAGCTCCAGGGCTGGAACCGTAACCCCTGCTGTCAAGGACGGTTCTTAGAGCTGGAAGCAGCTACAGCAGACACAGATCCTCTAGTCCTGCTGGGAGCTGTGACAGTTTGGTGATACCCCTCTTCTAGTAGTAAAATGGTGTAACCCCAGTGCTGATGGTCTCTGCATATATTGATGACCAAGACCTCTGGGCCTGTGGAAACTTAAACGCGGGCCGCATTTGGCCCCCGGGCCTGACTTTAGACATGCCTGACTTAAAGTATGCCACTGGGTAATATGGTCATTAGATGCACAATGACTCACAGATCATGTGACCGCATACTCACCAGAGCTCAAGGAGAACCTGTTGGTGGGTTGTACGCAGGGCCGTTTCTAGCCTGTAGGGTACCCTATGAAAGTTCTTGGCTAGGGTCCCCTGTTGAGCAGAAGGGGTGCTAGTGGCGTATTTGTCGACCGGGAGGGGGGTTTGCTAGTGGTAAAGCTGTAGAGTGGGGGAGGGGTTGCTAGTGATGAATTTGTTGACGGTGGGTGTTGCTATTGGATTTGAGAAGAAGCACCCTGCTCCTCCTTCCTCTTCTTCCTCTCTTTCTCCCACCACCCAAACACCCCCCCCCCCCCCCCACAGCATCTCGTGAGGGTTGCCGTGCATGGTGGTGATTATGCATGCGGGGAGGGCTCCGGGGCCCTATGCGCATGCATATTCCGCATAGTGAGAGAAACGGCCCTGGTTGTATAAGTGGATGCCACAAATGCCCAAAGTGCCCACCTATTGGTGGTGAGTCTAAAGGCGCTTTACATCCCAATACCCCTATGTATAACCGAGAAGGAGGATAAGAGTCATTACAACATACAGCGCCTGCAGAAATGAATATTAAAATGACTCACCGAGCCGCGCGTATTGTCTGTACTCCTCTATTGTCGAGGTTTAGTCACACATAAATATTTGATCTGCTTGTTATCCACCTTGGCAGTGAAGATGAAGCTCATTGAAGGTCACTTCACACTGTAAAATAGAGGTGAAGATACACAGAGGCTTTCGTTTATGACGGTAGCTTGCAGAGGCGTGAGGCCCTACACTTCAGAAGTTTACAATGTGGCACAAGGCCAACGTCTGTCACATGTCACGGTGTCCTTACTTTCTAGAAGTCACCCAGATTTTAGAAGGAGTCGTTGAGCGCCTCCAGGCTTCTCATGCTGTTTAGTGATAATTTTATCTTCTTTTGTCTTCAAGATTCCACGAAGAAGCTGAAAGATGTCTTGGAGGAATTTCATGGCAACGGCGTGCTGGCAAAATATAACCCGGAAGAGGTATCTACTTTTTACATTCTAATGAAGATAAACTCCAATAGCTCCAGCTGGGCTGCCATCAGGCCAGTACAGGGGGCTTCCCATCTAGGGGGACGCAGCGGTCCACTGCCCGGTCACTGACATGCCTGCCGCATGCGGCGTTGGTATGGCAACTGGGACCACAATCCTTTGTCTGCCTCTACGCAGCGCTCAACCTCGAGCTACAAGATGTGAGTAGCTAGGTTTGGTTTCGGAGACACGGCGAGATGATGGTGGTTGTCCTGCAGCCAGGAAATGAGTTGGGCTCTATCTGAATAAAATACATGGGTGAGGAATCACTAGGTGGGTGAGTAAAGGACAAGATGATGGTAGATATCCTCCAACCAGTATATGAGTTGGGTTCCATCTGAATAAAAGACATGGGTCAGGACCAGTTAGGTTGGAAAGAAAAGGACTAGTTGATGGTAGATGTCCTCCAACCAGTATATGAGTTGGGTTCCATCTGAATAAAAGAATTGGGTAAGGACCAATAAAAGATGTGGGTGAGGAACCACTAGGTGGGGGAGTAAAGGACAAGATGATGGTAGATATCCTCCAACCAGTATATGAGTTGGGTTACATCTAAATAAAAGATGTGGGTCAGGACCAGTTAGGTTGGGAAGAAAAGGACTACATGATGATAGTTGTCCTTCAACCAGGAAAAAAGTTGTCCACTGTCTGAATAAAAGATATAGGACAGGACCAGTTAGGTTGGGGAGAATAGGCCTAAATGATAGTAGTTGTCCTCAAACCAGTATATGAGTTGGGTTCCATCTGAATAAAAGGCCGGGGTCTGGACAAGTTAGATTAGGAAGAAAAGGACTTGATGATGGTAGATGTACTCCAACCAGTATATGAGTTGGGTTCCATCTGAATTAAAGATGTGGGTCAGGACCAGTTAGGTTGGGAAGAAAAGGACTAGATGATGGTAGATGTCCTCCAACCAGTATATGAGTTGAGTTCCATCTGAATAAAAGACGTGGGTTAGGACAAGTTAGATTTGGGCAATAGGGCTGGATGATGGTAGATGTCCTTCATCCAGGAAATGAGCTGGACTCATTCTGAAAATAAAGAGGAGGATCACGAACCAGTAAGATTGTGAAGAAAATGGGTAGATAACAGTGTTATCCTCCAGCCAGAAATTGAGTAGGGCTCCATCAGAATAAAAGAAGTGGGTCAGGAGGACCAGTTAGGTTGGGAACAAAAGTATTTGATGATGGTAGATGTCCTCCAACTAGGAAACAAGTTGGGCACTATCTGAATAAAAGAGATAGGACAGGACCAGTTAGGTTGGGAAAAAATTTGTAGATGATGGTGGTTCTCCTCTAACCAGTAAATAACTTGGGATTCATCTGAATAAAAGGCCGGGGTCAGGACCAGTTAGGTTGCGTAGAAAAGGACTAGATGATGGTAGATGTCCTCCAACCAGGAAATGAGTTGTACTCTTTCTGAATAAAAGAGTCAAGAACCAGCAAGATTGGTAAGAAAATGGGTAGATGATGGTGGTTTTCCTCCAGCCAGGAAATGAGTAGGGCTCTATCTAAATAAAAGACTTGGGTCAGGACCAGTTAGGTTGGGGAGAAAAGTACAAGATGACGGTAGATGTCCTCCAACCACTATATGAGTTGGGTTCCATCTGAATAAAAGACTTGGGTCAGGACCAGTTAGGTTAGAGAAAAGGACTAGATCATGGTAGTTGTCCTCATACTAGTATATGAGTTGGGTTCCATCTGAATAAAAGACGTGGGTCAGGACCAGTTAGGTTGGGAGAGAAAAGAGCTAGATGATGGTAATTGTCAACCAGCCAGGAAATTAGTTGGGCACTATCTGAATAAAAGACTTGGGTAAGGACTAGTTAGGAGGAAAGAAAAGGACTAGATGATGGAAAATATACCCCAACTAGGAAATTAGTTTGGGCTTCATCTGAATAGAAGACGTGGATCAGGAACTGCTAGGTAGGGGAGAAAAGGACTAGATGATGGTAGTTGTCCTCCAATCAGTATATGAGTTGGGTTTCATCTGAATAAAAGACATGGGTCAGGACCAGTTGGTTGGGAAGAAAAGGACAAGATTATGGTAGTTGTCCTCCAACCAGGAAAAAAGTTGGGCACTATCTGAATAAAATAGATGGGACAGGAACAGCTAGGTTGGGGAGAATAGGCCTAGATGATGGTATATGTCCTCCAACCAGGAAATGAGTTGGGCTCTATATGAATTGAAAACTTGGGTCAGGACCAGTTCTGTAGGAAAGAAAAGCAGTAGATGATGGTGGTTGTCCTCCAACCAGTAACTTACTTGGGCTTCATCTGAATATAAGACCTGGGTCAGGACCAGTTAGGTTGGGGAGATAGGGCTATACGATGGTGGTTGTCCTCTAACCAGGAAACTAGTTGGACTCTGATGGTGTAGCTTCTCACATCTTGAGGAACTGTCTGCAGACCAGAGTTCAATTATAGAAACCTGCTGAGAAATAAAGTTTGGAAATAATTGAATTTTCACTTAAGACTTTCAAGCAACAGAGGAAGAATAAAGTAGTGTCATCTGTATTCATAGTCTGTGCCGATCCCCGAGAGAAGGAGACCGCTCTAACCATGAAGAATATAAATCATATCTTGTGCCCGGACCAGTAACTTCATCTTTCAGTAAAACAAAAATAGATTCAACTCATCGCCGTCCAGCTGATGAAACACAATTCTGTAGATAAGAGGATTGTATCCAATGTTCAGAGCAAATACGTTGTATATGGTAACTGAAGAATGTACAAAGCTAAGAGGCCATCTATATAAAGTGGGGGACCTCACTGCAGACTAGTGATGGTCGAATTTTTCGACTTGCTGACTTTGTGAGCTGATTGCAAAGCCCCTGAACATGGTATCATCACCAAACTTGCTGGAGATGTAGAGAAGGGTTGGGGAAACATTTGAAAAAAAAGTTTTGCTCTAGCACATGTAGTTTTTGCATAAATGAAGTTCAAAATTGAAGTCAAAATTCCGATTTTCGAAATTCTGACTCGACTTTGAACTAAATTTGTGCAAAAACTATTTGTGTTAGAGACATACTTTTTTATTGTAGCATACCCCCCAACCCTTCTCTACATCTCCAGCAAGTTTAATGATGATACCATGTTCAGGGGCGTTGCAATTAACTCAAAATCGTCAAAATGGTCGAGTCTTTGAAAACAAAATATGACCATCTCTACTGCAGACCTTCCCTAGTTCATCAAGACATCAAAACGTAAAAAATTTAAATGAAACCGTCTGGCTTTCCTTACATACCTGAATGTGGACCAAGTCCTTCTCTACATAATGTATTCAGACCAGCACGCTTCCCCCCTCCCTCTAAACCTTTTAGGCCCCCCACCCAGGGCCGTCATCAAGCCGGTACAGGGGGTCCCACTGGCCAGGGCTCGACCATCTAGGGAGCGATATTGTTGCATAGTTGGCATGGCAACAGGTTTCCCCAGCCTCGATGTTGCTGTCATGACGTTCTGCCGATGTCCTAGCCCCCTAGTCCTGTGATGGAGAACCTATGGCACGCCTGAGGGGAGATGTTTTTTTCAGCTCGGGGTGACATAATATTTAAACAGGCAGCAGCATCATCTTGTGGACATTCTGGAATTAAGGAATTTGGTTTTGAATATTCCAACATCTGATATGGCAAGTTAATTAACATATGTACCTCTTCTGGTACAGAAATCTGGACCTCAGTGGACCACCAGGGTGGTTACATTTGTTCCTACCTCGTTTGGCAAAGAATACCAGACTAAGGGGTGGGGGAAAAAATTACCTAGTATGGGGCCCTGAAATTTCTAATGGCTTCCCTGTCCCCCCCCCCCCCTCACTTACTCCTCTTGCTCACCATCCTCCTGGATTAGTATTACCTTGACCTCTGTCAGTGGGCTTGGTTGCAGGGTACAAATGAGCCTACTGACAGAGTGCATGTGATATTTATGGAAGGGGTAAAAAATAGTGGTTCTTCAGTAAAAAAAAATGGTACTTGAATCAGAAAAGGACCTTCATGAAACTGTCACCACATGGAAGTGCACAATTGTGTAAATTGTCTTGTAAATGGCGTACTATAGCGATAAAAGCCCCATTTACCAGAAACAGCGGAACCTGTTGGTTGGATGAAAGGACGCCTAATTTCACTTTACAGTTGAGCAGTTTACTATGATGCAGTGAAGTCCAAATAATGTTTCAATGATTATTCTTGAAGTCACAGCGCCACCTAGTGTCTGTACACCTGTAATAGGATCATCAGTTTTATACTGATGAGCAAATCTATTCCCCAACTAGGCAAACCATTCCAAATGTTGTGGCTGAATGTTCTGTCGCTTTGGCTCAAAGACTCATCTCCAATAAAATATAAGGTGGGTCACCCAGTACCACCAGCAGGTACCAGTTACTGTGCCATGTGCGCTCCTCTTTCATCTGCTACCTGTGAGGATGTTACTGTGTTCACCTTCCCAACATTTTCATTTTCTGGCTCCAGAACCCTGAACGTTATACATGAAAACCCTAGGCTGCTTACTCTGCAAATACTGATGTGAATAGGAAAATGCAAAAGATAATTTGTCTAGAATTGTACATTCGGGACTAACTGGTTTCTTTTTCCATTCTTTTTCCATGTGATGCAGAAGCAAGACATCCTAAAACAAGTGAGTACTGTTCTCTATGTATCTATAGCCCAGGTGCCCAACCTGCGTCCCTTTGGGCATTCCTTGGCGGCCTCCCTGGTCTTCCACTTGTTGCCCCCGAAACCTAACTGTTAATGCATAGGAACTTACCTGTCCTCGCCCAGCATCTTCTTTTGAGAAGAGGAGGAGAGGGACTAGCTCTGGCTGAGCACATGAAATCCAATCAGCAACTCAGACAGCAAGTCCCTCACCTCTCCTCCGCTTCCTGCCCATCCCACCAACAAACGGGGGATTATTGTATGTGGCATATAACCTCAGAATAGGGGCATATAACTTTTGAATCAAAGGTTATGTGCTCCATAGATCTCATCAAAGGCTTTAGTGATATCTATGAGGTACATGACCTTTAATGATGTATATGGCACAAAATGTGCATTACCACACTACCCAGTTAACAAATGCTATTTAAAACAAGTTTTGTTATTTAAAAATTCAAAACAATGTCTTCTAGCTCTGCCTGCTGTAATTTTTTCATTAGAAATTGCTTTTACAAGTCAGTATAGATTGTGGCCCTTCATATCAACTCAGTTGCCCACCACTGATCTATAGTATCATCATATATAAATATATATGAAGAGGGATAAAGTTAGTTGATGTAGGTGCAGGGTCGGCGCCATGGATGGGCAATGGGGGGGGGGCCAAGAAGCTGCAAGCAGTAGCCTTCATGTATGTCTGCCTGTTAGCTATGATCACCGTTCCGTTCATAGCTGGCAAGAAGGGAGAGAAAAGTGCAGAATCCCCCACATCCCCCCCTCCCCTTCTGCCTGAAGTGTGCTCTCTAGTGACACCATTTTTCAGGCTGAAATTGGGTACTGCAGGATTTTTATTCCAACATTTTTTATTCACATTTTGTTCTGCGTCGTATGGTCCGAAAAATATTGTAATAATGAGTATTATTATTGTTATTTATTTCAGTCAATCGACTTTGAAGGGTTCCAGTTGTTTATGAAAACTTTTCTGGAAGTTGAGTTGCCGGACGAATTCTGCAGACATCTCTTCATGTCATTTGGGAACAGATTCCAGACTCCCAGCCCTTCAATGCAGAGCAAGTCTCAGCTTCTCTCCGGGGGTAAGGATCTACACCAGCCCAAGGCCACCGTGATAGTTGATTGTGATACTTTTATTGTCAGAACTCTTGGGCTGGACTGTTTTTTTTCGAACTAGTAACATTTGAAGTCAAAAGATAACCTTGTCAAACAGAAAATAAGCATTTTAAGCCAACCATTGCCATCTGTGATCAATCAAAGCTAATATTAAAAAGGCCAAGAAGATAATCATTGCCCAATGTTAGACACTGGCCCCCAGAAGAGGTGAATGTCTTGGATGGGGTTAAATGACGCTGAGGGTATCCTTGGTGGACTTTAGGAGGTCAATCTGGGCCCAAAGTATAATGCCCCACCCTTAATATGGGGGGGGGGGGGGTGTGCCACCCTATCTAATTGTAAATACTAAAACATATAAAAACTCATAGACTCGCAGAGTTGACATGTAGACTCTGGTCCGCCCTGACGGGCCTGAGCAGCTAGGGGGGCTTGGTGGTCAGCATCTAGAGGCCCCAGGTGGCACATGTCCTGCACATAATTGCCTGATAGGCATGGCAAGCGGGTTCACTATGTCACAGTCTGCTCTGCAGGAAGGGAGAGGGAGGTGGTGTTGCTAGCAAGCACCCCCCCCCCCCACCTCAACAACTTTGGAAGAAAAGGGGTGTGGGATTTTCTTGCTAGCACACCACAACCACCACGCTCCACATATTTCATCTGATGAGGGGGGCCCAAGATTTCTGTGTAGACTTCTAATCACAGAGTTGGCTATAACCATAGACACATCGATTCCCGGCCATCTTGTAGGTGTCTCATTACAGCGGAGTGACGTCTGCAGAATGAGTCGTCTGCGGAACTGACGGGAATCCTCTGTGCGCCACTATCAGAGGGATTCCTATCAGATTGCAGGCAGATACTTTGAATGGGGACTCCGGTCTCCATGCAAAGTATCAGGATCCGCCAGAAAAAATACTGCCAGACAGATCACCGTGTCATTCAGCTGGCGGGGTCGATCCAACTAGGCGTGCATCTCTGTAGTTGCAGGAGATCGACCACCAAAGTGAGCGCACACACTGGCCGTTTTTCTGGAACTACGTCAGAAATCACCGGGTCCATGGCCTGCCTAAGTCAGGGGGGGGGCTTTGAACCCTTAAATTGGGGGGATTTGTACCATCTAATTGCATTTACTAAAACATATAAAAAGAAATCCTGTAGTCTTGGGATAAAAGTGTTGACTATTAATCCTAGTAATCATAGACTCGTACTTGTACAGCTGACTTCTAGACTTGACTAGTAATCGAAGAGATGACTGGTAATTGTTATTGATAAATAAAATTTTAGATTTTCATGATCAACATTTTAATAGAAATTTCAAAAATTTCTTTAAAAAAGTCAGTATTTGACTTAAAAATTCTATTTGCTAAATTTTCAACCATGCCTAGTAATAGAGTTACTATGTATTCTATCAGGGAGGACCCGGCACTACATAGCAGTGATATATACCTTCCAATCACTATGTATTCTATCAGGGAGGACCCGGCACTATTGTGAAAGCAAAATGACTCCCCGGCAGACACACATGACAACGACAGTGAGACGCAGTCATTTTGCTTTCACAAGGCGCGCAGCGTCGGTGATGGATCAGCGGCCGGCCTCTTTCATTTGTCATGGCGGCAACAATTATCCCGTCCCCGCAGTTATGACTCCCCGATAGACAGATTGTCATCGACATCTTCATCCGCGCTCCGCGACATCCTGATTACACCGTCTTGTTATTCCCGCCCCGCAACGAGACAAAAGACGTCTTGGCGCTGTCAGGCGAGATAATTTGCCATCTACGTCGTGTTGTGCCACATCGGGTTTGACGCATTAGGCGGCGGCGGAATCTTAAGCGCTGTCACCATTGCTTCTATCAACTGTCGTCATTTGGCGGTTCGATTTGTAGGAAAGAGATCTGTTCATTCGTATTGCGCTCCGCTTACAAGGAACGAGGGAAAAGATTCATTTTAAAATGTATTTTGACAAGTTCTGTTTTCAAACTGAATGAACTTATTATGCTCAAATTTATTTTCAGAAATTCGACGATTTCGAGTTAATTGCAAAGCCCCTGAACATGGTATCATCACCAAACTTGCAGGCGATGTAGAGAAGGGTTGGGGGAACATTTGAAAGAAAAAAGTATGTCTCTAATACAAATAGTTTTTGCACAAATTAAGTTCAAAGTCAAGTAAAAATTTCGAAAATTCGGAAATTCGACTTTTATTTTGAACTATATATATTCAAAAACTGTTTGTGTTAGAGACATACTCTTTTCTTTCAAATGTTCCCCTAACCCTTCTCTACATCTCCAGCAAGTTTGGTGATGATACCATGTTCAGGGGCTTTGCAATCAGCTCTGAAAGTTAGCAAGTCAAAAAATTCGACCATCTCTAATTACAAGATCCTCAATCTCGTGGGCCGGATTTGGCCCCCGGGCCAGAGTCTGACACCACGGTTCTGATCTTGGATTGTTTCTTCCTTTAGGTCTTCGCATGAATTACAGAAGTAACAGCTCGTCGCGCTCTTCTTCCCCGGTGTCCCTGCGCCCACCGGACATGATTCAGCTGAAGGACATCGTCTGTTACTTGTCGCTGGTGGAGAGAGGAAGGCCGGAGGACAAGCTCGAGTGTGAGTATACGCAGCGATCGCAAAATACGACTTTCATACATTAAAGAGAACCTACCACCTGGGAGGTCACTCAGCAGTATCGGCTGCAGCTCACCCGATACTTCTGACATCCTGAATTGTAAAAATAATTTTTTTTTTCTGACAGCAGGAGGGGAGCTGGTTATGAGTGCGCCCCTCCCACTGCGTTACGTAGCGCCTAGGCAGCTGAAGTGGTGTCTGGGAGATCTCTCCCAGGCAGGAACTCGTCAGCAGCTGATTCCCCCTCTTCACACCCCCCCCCCACATGAGTCTCTAAAGGCCCCCATACACCTTTTAGATTTCTGTCAGATTTCCTTTAGATCTCCTTTTGCTTTACCAAAACCATGTAATATGAGGGACTTTCTAATACATGAAGTCTACCTGTGTTCATCCGCAGAGGACCCGGCACTACATAGTTGTTGGTAGATCTAAATGTGAGCATCAGAATTTTTTTTTGCGATGCCCAGATGTCTTCTCCACCTATCCAGCGCGCTCACACGGGGAGAGAGTAAAGAGACTTTCTCTCCCTGGGATGGAGATGTTTGCAGGAGGGGAGGTGGCTGTGATGGCATAGGGGGTTGATATAGACCTCAAGAGAAACTTCCACCCCCCCACTCCACCCCCGCCAGTGAGGGGAGAAGAAGAGACAGAGGGTGGCTGTCAGAGGGGGGGATGCCCAGGGCGCCAGATCTACTAGGACCACCCTGACCTCAACTGTCCTTCACTTCTTAAGGTCTACAGAAATAATTGAAAACGCCGACCCTCAGGAAACCGTCAGCAAAGTAACATTTTCCAACCCGAGGGAGAACTAGGCAGAGAATAGTAGTCATCCTCCCTGGATCACTCTCAAGGGACACGTGCCATCGTGGTCATAGTCAATCTCTTCCATCATTTGGTGGAGAATCTGCAGCATGACGAGCAATGAAATGATAAAACAATAATAATGAGGAAACACAATATAAACTGGAGCTTACAGCAGGAGAAATGATGGTGACACCGAGCAAACACACCAACCAACTTATTACTTTGCCCCCGAGCCAACCCACCTACCTATACTGCCCCTGGACTCCTGTATATTCCTGTATATGGGGTACATCTGCAAATTGACACTTGTATTATACATACAGTGCATCCGGAAAGTATTCCCAGCCGCAACGCTTTCACATTCTGTTACAGCTTATTCCAAAAGGATTCAATTAAACTGGGGGTTTAAACTTCTTCCGGTACTGAGATGGAGGCCCATGTGCTCCTTGGGGGAACTTCAAGCAGCAGAAATGTTCTGCACCACTTCCCCAGCTTTCTGCCGGCAGACATCCTGTCTAAGAGGTTCTACAGACACTTCCCTTAATGCTTGTAGGACCTTATAAGAAAGTTGTGCCCCCGCCGACAAATCAGTCCAACAGTCCTGAATTTGCACAAGTGGACTAAATTTATCGGCAGAAAGAAACATCTCAAGGAGGATGATCAGGGGAAACAGGATGCCCTGAGCCGTGGTTCACTAGGGACATCTGTGGTGAAGTTGGTATTGCAGGTTGGATTATTCCCCAAATGAATTGGAACACTTCAAATATTAAATTTTTATTCTTTTTCTACAAACTGGAGGATGCGTCTTAGGCATATGTTCCCACATTACGGGCCCGACGCAATTTTAATTGTGCTGAATTCAACTAAGGGCTGCGATCGGCCGTGGGCGGCTGCAGGCAGCAATTGAAATGGGAAAGATCGCCCCTGATCGCCCATAGGACCGGAATGGGTTATTTCAACATGCCATTCAACTCTCTATGGGAGCAATCCGGTGTGATGGTGCCTAATGTCCTCTCAGTAGGTCACAGCTTGGGCAGGGAGGGTGGCTGGAACCGGGTGACGGAGGTGGGACACCATTTGACTCCCAAAGAAGGGGTGGCATCAACATTTAAACAAAGCTGGTTTTATACAAAATAATGCAGATTTCTCTGTCAGATTTCCTTTAGATCTCCTTTGTTTGACCCACAAAACTATGTTCTAATGAGGGACTTTCTAAACTATTAAAGTATACCGGTTCAATCGCAGAGGACCGGCACTTACATAGTTGTTGGTGGATCTCAAGGAAAATCTGACAGAGAGCAGAGAGATTAAAGGTGTATGGGCAGCTTTACACATATTACTCACAGAACATTCATATGCACCAGTATGGGGTGGGACAAACATGGGTTTCCAGCCCCAGGGGACACCAAACTTAGTGGTGCCACCTGTATAGTACACACAAACACACACTTATTAAGGCCCCCTACCCATTCAATTTTCCATACAATTTCGTTACAGCAAGCAAACTACCAAAAACATTAAAATGAGGAGTTTTTAATCTTCCACTCACTATGTAGCTATCAGGGAGGACCCGGCACTACCATAGCAGTGACTTATAACTTCAATCACTATGTATTCTATCGGAGGACCCCCGGCCAACACTACCTAGCAGTGATATATACTTTTTCCAATCACTATGGATTCTATTCAGGGGGAACCCACACTACATACATTGATATATTTACCTTCAAATCACTATGCATTCTATCCGGGAGGACCCGGACACTTCAGATCAGGGATATATACCTTCCAATCACTATATATATCAGGGAGGACCCGGCCACTACATAGCACTGAGATATACCTTCAAATCCCTATGGTATTCTATCAGGTAGGACCCGGCAGGCCATAATAGCAGTGATATATACCTTCCAATCAATCTGGATTCTATCAGGGGGACCTGGCACTCTATACAAGTGGAGATACCTTCCAATCACTATGTATTTTATCAGGGGGACCCGGCACTACATAGCAGTGATAGATAACTGCCAATCACTATGTATTTCGATCAGGAGGAACCCGGCACTACAATATCAGTGTGATATATACTTCAATCACTATGTATTCTGTTAGGGAGGACCCGGCACTAGTAGCAGTGATATATACCTTCCACTCACTATGTTATTCCATCAGGGAGGACCGGCACTAATAGCGTGCTATCTACCTCCCAATTACTATGTGATTATATCAGGGAGGACCCAAGCACTAACACAGTGTTGGTAGCTCTTAAGGGAACTTGTATGGATCGATCTTAAGGACTGTAATAATAGCAGCAGAGCTAATAGTAGACATTTACCCATATGTGACCGAAAATACTTTGACTTTTTTTCTCCTCTAATGAAAGAAGGAATTTCATTTTAGATATACAGTATATATGTCGGAGCCAAGAGCGAAATCTTATGCTAGGATGGAGTTAACCACACCCAGGACTAGGCGGTCAGTATGGAAGGAAGACAATGGAGATGAAATTGGGGTGAAGGCTGATCCTCACTTACGGGATGAGCTCAGTGGATTGTTGTGTCCCATTCTAAATTATTCGCCCCATGCATCTCTGTGCAGGAGTAACATCCAATCCTGAGAAGAGAAAAAAAGAGAAAGAAATAAAGATTTTTTTAACCCAAAACACTCAAAACCATACAGAGTCACATTTCCTGTGCGGATTTGTCTGCGTTTGTTTACAACAATGTCATTACGTGCGGCGTGCGTGGTGGTGCGGGGTTTGAGGCTGTGTTCTAAAGGATTTGGTTATTGATTCAAAAAAAAGTCTCTCCATGCATGGCTACTTTAGTGATATGATTAGGTGGGGGCATTAGATTGTGCTCCTCTGAGAGACAGTTCAGTTGATAGACTATGGTGAGGAACATTAGTTGTAGCTCCTTCTGAGGACAGTCAGTTGATATGACTCTGGTAGGACATTAGATTTTCCGCTCCTCTGAGGGACAGTCAGTGATAGGACTATGGTGGGGACATTAGATTGTCAGCATCCTACGCGGACAGTCAGTGATTATGACTATGGTGGCGGACATTAGATGTCAGCTCCTTGAGGACAGTCAGTGATATGACTATGGTGAGGACATTAGATTGTTGCTCATCTGAGGACAGTCAGTGATATGCTATGGTGGGGACATTAGATTGTCAGCTCTCTGAGGACAGTCAGTGTGTATGACTATGGTGAGGGACATTAGCGTGGTCGTCTTATGAGGACAGTCATGAGATGACTATGGTGGGAACAATTAGATTGTTGCTCCTTGAGGACAGTCGCAGTTGATATGACTATGGTGGGGAATTAGATTGTCAGCTCCTCTGAGAGACAGTCAGGATATGACTATGGTGGAGGACATAGATTGTCAGCTCCTCTGAGGACAGTCATTGATATGACTATGGTGAGGAATTAGATTGTCAGCTACTTGAGGACGTCAGTGATATGACTGGTGGGGACATTAGATTGTCAAGCTCCTTGAGGACAGTCATGTTGATATGACTATGGTGAGGACCATTAGCTTGTCAGCTCCTCTGAGGACAGTAAGTGATATGACTGGGGGGGGGGGGCTATGGTGAGGACATTAGATTGTTAAGCTCCTATGAGGCAGTCAGGTTATGACTATGTGGGACATTAGATTGTCAGCTCCTCTGAGGACAGTCAGTTGATCATGACATATGGTGGGGACATAGGTGTCAGCTCCTCTGAGGACAGTCAGTGATATGACTATGGGGGGAATAGAGTGTCAGACTCCTCTGCGGGGACCCAGGTTTTCCCCAGTGAATGACTATGGTGAGGAAATTAGAGTAGTGTCATCTCCTCTGAGGACAGTCAGCGATATGAATATGGTGAGGGGACATTAGAGGTGTCAGCTCCTCTGAGGACAGTCAGTGATTGACTATGGTGGGGACTTAGAAGTGTCACGACATGAGGGAACAGTCCAGTGATATGACTATGTGGGGACATTAGATTGGTCAGGCTCCTATGAGGAAAGTCAGTGATATGGACGAGGTGAGGACATAGATTGTCAGCTACTCTGAGGACAGTCAGTGATATGACTATGGTGGGGACATTAGATTGTCAGATCCTCTGAGGACCCAGTCAGTGATATGATATGGTGAGGACATTAGAGTGTCAGCGCCTTGAGTCCAGTAAGGGATAGACTATGGTGCGGACATTAGATTGTCAGCTCCTTCTGAGGACAGTCAGTGATATGGACTATGGTGAGGACTCTTAGAGTGTCAGCTCCTCTGAGGGACGGAGTCAGTGATAGACTATGGTGAGGAATTAGAGTGTCAAGCTCCTCTGAGGGACAGCAGTGATATGACTCTTATGGTGGGGGAAATTAGATTGTCAGATTACTCTGAGGGACAGTCAGTGATATGCTATGGTGAGGACATTAGATGTCAGCTCTCTGAGGACAGTCAGTGATTATGACTGTTACAGGAGTGCAGCATTATTAAGGCAGAAGTGGTATTTTTGAGGAATAATTTTATTATTGAACACAACAACCATGTTCTCAATGAACCCAAAAAAACTCATAATCATCAAAGCTGCAATATTTTGGAAGTGTTTTTAGTTGTTTTAGTTTTGCAGTTATTTTAGGGGGAGGGATATCTGTGTGTGCAGGGTGACTATTACTGTGCAGAATTATTAGGACAAACTAACAAAAAACAAAATTTATACCCATTTCAAGTATTATTTTACCAGGTGAAACCAATAGAACATCTCAACTTCAACAAATATAACACTGTTCTGACATTCAAAAACAAAAACAAAAACCACCAGACGAGTGACCAATATAGCCACGCCTCTTTGCAAGACACTCAAAAGCCTGCCCATCCCCAGGATTCTGTCAGTGTTTGATCTGTTCACCCTCAACCTTGCGTGGCAGCAGCGCAAACGACGCAGCCTCCCGACACTGTTCAGAGAGGGAATTGTATGTGTTCCCTCCTTGTAAAATCACAACATTGGAGGATGGGACCCACACAGGTTCTCAATGGGGTTCAGAATCAGGGGAACAAGGAGGGCCATGTCATTAGTTTTCTTCTTTATACCCTTGTCTTGCCAGCCCACGCTGGGCGTACTTGGACGCCGGGGATGGAGCATTGTTCCTGGCTGAAAATCCACCTGTTTTCTTAAAGGATGCAGACTTCTCCGGTGTGACCACTGCGTGAGAAGGTTGTCTTCCAGAAAACGGCAGGTAGGACTGGGCAGTTGAGCTTGAACTCCACCCACCCCGAAAGGCCCCCACAAAGCTCATCTATTTGATGATACCCAGCACCAAACCAGGACTACCACCTCACACCTTGCTGGCGTCGGAGGCGGGACGGAGCCTGCTGGGCTGCCCTTACCAATACCACCGCCCACGTGCCCATCCATACTGGCGGCCCTCAAGACTCACTCCCTCATTACTCAGTCCATAACAACCTTAGGACATCAGTCTGTGAGATAGTTCTACTTGGCCCAAGTCTTGAGACGTGTCCCGCTGTGGTGTCTTGTTCAGTGGTGGTCGTCTTTCAGCACTGTTCTGTCTACTGAGTAGTGCACACCTTGTGCTTTTGGGCACTCCAGTGAGTTTGCAGCTCTGAAATATGGCCAAAAACTGGGGCACAAAGTGGAGCATCTTGGCAGCTGCACGCTTGACCTGTTCCTCAGTTGCATGGGCAGTTATTTGCGCACTTTGTTGTTCCACCACGCTTCTTGCGACCCTGTGACGACTTTTGAATGAAACGCTTGATTGTTCGATGATCACGCTTCAGGCTGTGCCAAGTTTTAGAGTGCTGACAGTCCCTCTGCAAAGAGAAGAGGACTCTCACTATCTTTGACTTTTCTAAGCCTGTCAAGTCCTTCTTTTGACCCATTTTGCCAAAGGGAAAGGAAGAGTTGCCCAATAATTTGCACACCTAATATGAGGGTGATGGTGTCATTAGAACCACAACCCCCTTCATCTAGCCAGGATGCAACATCACCTATATCGCTTAATTGGTAGTAGGACTTTCCAGCCACTACAGCGTTGAGTAAGACAACATGCA
>CM070036.1:155323298-155340093 GCA_036250615.1 Ptychadena robeensis | reverse complement strand
GATCGGATGGGTGATCGAGCGGCCATGGAATCCGACTGTGTATGGCTGGCTTAACTCCCTAAAGTGTCCCTGCCGCATGGCCTCAGCATCACCAATGAGGCCGGGGACACAATGCATAGAGACATCTATACAGGGTGGAGATTATAGGTCCTTAGTCCGGCCCCTCTGCCAAATTTAGGAACACATTGTGGCCCACTAGTCAAAAAGTTTGCCCACCCCTGTCACACTGGCGTGTCTTGCTGGCCCATTGACTCGCATTGGGGGCGCATTGGAAACATACCCCATAATGTGCTAATGCATTTTAAGACGCATGGGTGCTGTAAGCTCTAATGGAACTTTTTTGTTCGTGTCCTGAAACGCATCAATGACGTGTGTGTCCCATGGGTCGCTTTAGCGCAGACACAAGAAAAAAAACTCAATGGAGTTATAGCCTTTTATTCAATTCCTCCTAGAAACTATCGAATTGAATAATAAGTAACGCATCTCGCTTCCAAACAGACGTTTTACTAGAAAGGAATCTGATGCGCTTCGCTGAGCATAGCTCTTGTTTTGTAACATCGGCATCTACTCACAAAAATACATGAATAATGGAGAATGCGCTGAACCGATGTTGTTGGAGTATTATCAATGTGTTACAGGACCGCTACAGTCAGATTCATAATGGGGAACCCATGTTTTTTCTTGTAGTCATAACAGGAAGTGAGAGGAATCTCCTCTGTGAGGGGTTTCAGACAGCCCTATAAAGGTGGCCATACACAGGTCGATTTCCCACACGATTCCTGGCCAAGCAATCACCGGGCGCGTGCACGCCGATCGATCGACGAGGAATCGAGTGCAGCTCACCTTGACTGATTGACCACGCCCGATCGACATGGCCCCCAAATCGGATCGGCCAGAGAACCAACCTGTTGGTCTTTTCTGATCGATTGAGCACACATCAAGGGGAGTTGACATTTGTGAAGTGATCGATCAGACTCGGACTCGGTGGCCTAAGGTGGTAGGCACAGACTTTATTGGGCAATCAATCGATGTCTGTGGCTTCACCGGAATCGATCGGATGGGCGATCACTGACGATTCGACACATGTATGGCTAGCTTAAGAAGTGTACAGATTCTGGATCAGCCAAACGACACAGAGGCGGACGTACTGCAAAAAAACCTTTATTTAAACAGCTTCAGCACAAATAAGGGTGAACTGATAAGGGAAACTCACTGCAACAGTCTTTGGCAGAACAGGAAACAGTCTCTGAGTTGAGAGAAGAAGCTTCAACCTGTCCCCTTTCACACGGGGGCAGGTCCTCTTCTCAGGCAGAGCACGGGGAGATCCAGGTTCCACACTGAGTGTCCGCAGCTGCAGGGCCTGACCAAGGCTGGATTATATGCGTTGTTGATCCAGAGAGGCGCTACCGTGAGGTACAGTCCGCCCCACCCCACTTGAAGAGGGTATTCCAGGTGGCTGCGAATGGGGCAGAGTGCCTGGCAGCCGGGTCTGAGAATAGCGCGTACTATTTGGTCCGCGGGCTGTACGCACGCCAGCATAGACGGGTGAGCATGTGAAGCCTGGAGCCAGCTTGTGTGCCCGGCAGCAGCTGTCTTATCATTATCCCTGCTCTGGACTGAGCTTCCTTTTCCTGTGTGCTCCCTCTTAACACCTCTGGCTGCAAAGCCTTCTGGGGCATGACCTTAAAGGGGACAGCATCACACTTGGCTTGTGTGACTACACTACAGAAGTCTTCTAACATCCTTCAAGATTTGTCTTGGTGATGATGGTCATCAACAATGGAGATATCTATCCCCGCCCCTTCCCTAGTGGTGATACAGGAATAAAGCTGACCACACACCTTTTAGATCTCTCTGTCAGATATCCTTTAGATCTACCAACAACTATGTAGTGCCGGGTCCTCTGCGATTGAACACAGGTAGACTTGATGGTTTAGAAAGTCCCTCATATTACATGGTTTTGGTAAAACAAAATGAGATCTAAAGGAAATCTGTCAGAGATCTAAAGGTGTAAAACCTTGGGTAGTTCATGTAGGCATGTCAATAGAGAGGGAGCATGAAATATGTGGACCATCATATCTCAATCTAAGCCAACCTTGCGAGTGTAGGTCCACTTTAAATGGCATTCTCCTTTAGCCATGGCCATCTGAAACCTTGAAGCCTGTTGGTTATGGCCTATTGGGGTAGAGAGCATCAGACTGGTGGTTAGACAGTCATTCTCTGATTTTGACTGTGAACAGATTCCATCCTCTCTTGCTCACCTAGTATCAACAACCACATATGAATGTTGCCTAGCCGTAGAGTTCCAAAGAGTAGAGTAGTATTTAGTCATATTCAACTAGATTGTACACTAATTGTGTGGCCTACCCAACCCAATGTCTACCCAACCCAACATCTACCCAACAAAATGTTTACCCAACCCAATATTTACCTAACCCAATGTCCACCCAACCTAAAGTCTACTCAACCCAATGTCTACCCAACCCAACGCCTACCTCACCCAACGTCTACCCAACCCAACGTCTACCATACCCAACATCTACCCAACCCAACGTCTACCCACCCCAACGTCTACCCATCCCAACATTTACCCAACCCAACGTTTACCCAACCCAACGTTTACCCAACCCAACTTCTACCCAACCCAAGGTCTACCTAACCCAATGTCTACCTAACCCAATGTCCACCCAACCTAAAGTCTTCCCAACCTTACGTCTACCCAACCCAATCTCTATCTAACATCTACACAACCCGTCGTCTACCCAACCCAACGTCTACCCAAACTAACGTGAATTCAACCCAACATCTACCCATCATTAACATCACAAATGAAGTCCAGTTGAATACAACTCATCACTACTAGCTATTCCATGACCTGGGTGAATGAGAACCCTCACAGACAGCATATATTATAAAACAGAAGGAGATAAAAAAAGCAACACAAAAAAAATCTCGTAGGCTTAGGTTGAGTAGTTCTAATACAGAGAACAACTATTTTTAGCCTCTGTCTCTATTGAATGAAGACTTTTTTTTTCATGGAGTGCGTTGGGAGAAGTGCAGAGTCGCTCACAGCAGAGGAAATGTCATGTACTTTTCTCACTGAACATTCAAAGTCTACCCATCCTTATGTCTACCCAACGTCTATCCAACCTAATGTCTACCCAACCCAACATCTACCTAACCCAATGTCCACCCAACCCAATGTCTACCCAACCTAAAGTCTACCAAACCTAATGTCTACCCAACCTAATGTCTAACCAACCTAATGTCTACCCAACCTAATGTCTACCCAATCCAATGTCTACCCAATCCGATGTCTACCCAACCCAACTTCTACCCAAACTAGCGTGTACTCAACCCAACATCTACCCAACCCAACACCTACCTAACCCAATGTCCACCCAACCTAAAGTCTACCCAACCCAATGTCTACCCAACCCAATGTCTACCCATCTCAATGTCTACCTATCCCAAAGTCTACCCAACGTCTACCCAAACTAACATGTACTCAACCCAACAGCTACCCATCATTAACATCACCAATGAAGTCCAGTTGAATACAACTCATCACTACTAGCTATTCCATGATCTGGGTGAATGAGAACCCTCACAGACAGCATATGTTATAGAACTGAAGGGTATAAAAAAGCCAACCTAATGTCTACCCAACCCAACATCTACCTAACCCAATGTCCACCCAACCTAAAGTCTACCCAACCTTAAGTCTACCCAACCCAATGTCTACCCAACCCAATGTCTACCCAATCCAAGGTCTACCCAACCCAATGTCTACCCAACTCAATGTCTACCCAACCCAACGTCTACCCAAACTAATGTGTACTCAACCCAACATCTACCCAGCATTAACATCAGACAGACAGCATATGTTATAGAACAGAAGGGGATCATAAAAAAGGAACACAATATAATCTCGTAGGCTTAGGTTGAGTTGTTCTGATATAGAAAACAACTATTTTTAGCCTCTGTCTCTATTGAATGAAGTATTTTTTCATGGAGTGCGTTGGGAGAAGTGCAGAGTCGCTCACAGCAGAGTAAATGGTATGTACTTTTCTCGCTGAACATTCAAAGTCTACCCATCCTTATGTCTACCCAACGTCTATCCAACCTAATGTCTACCCAACCCAACATCTACCTAACCCAATGTCCACCCAACCTAATGTCTACCCAACCTAATGTCTACCCTATCCAATGTCTACCCAATCCAATGTCTACCCAACCCAACTTCTACCCAAACTAACGTGTACTCAACCCAACATCTACCCAACCCAACACCTACCTAACCCAATGTCCACCCAACCTAAAGTCTACCCAACCTAATGTCTACCCAACCCAATGTCTACCCAACCCAAAGTCTACCCAACCCAACGTCTACCCAAACTAACGTGTACTCAAGCCAACATCTACCCAACACAACATCTACCCATCATTAACATCAGACAGACAGCATATGTTATAGAACAGAAGGAGATAATAAAAGCAACACAAAAAAATCTCGTAGGCTTAGGTTGAGTAGTTCTGATACAGAAAACAACTATTTTAGCCTCTGGCTCTATTGAATGAAGACTTTTTTCATGGAGTGTGTTGGGAGAAGTGCAGAGTCGCTCACAGCAGAGGAAACTTCCTGTACTTTTCTCGCTGAACATTCAAAGTCTACCCATCCTTATGTCTACCCAACATCTACTCAACCTAACGTCTACCCAACGTCTACCCAACGTCTACCCAACGTAATGTCTACCCAACTCAACATCTACCTAACCCAATGTCCACCCAACCTAAAGTCTACCCAACCCAACGTCTACCAAGTGTCTACACAGCCCAACATCAACCCAAACTAACGTGTACTCAACCCAACATCTACCCAACCTAAAGTCTACCCAACCTCATGTCTACCCAACCCAATGTCTACCCAACCCAATGTCTACCCATCCCAATGTCTACCTTTCCCAAAGTCTACCCAATGTCTACCCAAACTAACATGTACTCAACCCAACAGCTACCCATCATTAATATCACCAATAAAGTCCAGTTGAATACAACTCATCACTACTAGCTATTCCATGATCTGGGTGAATGAGAACCCTCACAGACAGCATATGTTATAGAACAGAAGGGTATAAAAAAAGCCAACCTAATGTCTACCCAACCCAACATCTACCTAATGCTGGGCATACACATACCGAGTAGGTCAGACCGACCTACTCCGATGTGTGCCAAGATGTTAACGTGATGACGTCATCACGTTAGCACCCCATTGCATTCTGGGGCCCCTTCAGTCGGCTGGGCACCCTTTGTGTGCCGGCCATAAGCTGCAATGAAGACGCCGCCTCCATTGCAGCTTATGGCATGGGCTTGCCTCGGCTTGCATCGGCCAGAGAAGATCGAACATGTCCGTTCTCTGGCCGGCGGAGCAGTGGGGCGACAGGGATCTGTCGCCCCATGTGGGCACATGCCGATAGCGGCCGATTTGTTAACCTGGAGCGGACGGCGCGAGCGGCTAGCCCGTCGGTCGATTAAAAATCGGTCGCTTCTCGGCATGTGTATGCCTAGATAACCCAAGTCCACCAACCTAAAGGTCTAAAAACCTTGTAGCGGCCATAGAATCCAATCTATGTTCGGAAATTTAGCACACTCTTCCGCGTGTTGACATCCGATACAAGAACGGACAGAATACGTGGGGTTCCCACTAAACACAGGGGACTGTGTCAGACTGTAGCCAATTTTAACTCGGAGGGGGAGCGAGAACTCCCCCTCGAGTTCAACAGCCTGAAGTGCAGGAACAGAGATGTGAAAAAAAAAAACCCAGCAGGATGGATCCGTGTGTGATCCGAACTGCCACGGCTTTTTTCTAAAAACTCCGGTGGGATCATCATAGTGGCGGGCCGACCAACCTTTATGTGCTCGGCGGGGGGGGAGCGAGCACGCAGTGGTTGCCTACAACTATGGCCGGGAAGCGGCCCCCCGTATATGGGGGGCTTTGTCTACCAAAACCCAAGGTCTACCCCACCCAATGTCTAACCAACCCAAGGTGCTACCCACCCAAGGTCTACCCCACCCAATGTCTAACCCAACCCAACATATACCCATGCATAACATCGCAGACAGCATCTGTATAGACAGATAGGAGATAAAATAAAACACAAAAAAATCTCGTAGGCTTAGGTTGAGTAGTTCTGATACAGAAAACAACTATTTTTAGCCTCTGTCTCTATTGAATGAAGACTTTTTTCATGGAGTGCGTTGGGAGAAGTGCAGAGTCGCTCACAGCAGAGGAAATTTCATGTACTTTTCTCGCTGAACATTTTGGTCTCAAGGCCAGAAATGTCTCTTTTTTTCTTGTTGCTTTTTTTTTTCCCAAGAAGCCACAAAGCAATTCACGTTACGCAAAAGAACACGGGAAGTGGAGCAGCTTGGACGGGATAAGCAAACGGTTACACATTTAGAAGACTCACGCAGGGCTGGTAAACAACTCAGCGTTGTGCCGTTCATCTTACACTTGGCATGTGTTGCTGGTGGAGGTGACGGCGGGTGAAGAGCTGCCAGTGTAAAGGAAGGCTCCTCTTTCCTTCGAGATGGATATAACATATGTAAGAGCTGCACGTGCTATATGTGTAATGTAACGCTACATAAGAATCGACTTTTCAAACTGCTGCTGGTCGTTGTCTAAATTTGCCTTAAAGTTTTGTACAGGATGTGCCTGATTGGCCACGCCCTAAAATGTTTCAGGGCCATTTCACACTATTTGTGTTGCAGTGCGTTTTATCCACATATATGCAGAAACGCATGCCTATAAAAAATGCATACAGTGTGAATGGGCCCTCAGCTAATTTACCGTATATACTCGAGTATAAGCCGACCCGAGTATAAGCCGAGGTACCTAATTTTATCTACAAAAACTGGAAAAATGTATTGACTCGGGTATAAGCCGAGGGTGGGAAATGCAGTCAGATAGTGGAGTTTTCTAAATGAGAAAATATAGAGAAAGCACCATTGCCCCTAGGAATTAATCAAACAGGATAAATCTTAGTGCCACATCATCAATAAATTTAAGAGAACACAGGATTATTATTATTACAGGATGGGTTGTGCAAGGCAATTCTTATTTTTTAGGCTATGGAGTTGTATCTGTACTAGTAACTGGCCACTAGATGGCATTGTGGAGTTTCTTATTGTTCATCAGCTGATTTTGAAGCACGCGGAAGCATGGAGCTGAGAGAGAGAGGGATCGCAGATGATCTACCGGGAGCTGCCTGTCTGAAGCATTCAGCATGGCAATTCAGGTGAGGTGAGTGGACCCCCCTCAGCTGACTCGAGTATAAGCCGAAGGGAGCAGTTTCTGCCCACTTTTTTGGGCTGAAAAACTTGGCTTATACTCGAGTATATGCGGTAATATGACCAGGTGTCTGTTACGACACAGGACCAGGGATAGTGAACAGGACACAGACACAGAGTTCATGCAGAAAACTGTTTCAGTGTGATTCCCCAGATGTGCCCTTTGAAGTTAACCCTCCCTCCCCTGGTGTGTTCATCACACCAGAGGAGAGAGGGTGCCAAAGGGAATTGTACTGGATACAGTGATAACCACATCCAATACAATTCAAAGAAAAAAAAATTCTATTGAATTAAAATTTTATTATAAAAAAAAAACATAAATATAAATACACTGTTTTGAAATCGACAGAAATCATACATAAGAAGTATTTTAGAGATTTTATCATTCAAATGATACCTTTTATTATTATTATTTCTTTAATTGTCATTTTTTTTTACATAATTGTGTGTAACATCAGTGTTCTCCCCAGAGCAGATTGGCCGGGCGACCCACCCGGGAGATTTTAGTCCCCGCCCAGCAGTTCCGTCCCGCTATACCAGGGGTCGGCAACCCCCGGCTCCAGAGCCGCATGTGGCTCTTCTTCATCCTCGGCGCGGCTCACCTCTGATAGGCTGCCGGCCAGCGGCAGCACACAAGTCCTCCGCGGCGAGCAGCCGGACAGGCGGCGCCTCCCATTCTTCAGGAGCGCGCCACAGCCACTGAAAGACTCCGGCCCGCGGCACACTACCGGAGCCGCAGGCCGGAGTCTTTCAGTGGCTGTGGCGTGCTCCTGAAGAATGGGAGGCGCCGCCTGTCAGGCTGCTCGCCGCGGAGGACTTGTGTGCTGCCGCTGGCCGGCAGCCTATCAGAGCGCTAGGGAGGTTAAATTAAAAATAACACATTTTCCGCAACACAACCCAGAATACATACATACAGAAAGAGTCGCCTATAAAAAAAAAAAGTTTTGAGAAGTTTGTTTTACAGTAAAAGTTCCCATTGGCCGATAATCAGGACTTCGTCTATCGCGTTTCGGATACCTGATGAGCTGACAGTCCGGCCCTCGGGGTCTTATAGTAAAACAACATTTCCATAGCGCTTGCCTTTGTGTTGCAGACGAGGTCACAATGACGCCTTTTTTTCCCCACTTGTCAGGCCTAATATTGCTTCACCTATTTGTCAGGCTTCCCAGCATAACGTAGAGGACATATCGCCTCAAATATCAGTCAGGCAAGAAGCACATTTATAATTAAAACATTTGGCTTGACCCAGGTATTTGGAGACGTGACCACAGATAAAGAGTTGAAAATTTGCAGATTGAGCCATTTGCAGATTTGAACACATTTACATTTGAATACTTGCTAGCCTGTTTCCCCAAAAATAATACATTCCCCGAAAATAAGGCACCCTTACGCTGAAATATAAGGCACCCCCCGAAAATAAGGCACCCCCGAAGATACGGTACTGTAACTCTGGACAGGGGGGATCAGAGGGGGCAATCACAATGACACAGGAGGATCAGAAGGGGTTAAGCCAGCCATACACGTGTCGGATTCCATGGCCGCTCGATCACCTATCCGATCGATTCCGGTGATTCTGCCGGGAATCGCAGGTGTGATCGATCGGCCAATTAAGAGTATCCATCGCTGCATACCACCTTGTCCAACGGATTCCGGGACGATTCCGTGTCCGATTGTCCACCTCACAAATGGCAACTCCCCCTGATCCGGGCAGAATCGGATCAAAAAGACCAAAAGGTTGGTTCTCTGTCGGATCCGATTCTGGGCCCCTGAACGATCGGACATGATTGATCGGACAAGGTGGGCTGCACACGATTCCGGCACGATCGTTTCGCATGCACGCGCCCGGAATCGATCGTGCCGGAATCCGGTGCGAATCCGACACGTGTATGGGGGCCTTAACTCTGGACAGGCGGGATCAGAGGGGGCAATCACAATGACACAAGAGGATCAGAAGGGGTTACTAAAATGGTAATCCCCTCTCTGAGTCTCCTGTGCCATTTTGATTCCCCCCTCTGATCCCCCCTGTGTCATTTTAGGTGATCCCCCCCCCCCACCCTGATACCCCAGTGCCGTATTCTTAATCATGGAAAAATAAGACATCCCCCGAAAATAAGATGTAAGGCATCATTGGAAGCAAAAATGTATATAAGACACTGTCCTATTTTCGGGGAAACACAGTATGTATATGTGATTTTTTGGTGTTTAGATGATAACAATGTCATCCTTTGTTGCCTTAAGCTGGCCATACACCTTGAGATTCCTCCATACAATTTCCATCAGATCAGATCAGATCTACCAACAACCATGTAGTATAGTGTCCTCCCTGATAGAATACATAGTGATTGGAAGGTATATATCACTGCTATGTAGTGCCGGGTCCTCCCTGATAGAATACATAGTGATTGGAAGGTATATATCACTGCTATGTAGTGCCGGGTCCTCCCTGATAGAATACATAGTGATTGGAAGGTATATATCACTGCTATGTAGTGCCGGGTCCTCCCTGATAGAATACATAGTGATTGGAAGGTATATATCACTGCTATGTAGTGCCGGGTCCTCCCTGATAGAATACATAGTGATTGGAAGGTGTAGAAAGGTCCATATATTACATGGTTTTGGTAAAACAAAATCTGATCGGAAGGAAATCTGACAGAGAAATCTGAAGGTGTATGGGGACCCTAACAAGGAATCCATATTGGACTAAAACTAAAATCCTGGGGTCATCGCTTGGGTAACGTAATTGTGTAGGTGGTGGATGGTAATTGGTGGATGATCCGCTAAATCAGTGGTTCCCAAACTTTTTATGCAGGGCCCCCTTTTCAATTTAGTGACTTTTTTGAGCCCCCTCCCTATTCAAACACAGGTTAACAATGAGGGCCCGCGCCCCCTGGATGACCTTTGCGTCCCCCAGTCTGGGAACCACTGCTTTAAACGTTTATTTGCTATAATGTTATAATGTCATATGTTGGGATTAGTGATGAGGCGACTAGGCGATTTTCTATTTCGCGTAATTCCATGAATACTCGTAATCCCGAATATCCGCACTTGTGGACATGGATCACGATTAAAAATCGCAATGCAATAAAATATGCGCAATGCATGCAAGCCAATGGAGTTTGGGTATTTGACTGGGAGGATATTCATCATTTCCGTAAAGAAAATTGCAAATAAATGACAATCAACCAATTGCGGTTGATATCTGATGATATACTCGCAAAATGCAGATATTTGAGTTAAATATTCGAAAATCGAATATTCGAGCTCAACACTTGTTGGGATCATGTATGCAGGGATCAACAGGACAAAGACAACCAGGTCTATACTCCACTGCGTCTCCACTGGGTGTCCTGGAAACAGCGCCAGTGCGATTTGCTCTGATATTAAAACCTACGGGCATGACACGTTCAATACACACATGAAAAACAATGGGGACACATTGTACACATATCTAGACACCTCGAATTTTCAGGTCCAACCTATCGCTTATAACAATGCTCCGCGGCGCAGGCTATGACGCACATAGAACATAACGGCCAGCGTTTTCACTTCTCGACAAACGTAGGTCCGGCCCGGGGGTCGGATCCGGACCATTTAGTTTTTTTTAACGACCCTTTGTCACCTTCTTGAAAAGATGCTCCCCTCTACTTGTTCTCTGCAATGAGTGCACATAATGCCTAGAGGTGTCTGTGGGGACGATGCAGTGGCATGAGCATGACAATATGGGCGCATCCTCATGGTGACAACAGGCGGGTCGGCCATTACAGGCTCTTGGTCCTGCCCCTTTATCGAATTTAAGAAGCCAATGTGGCCCATGAGTCAAAAAGTTTGCCCACCCCTGGTCTAGACCTAAGACTCAGCCTATGACATATCAGCTTTCTGTCACCCTGAGTCAGGTGTATGTACGGTATTCATCAGGGGCCAGGAGGAAGGGTAACCATGGGTCAGCTGGGAGTAGGGTAGCAAGGTAATTGTTATTAAACCGAATGTGAAACATACCTGCCTTGGTATATTGTCTGGAGGGATCAACAGGACAAAGACAACCAGCAGAAAGGCCTATACGCCACTGTGTCTCCATTGGGTATCCTGGAAGCAGCTCGGGTGCAATTTGCCCACCGGTGGGCATAACACATTTAATACATGCCCAAAATTTTTTTTTGGAGATCAGCTCATGTCCAAATCTACCACAAATCGGATTCCCAAGATAGTGTTCCCGATCCGATCAAATCGCCTGGAATGATCGGATCGGGAATCGATCGGTGACAAATCGACCCGTGTATGGCTACCTTTAGTGCAAAATATTTTTTTGTATTATACCCCCAACCCTTCTGTACATCTCCAGCAACATTGGTGATGATTAGTGTTGAGCTTGAATATTCGAATGCCGAATATTTTCCGCGAATGTCGGCAATTCGAGAATTCGCCAATATCTCGAATATTTCGGCGAATATTCGCAATTTCGAATATTCGCAATATGGGCATGTATCGCGAAAATAATATTCGCATTGCGAAAATAAACATAGCATGTGACCATTCATTTTAAAGGTTTTTGCGACGCGAATATTATTTTCGCAATGCGAATATGATTTTCGCAATACATGGTGATACCGCAAATATTCAAATTTCCGAATATAGAATCGAATATTAGTAGAATTATTCGTGAAATATCACAAATTCGAATATTGACTATGCCGCTCATCACTAGTGATGATACCATGTTCAGGAGCTTTCGCAATTTACTCAAAATCGCCTAAATCGTCAAATTTTGTAAAACAATTCAACCATGTCTACCTAGCAGCCCTTCCAACCATTAATGGTCCTCCTGAGTCACAAAGACAACATCATTGGATCTAAAATAAGATATGTCATGAAAGATTTTAACTAAAAATGTCAATGAGAAGCAAAAGAGGAACAAGTGAAGGGAAATAAGCTGTTGTAACAACCGCTTTTGGTAAGCCTCACCGTTAGTAGACGTCACATGACCTCTTGTGCTGGAGCTGTCAACCTGGAGGAAAGGTTTTTAGAATGAAGTCATACGTGGATCTGCCTTAGGGGTGTTTTCTTAATAGGAGACTTCTGGATGCACCCAGTAAAAATAGAAATGTTGAGTCGGCATAAGACCTTGTGTAGTCAACTTAGGGCTATAAAAACAGATGTCAAAAGTTCCATCCAGGAGAAGTATAGCTAGAATGTGCAGCAACTATATTTATAGAGAGAAATAACAGATATTGAGTATAACACCATGTATAGTATAGAGTACAATGGTTGTGTGTGTATGTCCTCTTCCATCCAAGATCAGATAGACTAGACAAGGGGCCGGATACCACAAAGGTTGGAGAAGACAGGTTCTCTTTCCCAATGGTTCCAGATCACTGTGTGCACACATCATCATAAGGATGAAACATTAATAGGAATGGTTGGAGTTCTTCGCCCATTCATCATCACTGTCCAGGCAGCCGCAGAATTTATAGATGACTATACATGACTTGGCCACCCTCGGGGCAGGAAGTCTGAAGAATGCTGCAAAACGTGTGGCCATAGAATACACTTGTGGATATCAACTGCACAAGCCCAACCAGTGACGCGCATCGCTTGCCCCCGGCTGTAAGTGCTGCAATCAGTATAGTTATTTAGAACTAGAGATGGTCGAATTTTTTTTCAAAAATTCAACCATTTCGCCGATTTCGAGTTAATTGCAAAGCCCCTGAACATGGTATCATCACCAAACTTGCTGGAGATGTAGAGTTTGCACGAATTAAGTTCAAAGTCAAGTAGAAATTTCGAAAATCGGAATTTCGACTTTAACTTTGAACTTAATTTATGCAAAAGTTACATGTACTAGAGCAACACTTCTTTTTTTCAAATGTTCCCCCAACCCTTCTCTATATCTCCAGCAAGTTTGGTGATGATACCATGTTCAGGGGCTTTGCAATCAGCTCACAAAGATAGCAAGTCGAAAAATTCGACCATCTCTATTTAGAACACCCATCCGTACATAGTGATACTTTCCTATAGGTGAAGCCTGGTCAGCTAAGTAGGTGCCCGGTGTTTAAAATAATAAACAAATCCTATAGGGATGGGTGTGACCCTCCGTGGTGGTCATGCGCATGGACGTAGGTCAGAACAAACTAGTAGAAATATAAAAATAACCAAAAGCTGGAAACAAGAGACTTGAGTTGAGGGTTGAAGTCAAGACTCCACCCAAAGTTCTTCTACAAAGGACACCATACCATGGAGTTGACTTTGTGGATAGGGACACATGGGGCATGCTGGAACAGAAAAGGTCCCTAACTAAATTGCTCCCACAAAGTTGGAAGGATTTTGTCTTTGCATGGCTGTAACATTCACAATTCAATGGAAACACTAATATAGCTGAGTGGTGTCCACATGGTTTTGGCCATTAACCTCCTGGGCATTTGGGCCAAGTTCATCCATCATGAAACTCAGTCTGAGTTAACTCGGTAGAAACTGTCTGCCAGATTCCCCTGGCGATTCTGTGCAACGCGATGCTTCCGGGCCTGCCCCCCGGTGACTCAAGGGGGCTGGGGTAGGCGGCACCATAGACCTTCATGTAATGAGGGGGTGTCACCTTTTCCCAGCACAACTCCGGCGTCTCCGGTGGCACTGGGGTTGTGCACGGGACCTCTGGGCAGGGAAGGAAATCGTGGTGGAGAATATTGTTCTCTGTCGTAATCGTCCGTGGCGTGCTTCTAAAAAAAAGTGTGCCACGCCCAAGAGGTTAAAGCAAGTTATGGCCAGGTGTCCTCAAATATTCTAGCCATATACGTGTTGGACATGGTTAATGCCAGCAAATCCTCACCACATCCTCTAGAGTAGGTGAAGTTTTCACTTAAAGTGGACCTACCACCAGAAATTAAACATTTCATGAATGACACTAGAAGTGCTGATAAAAGGGAAGAATGCATAAAAAAAACAACTTACCTGTAAGGAGTATTTTAACAAGATCCCTCACAGCCCCTCCTCTCTTCCTGCCTCTGATGACGAGCTGAAGAGATAGACTTTAATGTTGGCTCTTCATTAAGCTGAATGGAACTAGAGCAAAACTTTTTTTCTTTCAAATATTCCCCCAACCCTTCTCTACATCTCCAGCAATTTTGGTGATGATACCATGTTCAGAGGCTTTGCAATCAACACACAAATTTAGCAAGCAGAAAAATTCGACCATCTCTACCCAAAAACTGACTGGTGGACGCAACATTAGGCTCGGTCGCGTTAATGGGTCGTTTGCCTGGCCGTGTAAATGAGCCCTAAAGGCCCCCAGACGTCATCACGCACCCTGGAGCTCAGCACCCTTTGCATGCTGGCCATTAGTTTGAACGGGGACGCCGGTTCCCATTCAAACTAATGGCATCGGCCAGAGATTTACGGACATGTCCATTCTCTGGCTGTCCGAGCTTTGGGACACCAGGGATCTGTCGCCCCATGTGGGCACATGCGACCCATGTCCGATTTTGTTGCTGACCACTGGTTGAGAGTGCGCACAAACATCACGGCTCGGCTCGCTACGTGTATGGGGTAGTGATGTCGCGAACCCGGATTTTGCCGTTCGCGAACGGCGAACGCGAACATTTGTAAAAGTTTGCGAACACGCGAACACGCCATTGACTTCAATGGGAGGCGAACATTAAAAAACAAAGGGACCCCTTTCTGGCCACAATAGTGTTGGGAAACTTGTTTCAAGGGGTCAAACACCTGGACAATGACATGACAGAGGGGGATCCATGGCAAAACTCCCAAGAAAATATTTTTTTCACAAAATAAATCCGCACCAAAGATTTCAAATGATAGTCAATGGATCGCGTCGCGTTGGCTGTTTTCGCGTTATCTTCGCGTCGCGTTGGCGGGCTTTCGCGTCACTCATGGCATTGCCCGTGTCACCACCTTTGCCCGTGTCACCACCATTGCCCGTGTCACAACTATTGCCCGTGTCACTGACCTTTGTCCGTGTCACCACCATTGCCTGTGTCACTGACCTTTGCCCGTGTCACCACCATTGCCCGTGTCACAACTATTGCCCGAGTCACTGACTTTTGTCCGTGTCACCACCATTGCCCGTGTCACTGACCTTTGTCCGTGTCTCCACTCTCTCAGGCAGCATGTGAATGGCATCTCTCCTTGCTGTGTGATAGAGGGTAGGATGGTCCGTGAGGTGGTGGGTGCTGATTGGCTGGATTATGCCTGCTGACTGAGACTCACAGGGTCAAAGTTTGTTCAATGTAAAAAGATAGGGGGCGAACTAATTTTGCCATGTGTTCGAGTATTCGCGCGAACATGCGATATTCGCCGCGAACAGTTCGGGACATCTCTAGTATGGGGGCCTTGAGTTAACCCAGCACAGTAGCAGGATGCTCTGATGTTTATATAAGACAGGAGGCAGGGACACAGCAGGTCATTGTTATCATGTCACCTGATGGTTCCTCCCACACAGGGAACGCTATTTACTTAACCTAAATGCCAGTGGGGGGCAATGGGTGATTGTCTTCTCAAGGCCCCCATACACCTAGCGTGCCGTGGGGATTTTTCGGGGGGTTGCTCGGCAGCAAAATCCCTGTCACCCCAAAGCTCGATGCCATATGTTTGAATGGAGACTGGCATCCCCGTCCAAACTAACGTTCAGGTACACAAAGAGCGCCAGCTGATACTCTGAGTGACGGGGTGCAGCATGATGATGTCATAACGTTGCACTCCATCGTTCGTCTATCAGCCCTGGCTCTCCTTGGTGTATGGGGGCCTTAACTTATCGTTTGTGAAAGATCCTGTTGTACAAGGTGCACAAAAATGTGCAGCAAATGCAAAAGGAAGTGATGTGAATTGGGGGGCAAAGACTAATATGATAAAGTTATTAAATGGTTTGAGCCAATCATTTTCATTTTGGGTAATTAAGCTAGCCATAGATTTTTGCACCATTGACTATAGATTTGATCAGGATGTTTGATATTGAGATTGGTGTTTGATATTACTTTGGAGGGGAACTGCCAGTCGCATCCAAAGTAATGGGATTGGCTGGGAATCTACCGACATGTTGGATCACTGTGCGATCTGACATGCTGAAAGATCCTGGTTATTCTGACCAGGTGGGCACACACGATTTGCGAGTGATCGACCACCAGGCGATCAGTGGGAATGTGCACGAAAAATCGGGCAGGAATCAGCCTGTGTATGCCTACCTTTAGACCGATAGTGCCAAAGCCGACCCGTGTATGGCTAGCTTTAGACGCTTTTGTAATTTTTCTCCATTGTAGATCCAGGTGCAAAGGAGCAAAGTTCTAGTTGGAGCAACACTTGGACAATCTGGTCTCCTTTACACTGGCTTTCACCTCCTAAAGCCCCCCATACACCTTTAGATCGCTCCATACCATTTTCATTAGATCTACCAGCAACTATGTAGTGCCGGGTCCTCTCTGATAGAATACATAGTGATTGG
>CM070036.1:155308398-155321512 GCA_036250615.1 Ptychadena robeensis | reverse complement strand
CCCCCCCCCCCCCTCTCTACCTTTCCCCTAAATGTCGCCGTCCTCCCATGCAAATGTAGTTGTGGGGCACTAGAGGGAATTTTATGAATGAGATTGTGGAAGGTTGATTAGCTATGCAAATGCCGAGCCTTCCATTCATGTTTTTTTTTTTCTCTCTCCCACCCCCCTAAAGCCATTCCTGCTCCCTGGAGGTTGCCGAGAGCCCAGATTCAGAGGAAAACCAGACGATAAATGAGCTCGACGGCCCTTTTCTGACTTAACATTTGCGTCAAATCTCAAAGGGATGGACGGATTTTACGACCAGCAAGTGCCTTACATGGTCACCAACGTGAGTCTTGGAAAGTTGTCGGTGTTTTGTGGTCGGACGGTGTAGAAAAGTTTTGTCGGGTTTTTTAATATCTTTTTTTATGTCGTCTACACTCTCCCCCCTCAAAAAAAAATCTTTGTATTTAGAAGATGTAGTTGGCTTGTGAGGTGTTATCGCTGCTCCTCCGAGTCGTGCGTTGCGCCGAGGTTAATAAGTCTTTTATGTGCTGCGACTCGCGCAGTAGATTTTCTTCTATTTAATGAGGTTATTTATGGGTTGGAGGTGGCTGCGATGGCGGGGGAGAACGAGCTCACGTCTTGCACCGTTTAGCCGACTTTGCCCCTAAACAGTGATTCTCTGCTGTTTTTAGAACACGAGTGGGAGAGTTTGCCACGAGAGGACGAGCAACGGCAGGAAAAGAAAGTTTCTGAGCAGAGACCTGGCTCACGATTCAGAAGGTGAGAGCTGTGACGTACGCTGTGCAATATATATGTATTTTATCTTTGAACCATGACTCACTGGAAGGACATTGTCTACCTCGTCTTCTAGGATAATGATGCTTGGTAACTTTCCTACCAAGTCAATGTCCAACAACTGCTGGTGGACTACAAGTTTCAGAGCAACACTCCTATGGGTTGCTGCTTGTAGCTCCTTTGTTCCTGCATCCACAGGTGTCCCCAGCCTAATCTAAAAAGAGTTTTATACCTATCGGTCAGACTTTTGAGGTTCATATTTTGACTAAAAGGTCAACCAGTTGACCTTATTGTTGAATGTTATCTAAGACTGTATTATTATCATGGTCTTAGGAGCAATATCTTCCCGGTGAGTCCAAGGTTGTGGAACATCAACGGAGTCTTCAATATATGAAATGTCAACTTTAGTTCTTATTGAAAGGTTGAGGAACATTGAAGGAGCCTTCAGTATTTAAGATATAAACCTGAAAAGTTGAGGAACATAGAAGGAGCCTTCAGGATATAAAATATAAACATGAAAGATTGGGGAACATAGAAGGAGCCTTCAGTATATAAAATATAAACCTAAAAGGTTGAGTAAAAGGAGCCTTCAGTATATAAAATATAACCCTGAAAAGTTGAGGAACATAAAAGGAGCCTTCAGTATATACAAAACAAACCTGAATGGTTGAGGAACATTGAAGAGGCCTTCAGTATATACAATATAAACCTGGAATATTGGGGAACATAGAATGAGGCTTCAGTATATAAAATGTAAACAGTAGTCCTTATTGAAATGTTGAGGAACATCGAGGAGTCTTCAGCATATAAAATATGAACCTGAAGTTCATACTGAAAAGTTGAGGAACATAGAAGGAGCCTTCAGTATATATATATAAACCTGAAGTATATAAAATATAAACCTGAAGTCCTTACTGAAAGGTTGAGGAACATTGAGGAGCCTTCACTATATAAAATGTAAACCTGACATCCTTACTGCAGGGTTGAGGAACATCAAGGAGCCTTTAGTATATAAATAAAAACCTGAAGTCCTTACTGTAAGGTTGAAGAACATCAAGGAGCTTTGACTATATAAAATGTAAACATGAAACTTTTTTGTATCTTTCTAGAACTCTTTCAAGACCTGAGTCAGCTACAAGAGACATGGCTTGCCGAAGGTAAGAAAGGCCAACGTTGGGCTGGGGAGAAGGGTGGAAAAATTGAGAAAAATAGAGAACGATAAGGGGGGGGGGGGGGGGGGAAGAGGAGGAATGAGAGAAAGGAGGAGAAGAGAAGTGAACTTGCTGTCTCGCTTGATGTTCAGCCCAATTAATTGAGCTTTAAAAGAGCCACCTCGAGTGTCGTGCATACATTAGAGGCTGTGATGAGTTTGTCTTTGGGGACTTGGGAGCTGCTCTATCCAGTTGTCATCACAAATTACTAGGAGAGCTCGCTTCCAGAACACAATCACATCTGCTTTTGGCCACAACTGGTGCCACACGCCTTGAGGTTCTTCTAAGACCCTCTGTCTCCGTCTGTCTCTTGTCTTGCGCTCTCTCTCTCAGTTTTTTTTTTTATTGCAATTGATCAGCTTTTATATCAGTGCACCTCAAGAGACCGCATCACACGAGCAGCGCAGGGGCAAGAGGCAGCTGTCTTATTTCCATCAGCACGCATGATCCTGTGGCGTTCTTTCTGATGGCACAATCTGCTCTCATTGAGTTCACTAGGACGGGATGCTGCAAGAATTGAGTGCCAGTGCCTTCTTCCCACCTTGCTCTCAGCATAGGACGCTAGGTGTGTATGGGGTGCATCTCACCTTCTCTAAAACCTGATTTGACCAAACTGTTCCTACATTTATGTATTTAGGAAATTTTATGCAAAATTTTGACTTTTTGTATCTTTTTGTGTATT
Source organism: Ptychadena robeensis (assembly GCA_036250615.1). NCBI lineage: Eukaryota > Metazoa > Chordata > Amphibia > Anura > Ptychadenidae > Ptychadena > Ptychadena robeensis. Next base: position 155,318,839 of record CM070036.1, on the reverse strand, counting down.
TTTTGTTTCTTTTTGTGTCTTTTTTGTTTCTTTTATTGTCTTTCACCGACGTGATTCATTTCGGTATTTTCTCGTTTAAGTGCATGATACTTTTTTAGATTCATGTTTTTTTTTTTCGTCAACTCGTGATTTTTTTATATGCTGACAGATGGACTGTTAGGTCTGATGCTCGTTCATAAGAATATTGTAGTTTTTCTTCTTGTATTTGAGCTGTCTGTTATTCTTGGATGTCCTGTCTTGGGCAGTAAGGTGGTGGCTTAGTGACTTGCATTTACTTTGTGTAAAATATAGTGATTTTATATTGTTTTGGTGAATGGGGTGGGAGCGCTTGTTAGATAATATTGGATATAAAGAGAATTGAACTTTTTATGTATAGTTGTCTAAGGCAGCAGATACCGAGAACCGCTCCCGACCAATTCTTCCCATTAAACTTGTCATCGGTTCCTTTATTTTGCCGTCCGTTATTGCGTCCGTTATTTAATTTATAGTCCAAATTAAATCATCTTGCTATTTGGATGTATTTCACGTAGCCTACTGAGTAGTATCTGATTTATTTTTCATTTTTTTTAGCTTATTTTTGTTTGCTGGGATTGCATAGAACATACTTGAGGATAGGAACTTAATGTAAAGCAGAATATGATAGAACAGCCCATCACAATTTTTTTTTGTTATTAGGATAATAGTATGTGATTGCACTCGGCATGGTCCTCGGTTGGGTTGCCAGCACACGGTTGAATCAGCAATCCTGGTTGGAACGCCAGGTGTCAATGTACCTGTCCGGACAGGTTCTGCTATTAAAAGTGCCAGAAGTTGTAAATATGTGAACGGCTCGGGGGCTGGGATTTTTTATTATCACTGTGGGAAAGGCTACTTTTCTGTTATTTGAGGTCTCAAACAGTATTTCCGAAAAATTTTATCTTTCCGGAGCAGAGGATGACACATTTATTCTTTTTTTTTTTCCGTTGAGGTTGTGTATTGTGGTTGTGAGGTTGCGTTTATTGGGTCTTTTATATAATTTTGATCAAGGACTATTTTTTTATTCCCCAATTTCAAATTTTTTTGGGCCCTCCTTGAGACATTTGGAGACGCCGTTATGTGTACGGGTGTCTAACGTGTTGTTTGGAACGCCTGTGATTTTATTTTTTCATAGTGATTTTTCCTCTAGAGCACAAAGCTGTAGATCAAATACCTTGCCAAAGAGAAACTCTTAGTTTGGCAAATGCTTTGGGCAATATACCTTCAAGTTCAAAGCTAGACGCCCGTGAGTTGGCACCATTAGGTACTTTTTAGACTTTTCGTCGCTCTATTGTGTCCTGTTAGGTATTAAGATCAGCATGCCACGCATGTTTCATAGTTGTATTAGACACAAAAGTTTTATTTTGCCTTGGATATCACATTTTGAGGGCTTTAGGGACCAAGTTCTATGTATTTCTCACAGCAAATGTTAACCATTTGCTTCTGGCTGGTGGTCTGTAGTGCATGGAGACTTCTTTGTCCCGTAGTTTATGTAAACCCTGGGAGTCAGGTAGCCATTTGGATAACAATTGGTTATCTATGGATGGAGACACAGATAGCTTCTGTCTGGATAGGGATAACTGGCCCCTTAAATTGAATCAGTTGGCGAGCTCCTGGGAATTAGTACGTTGCTTTGCTCGCGGTACAGTATTTCATCGTTATTAGATGACGTGCTGTGTTACTTTTCAGATAAAACACGGAGGCTGGTTTTATATGTTGTTCACTGGTCCAAAAACTTTTCTTTTTACAAAATTTGAAATATTACTAGGCTTCTTACTTTTGAGGTTCATATTTATGACTAGAAGGTCCAGTTGAGCTTATTGTTAAATGTTATCTTAGACTTAATTATTTTCATTGTCATAGTACCAACATCTTCCCAGTGAGTCCAAGGTTAAGAAACATTGAAGGTCACTTCAGTATATAAAAAGTAAACATTAGTTATTTTTGGAAGGTTGAGGAACATCGAAGGAGCCTTCAGTATATAAAATATAGACATGATAATGTTAGTTAAAGCTTGAGAAACATCAAAGTACCTTCAGTATATAAAATGTAAACACGAAGTCCTTCTGAAAGGTTGAGGAACATTGAGGAGCCTTCGGTATATAAAATGTAAACATGAAGTCCTTACTGAAAGGTTGAGGAAACATTGAGAAGCCTTCAGTATTTAAAATGTGAACATTAGTCCTTGTAGGAAGGTTGAGGAACATCGAAGGAGTCTTCAGCATATATCATATAAATATGATAATGTTACTGCAAGCTTGAGGAACATCAAAGTACCTTCAGTAAATGTAAAATTTTAACCTAATGTCCTTACTGAAAGGTTGAGGAGCCTTCAGTAAATAAAATATAAATATGATAATGTTAGTGAAAGCTTGAGGAACATCAAAGTACCTTCAGTATAGAAAATGTAAACATTAGTTCTTACTGAAGAGTTGAGGAAACATTGAGGAGCCTTTGAAATATTAAATATGAACCTTTTTGGAAGATTGAGGAACATCGAAGGTACCTTCAGTATATAAAATATAAACATAAAGTCTTCCTGAAAGGTTGAGGAACATTGAGGAGCCTTCGGTATATAAAATATAAACCTGAAGTCCTTACTGAAAGGTTCAGGAGCCTTCAGTAAATAAAATATAAATATAATAATGTTACTTAAAGCTTGAGGAACATCAAAGTACCTTCGGTATATAAAATGTAAACACAAAGTCCTTACTGAAAGGTTGAGGAACATTGAAGGAGCCTTCAGTATATAACATATAAATATGATAATGTTACTGAAAGCTTGAGGAACATCAATGTACCTTCAGTATATAAAATGTAAACATTAGTCCTTAGTAAAAGGTTGAGGAACATCGAAGGAGCCTTCAGTATATAAAATATATACCTGAAGTCCTTACTGAAAGTTTGAGGAGCCTTCAGTAAATAAAATATAAATATGATAATGTTACTTAAAGCTTGAGGAACATCAAAGTACCTTCGGTATATAAAATGTAAACATGAAGTCCTTACTAAAAGGATGAGGAAACATTGAGAAGCCTTCAGTATTTAAAATGTGAACATTAGTCCTTGTAGGAAGGCTGAGTAACATCGAAGGAGCCTTCAGTATATATCATATAAATATGATATTGTTACTGCAAGCATGAGGAACATCCAAGTACCTTCAGTGTAGAAAATGTAAACATTAGTCCTTACTGAAGAGTTGAGGAAACATTGAGGAGCCTTTGGTACATAAAATGTGAACCTGTTTGGAAGGTTGAGAAACATCGAAGGAGCCTTCAGTATATATCATATAAATATGATAATGTTACTGCAAGCTAGAAGAACATTAAAGTACATTCAGTATAGAAAATGTAAACATTAGTCCTTACTGAAAGGTTGAGGAACATCGAAGGAGCGTTCAGTATAGAAAATATAAACCTAATGTTCTAACTGAGAGATTGAGGAACATTGAGGAGCCTTCAGTATATAACATATAAATATGATAATGTTACTTAAAGCTCAAGGAACATCAATGTACCTTCAGTATATAAAATGTAAACATCAGTTCCTACTAAAAGATTGAGGAACATTAAAGAGCCTTCAGTATATAAAATATAAACATAATAATGTTACTGAAGGGTTGAGGAACATTGAGGAGCCTTCATTATATAAAATATAAATATGAAAATGTTACTGAAAGCTTGAGGAACATCAAAGTACCTTCGGCATATAAAATGTAAACAGCCTTCCTTTTTTCCTTTCAGTATATAAAATATAAACCTGAAGTCCTTACTGGAAGTTTGAGGAACATTGAGGAGCCTTCAGTATATAAAATATAAACCTAAAGTTCTTACTGAAAGGTTGAGGAACATTGAGGAGCCCTTTAGTATATATAATATAAACATAAACATTTAATAAATGCTTGAGGAACATCAAAGTACCTTCAATATATAACATATAAACATGATAATGTTCGATGGAAATGCGAGCTTGAAAAATTTCAAAAATAATCCGAGTCACCCGGTTAGTGCTCTGTCCCGTCCTGTTTATTTTCAGCTTAGTGGAAACATATGATGAGGGTTCGGTAGGAAACTGGAAAGTCCTCAGTAGTACAAAGGGCCAGTCTTGTGCATTAACTGTAGTAATGAGATTTAATTTATCTTGCTGTTGAAAGCTGACCTATGATTGGTTGTTTTGACTTTCTGCACCCCCTCCCTTTCCCTTTATTCCGTTATTGAATAAGCCCCATGGTGGCAACTGTTTAGTAAGCATAGGCGGCCGATTCTCGTTGTAACCTAGCGCTATCCTGGTAAGGGGAGGTGGGTTGGTCTAACATGACAGGTGGATGACCAAGACTTTGAATCTTCTGTTGTCTCGGTCATGGGCACAGCGCTGCTATCTCTAGGAAACACCAAAATTAAATTTTCTCAGAACACTTCACAGAAAGTTGTTGGTAAGTTTCTTAGAATTTATGTGATTGTAAATGGAAGTGGAAGGCGCTCGTTTGTACGTAGGACTTGGATCTTCTTCATTTGAACGTTTTCATTTTTTTTTTTGCATGAAGTTTGTTGTATTAAAACTTTTAAGAAGTCATTAGGACATTCCTGTAGCTGTTGCGCAATGCAAGCTGAGTAATTTTATAAACTATACAGTGCGGGTTCATAGTTTATTTTATGTGGTTTGGCAAACTTTATTATTTAATTCATTATCGTATGTAAGGAGTCTTGGATGACAAACATGTATGGTTCATAGGCAAATTGCCCCATTCTTTGTGATATCTGGATTCCTATCTGGCTATGGTGACTTGTATGACTTATCGGTTTGATCCTGAATGATTGCTGTGCTTTGTTTCCCTGGCACTCACTGAGCAAACTGTGATCGGAGAATTTTCAACTCCTCCAATACTTTTTGGATGTGCTGATGCGTTGACTGATCAAGCCAGTCATGGCATGAGGTAGCCTTAACAAAAAATTTTGATCCATTTGGATGTCTTTCAAATGCCAACACCTGCTGCTGTTTGGTTCGCCCTTACTGAACTTGAGTTCTAAATAGTGATGAGCAGCATAGGCAATATTCGAATTCGTGATATTTCACGAATAATTCTACTAATATTCGATTCTATATTCGGAAATGCGAATATTCGCGGTAATACCATGGATTGCGAAAATCATATTCGCATCGCGAAAATCTTTAAAATGAATGGTCACATGCTATGTTTATTTTCGCAATGCGAATATTATTTTCGCAATACATGGCCATATTGCGAATATTCGGAATTGCGAATATCCGCCGAGATATTCGAGATATTGGCGAATTCTCGAATTGCCGATATTCGCGAAAAATATTCGGCATTCGAATATTCGAGCTCAACACTAGTTCTAAACAGATTTGGTGCCGCCTAAAGTAGAACCACTTTGTTTTGGTGCTCTGGTGTGCCCTATACAATGTTCCGGTATTATACCACTACTTAGTTTCATGGCTCTGGTGTGCCCTAAATAATCTCCCGGTATAATACCGTCACTTAGTTTCATGGCTTTGGTGTGTCCTATATAATGTCCTGCTATAGTACAACCACTCAGTTTTGGTGCTCTGGTGTGCCCTATACAATGTCTCGGTAAAATACCACCACTTCTTCGTTTGCTGGCTTTGGTGTGCCCTATATAATTTCCTGCTATAGTACAACCACTTAGTACACCACTTAGTTTTGGTGCTCTGGTGTGCCCTTTACAATGCCTCGGTATAATACCATCACTTCGTTTCATGGCTTTGGTGTGCCCTATACAATGTCCCGGTATAATACCACCACGTATACCACCCTATATAATTGTCCTGGTATACTACCAATACTTAATTTTGGTGCTTTGGTGTGTCCTATATAATGTCACGGTATACTACCAACAGTTAGTTTTGGTTCTCTGGTGTGTCCTATGTCCTGGTATAATACCACAACTTAGTTTCATGGCTCCGGTGTGCCCTACAGGACACCAAATTTGCCGCTGACAGTCCAAGTTAAGAATAAAACACTGAAACATTGAAACCTGTTTGTCTTCTGCTGAATCAAATCATTGGAAAGCTTGGCATGGTTGCTCAGTACGGTGGGGGGTGTTTTTGAACTTGCAGACACCGCTTCCAAGATAGAACAGTTTTTGTGAACTTGTGGTTAACCCTATGTGTCCTATGTCCTATGACCTTCTCTTTAGATTGCCCATGCATACGTATAAGAAGCAATGGTAGGTCATCTTGCCCTGAGTTTTAATCTAATAGGACCTGGCCAATTTTGCCAATTTTTTTTTAACTTACCAGGCGTTTTTTCTTTGCCATCATAGAAATACAATGATAGTCAATAACAATCAATGATAGAAATGTAAATTTAATATAATGGAACCCGAACCCGGGATTTTTAAACTTCCTAGATACTCTTAGAAGAAGACCAACCTGTCCACTTTTGACTGTAGAACATTTCTTCGTTTTTCGCCTCAACTAAAGCTGGGCATTTGCGGCTTGATTAGTAATAATAGTTAATAGTTTTGAGCACAATTGTATTAAACATTTAAGCCATCCAGCCTTCCTTCGGTCGGGCTTGCTGGTGGTGTTGAGCTCAAATATTCGAATGACATAATCGTGAATATCAGCAATTCGAGAATTTGCAAATATCTCAAATATGTCGGCAAATATTTGCTTTATGGCCAAGTATTTTGACTTGACTTTAAACTTAACTTATGCAAAAACTATTTGTGTTAGAGACATACTTTTTTTCTGTAGTATACCCCCAACCCTTCTCTACATCTCCAGCAAGTTTGGTGATGATACCATGCTCAGGGGCTTTGCAATTAACTAAAAATGGTCGAAATGGGCGAATTTGTGAAAAAAAAATTGACCATCTCTATTAGCCAGTACAAGCACTGTGCGTATTGTGCGTATCCATTCGCAATGCGCACAAATACGCGCCATGTATGCCGGTAAACAAAGTTGAAGCATAATATGCCGAATGCCTAGCTCTTAAGGCTGACAGGCACCATACCTAGCTCTTGAGGCCATTGCGAACATCCGAGCGCACATTCGTGAAATATTTTGAATTTCGAATGTCGGATATTCGTCTCATATATTCAAATTGAGAATATTCTTGCTAAACACTAAAGATGGTCAAATTTTTCGACTTGCTAAATTTGTGAGTTGATTGCAAAGCCCCTGAAAATGGTATCATCACCAAAATTGCTGGAGATGTAGAGAAGGGCTGGGGGAATATTTGAAAAAAAAAGTTTTGCTCTAGCACATGGACAAGCTGGCCATACACGGCTTGATTTCTTAATAGTATCGAGCACCGCGTGCGTTCGCGAAGCTCAATTGTGCTCCAATGTATTAAACATTTAAGCCATCCAGCATTCCTTCGGTCGACTTGCTCGTGGTGTTGAGCTCAATTATTCGAATGACATAATTGTGAATATCAGCAATATGAGAATTTGCAAATATTTCAAATATGTCGGCGAATATTTGAGATTGCGAATATTTGCTTAATGGCCAAGTATTGTGAAAATATTTGAGATTACGAATATTCGCGCTATGGCATGTATTGTGAAAATAATATTCGCACTGTGAAAATAAATACATGCGACCATTCATTTCGAAGATTTTTGAAATGTGAATATTATTAATAGACTATGAATATATTTTAAAAAATTTGACCATTTTCAAGATTTCGAGTTAATTGCAAAGCCCTGAACATGATATCATCACCAAACTTGCTGGAGATGTAGAGAAGGGTTGGGGGTATACTCCAAAAAAGAAAGTATGTCTCTAACACAAACAGTTTTTGCACAAATAAAGTTCAATTCAAGTCAACATTTCGAAAATCGGAATTTCGACTTTAATTTTGAACTTCATTTATGCAAAAACGACATGTGCTAGAGCCAACCTTTTTTTTTCAAATGTTCTTCTCTACATCTCCAGCAATTTTGGTGATGATACCATGTTCAGGGGCTTTACAATCAGCTCACAAAGTTAGCAATTAAAAAAATTCGACCATCTCTAATAGTAAGTAGTAAGTTGGCGTTTTTTTGGGTTTCCTCTCCACCCTTCGGCAGGTTTGACGACTGTATGGCTCAGCCGCATGGTGGACCGTGTGAGAGGCTTTCTTTTTGTGAATGGAGGAGGAACTCTAGCCTTGATTGCTTGTCTCGAGAAGCTGTTTAGGAGATCAGCTGTCTCATTCACTGGCAGAAAGAGTGACTCATACATCTTCTGTCTTGTTTGGCTGCGGGTCATCGTTACAGTGGATAGAACTCGTTTTAATTAAAACGCTAACCCCTTGTGCTCCGTGCGGCGGAGATGCCTTCCGTTTCTAAGACTCCTTAACGTTAGATAAAGTGCATACACGCCATGAAATCTAGTTTTTTTTTTTTTTTAAAGAAAGCTCTTTAGAAGGTGTCAGCCGTGTACTGGTGGGGGGGGGGAGGGGGTCTTCTCCGATCTTCACAAATTGCACCGCTATTTTTCTTTCTGTTGATTTGGTAAATGCATGACATCTTGGGGGTGGGTTGGAGCTGGCACGAAAATGTTAATACAGCTCCCATCTCCACCTCCGCAGCCACTAATAATAAAGAAAAAAAAACAGGCTTCCGATTCTTTCTCCAAATAGCTATTAGCAAAACATTATATTATTGTATGTGTGCCGCGAATCGTTAGGCTTGCGTCTGTACATTACTTTTCTAAACTTTGTTTTATAAAATGTAACGGTATGGGCGAGCTTGAGCATGACGGTGCGGTAAGTTATAACAGTTTACAATCTGTCTGTAGTGTTTAACTTAAATCAACTGGACTTGCTGTGTTTATTTCTTGAAGACGTTTTGCTAGTCATCTGTAGAGATGGTCAAATTTTTTTTTTTTTTATATTCGACAATTTGACGATTTTGAGTTAATTGCAAAGCCCCTGAGCATGGTATCATCAACAAACTTGCTGGAGATGTAGAGAAGGGTTGGGGGTATACTACAATAAAAAGTATGTCTCTAAAGCTAGCCATAGACTTGTCGATTCCTGAGCGATCGATGGACGATCCGATCGATTCTGGTGAAGTCACAGGCGTCAATCGATCGACCATACAAGTCTGTGCCTACCACCTTATGCCGGCCATACACATGCCGAGCTGGAGCCATATCGCCCTCCGATATCGCTCCAGGAGGCTAACGTGATGACGTCATCACGTTAGCCTCCCATTGCATTCTGGGGCCCCACAATCGGCTGGGCACCCTTTGAGTGCCGGCCATAAGCAGCGATGGAGACGCCGTCTTCATTGCTGCTTATGGCATCGGCTCCCATCGGCCAGAGATTTTCCGACATGTCGGATCTCTGGCCGGCCGAGAAGTGGGCACATGCCGATAAACGGCCGGATTTTAACCTGACCGACGGCGAGAGCGCGCACGCCAGTCGGTCAGATTAAAATCCGGCCGTTTATCGGCATGTGTATGGCCAGCATTAGGCCACCGATTCCTGGACGATTCTGTTACCAGTCGATCGATCCACAAATGTCAGTTGATCGTAAATGATCCTGATGATCAATCCGTGGGCCTCCACCAACGTCCCTCCATGTGTGCCCGATCAACCAGAAAACACACACAGGTTGGTTCCCTGGCCTATCCGATTTGGGGGCCATATCGATCGGTCGGGGTCGATCTGTCAAGGTGGGCTGCACTCGATTCCGTGCCAATCGATCGGCGTGCACGCGCCTGGTGATCGATCGGCTAGGAATCGAGTGTGAAATCGACCTGTGTATGGCTACCTCAACACAAATAGTTTTTGCACAAATTAGGTTCACAGTAAAATTTCGAAAATCTACATTTCGACTTTAACTTTGAACTTAATTTATGCAAAAACTCCATGAGCTAGAGCAAAACTTTTTTTTAAAATGTTCCCACAACCCTTCTCTACATCTCCAGCAATTTTGGTGATGATACTATGTTCAGGGGCTTTGCAATCAGCTCACAAACAAATTTGATCATCTCTAGCGAATTTGATTAGGGAAATTGAGAAATTCGGATGTCTAGTGAAACGCCTTCAAGAAATAAACACAGCAAGTCCAGCTGATTTGCATTAAACACTACAGATATACAATGACCTGGATGAATCAGAACCTTCACAGACAATCTGTTTTGGAGGACTCACATTTTATTGGCTGCTTGAGGTTTCTCTTCTATAAAGTCATCCTCGCTACTTGAATCAAACCAGTGATGTTGATATTCTAATCTTGAATTTGTATTGTAAATATCAGCATTTCGAAAATTTGCGAAGATCTTGAATATAGCGCTATGTCTTCGTCCTCGGGAATATTCTAGATTAGAAGAATAAAAAAATATTTTAAGAATACGAGTATTGCCTGCGCTTCTCATCATTATATAGTGCCAGGCCCTCTCTGATAGAATACATAGTGATTGGAAGGTATATATCACTGCTATG
>CM070036.1:155184507-155202910 GCA_036250615.1 Ptychadena robeensis | reverse complement strand
GGGGACAAGAGGGGTAACATGTAAGAGATTACCCTCAGTGGGAATTTACCCTCCCTATCGCCACGCTGCAGGTCCAGATTCTGTACAAACAAGTGCCCACCATAGACATAGTAGTTCCCAAAATATGTCCGTTTTACAAGGGTCTAGTAGACATCCTGAATAGAATTAATGTTTGAAACATAAATATTATAAACAATTATTATAAAAATTATGTTTTAAAACAGTTTATTACAATTCGGATGTGTTTGGAAAAGTGAGTATGTGCTGCTGCGGGGATCAAGCTTAGCTGACGGATCCATTCGTCAAAACTCAATTAATGACAATATAGTGCTGGACGAGCTGGAGCCAACGAAAGCGCTAGGGGATTTTAATTGGCAAACCCAACCCTCACAAATCAATCAGAGAAAATAACATTGATGCATTTAATTGGTATAACATGAAAATGAATACAATGAATTTATTTTAATTTGATAAACAATGGATATTAAAACCACTCGAAGACCCCAAAATGGGCAAGGTTTCCTGGTTTAGTATAAAGAAGATGTTTTAGACTTCGTTTTCGCCCCATTATGTGGGCTTCCTCAGGCATTAAACCGGCTATTGGAAACAGCATTAAAACATAATATCAACATATAACATGCATCAACGAACATATACAATTTCAACTGGTCAATAAATATATACAAAAAATACGATGTTGGTGTAATTTTACATACAATTCCCATATGTACCAATATGACATATGCTTATGAAGGCATCTGTCAAAGGATCAAACCCAGGGATGTTCTGACGCTGTGTTTGCAGCTCTACCTGATGAGCCAACTCACAAGCCTGGCTTAAACCTTGCGGGGTTCCTGGTCCATCTTTTTTTTTTATTTATTGGACTTTAGCTTAGGGTCCAGTCTTGGAGCAGGGGCGGATGGGTCATAGCTGTCTGGTAGTGATGGCCAAATTGTTCGGCGAGCACTCCTTATAGCCGGCAAAGCATAGGGTGTTCAAACCGCCCCGTTCGCCGGCAAGAAGGAGCTTACTATTCTTCCTCCGCAGGATCAGAAGCAGTAGATCCCGGGGGGGGAGAATATTTTCACTGAAGACAGAGAGTTAGAGACGCCTTGTAGTGAAAAGCTGGCTCCGAAACCCAAAGTGGGGACATCAGTAACATCACATTCCGGCAATTGTAACCAGTAGTAGGTAGGCGGGGAGGGGGAGGGAATTGTGTCTGCCTGGCCAAACAGGCGGACAGTGGACTATTTTACAAGTCAGATCCGCTGTTCCGGACATACCTTGGGAAGTTTGGCCATCACTTCTGTTCTGGTAAGTTTAGAAGTTTCAGAAGGGGTTAGGTTAGTTTATGAAGGGGTTATGTTGTTTGTTGACCAATTTTGACTACATTCCTTTACCTGAATTCTTTGAGTGGGTTGTTGTTAGCTGCCCTAAAGGCCCCCAACACGTTGTAGATTCGCAACCCGGATTTCCGGGCACGAGCGATTCCGGGCGCGCACGCGAAACGATCGTGCCGGAAATCGGCATGCAAGGCCACCTGGTCCGATCGTTCGCCGTCCCGTTGTTCAGGGGCTCAGGAATCGGATACGACGGCGAAATGTTGGTCTTCTCATGCATTCTGTCCGTATCAGGGGGGAGTTGCACATTGTGAGGGGACAATCGGACACGGATAGTTGGACAAGGTGGTTATGCTGCGATGGATACTCTTAATTGGCCGATGATCACACCTGCGATTCCGGCGAATCGCCGGAATCGATCGGATGATTGAATTCGTTGGACATGGAATTCCGACACGTGTATGGCTAGCTTTAGCCAGGAGGCAGAGTTACAGAATAACAAATAATAATTATAAACTTATTCTTATGATTGGTATTATATGTTATGTTTCTTTCTGAGTTCAGATCACCTCTTGGCGTTTCGCCTTATAGCGCGCTTTTTTAAATCGTCCTCCCCTTTACATATGAGGAAACAAATGCCATTGCATTCTTAACAGGAGATCAATGAAGCAACGCACCAAACTCCACCCAACCCCCAAAGAGGAGACACGGAAACACTGTGAAGTCCACTGGTATTTAAAAATCGTTGCATGCGTGTTGGGGACAGGTAAGTATCTGTGAGTTTGCAGGTTAATTACATTTTTTTATGAAATAATTTCTAAAAAAATTCTTTTCCAAATATTGAAATTATATTCATTAATAAAAGGATGTTTAGGGAGGGGGGTTATGGAGGCTTCCACGAGTGATCCAGACTCTTCATCTTTGAGTCGGTTTTTCTACACACAAAATTAGGCGTTCGTTCCATAGGGAAAACCTGTGTACCTTGCACACTAGTAGAGATGGACAAATTTTTTCCCAAAAAATTCGCCATTTCGACGGTTTCGACTATTGGGGGAAAGCCCAAACTTTCACCAAACTTTCTGGAGATGTTAGAGAAGGGTTTGAGGGTTATTACTACAAAAGAAAGTTGTCTCAAATTAAACACAATTACAGTGTTTCCCAGATTTTTTTTTTGCCGGGCGGCGCGATACGTCATCGCGCCGCCTGGCACCGGTCGGCGGCACAACAAGTCTCTGAAGGTGGCGCCTCCATGCGTCAGGAGCGCGCCGCAGCCACTGAAAGACCTCCGCGCCCGCGGACCGTAGTATGACGAGGGCCGGAGAGTCTGTCAGTGGCTGTGGCGCGCCTCACTTGAACGAATGGGAGGAGCCGCATGTCAGGCTGCTCGCTGTGTGCCGGGCGGGGGACCCAAAATTCCCGGGCGGTCGCCCGCCAATCTGCTTTGGGGAGAGGTGAGAACACTGAAATTAAGTTCAAATTCAGTAAAATTCGAAAATTGGAAATTTCGACCTTAATTCTGCAAAAAAACTCCATGTGATAGAGCAAAATATGTTTCCTCCAACCCTTCGCTACATCTCCTGCAATTTGTGATGATCCCTTTTCAGGGGGGCTTTGCAAATAGGCTCACAAAATTAGCAAGTCGAAAAATGCGACCATCCTTACACAATAGCACCCCATTTGCAACGTTGCAGATGTTGTGTTGTGTTACCACACTTCAGTCTGCATTTTGCACGGTACAGAGCAAGCATCGCCATACACCTGTATGGCAAGCCGCAGAGCAAGTGGACGCAAAACGGTAAAAAGCCAAAAAAATGTAGTGAATGAAGACTCAGTGCATTATAAGCTTGAAAGGGCCCTCGGAGCTCTTATTAACCAAATAAATATTTTTGTAGTCAGGAGACCGTTAATAAAAGACACATGCTCAGCTGAGTGCCTATTAATGTCAAGGTTTTCACGTCGGAAAAGAAATTCAAGAACCAGGGACAGCTCCAGAGTACAGTCAAAGCCAGCCTGTCTCTGGCACAAATTGTGTTTCCATGATGTGTACAAAAATACAAAATACACTACCTGGCCAAAAAAATAGTCAACCCCCCCCCCCCTTTATTTGTTGGACCTCCTTTAGCTTTGTTTACAGCACCGTTTCGCTTTGGCATGTGTTTAAAACTTCTGCAATGTCACAAGATTTATTTCCCATCAGTGTTGCATTCATTTTCACCAAAGATCTGCATTGATGATGATAGAGTCTGAACCATTCTTCCAGCACATCCCACAGACTCTAAGGGAATTAAGGTCTGGACTCTTTGGTGGCCAATAGGATGGACGAACTGCGGCGTGTCCGTCCTGCGAACGGTCGGGGGACTTTTAAAAAGGTCCGCCGTCCGCCCCCTTCGTGGACAGATTCAATTCCCTGCCTCGAGTTGGGGAATATTGAATCGGAGAAAAACACGGATGTGACGTCCAGGTGACGTCAACATCCGGACACTGGACGCATAGTTTCCTGGTTGCTGCTAACAGGGATCAATGATGCCAAATCTGGGGTTTTACAAGCCGTTTTTCACTGAAAGGGACAGGGTTCTCTACCGGTCATTCAGTGAATATTCTTCCTGCGGCGGGATCTTGGCTGCTAGGTTGATCCACCGGAGGAAAGAATAGAGGGCTCCTTCTCGCCGGCGGACAGGGTGGGTCGAAACACCCTTTTACTGTCCGCCGGCGAGAAGGAGGAAGGAGGGGCGAACATGCTTGTTTGCGGCCGAACTGTCCGCCTTGCGAAGAGTTCGCCATGCACTAGGTGGCCATCCATCTGTTGACAATTGATGTCTCTGACTCCCTGTGAACCACTCTTTCACAATATGAGCCCGATGAATCCTGGCATTGTCATTCTTGGAATTTGCCGTACCATCAGGTAAGAAAGAACACAATCCATTGGTGGAATAACCTGGTCATTCGTACTAGTCCGGGAGTCAGCTGATCTAATTCTTGGAGCCACTACTGTTGCTTGAACCAGGGACCTGACCAACTGCAGCAACCCCAGCTCACACTTATCACCATCTGAGCAAAATTTTAGTTTTTTTTGGGAAGGACCTTGTGTTCCCTGACCTGACAAGATGTACCTACATGAAGAAATGTTTGAAGACAAACTTGGAGATAGGGAAAAAATTGGTGTGATTATACAGAGAGAAGAGGTTGGGGTAAAATAAAGAAAAAACCTGGGAACGGGATGAAAAAATTAGGAAGATAATAGAATGGAGGGGAGAGAACAAAAAAGAAGGAAGGAATTTTGAATTGTATGGCCGGTGTGTTGGACTTCCATGGTCATCAACATGCGTGGGCAAAAGGATATGCATTATGGCAAAGTTGGCATAAAGATGGGGAAGCAATGGTATCTCTGAGGCTCCTTGGGGCCTACGTTGATGTCAGGAGATGTGGTCAAGGATGGGCTAACTGGGTAAATCCTGACTCCTACAACACTTCAAGGTAGAGGAAACTACCTGACATGAGCAGTGTAGACCATCCGACCCTCATTGGTCTAATTGGCTTACCACGCCACCCAACAATAGATAAGACAACAGTATCCATGGTCAAGTGGACTAAAGAAACATGATTTGGTAGTAAAATATATCCATGCCAATCTGCAGCATAAGACGTTATGTTGAGCCCCCCATACACCTTAAGATCGATCCTGATCTCCATAGATCTACCACATCTGTGTAGTGTAGTGCCGCCCTGAGAAAATAATAGTGGATTGGGAGGTATATATTACTGATATGTAGTTGACGGGGTCCTCAGATAGATACATGTGATTGGGAGGGTATATAGTACTGCTATGTAGTTGCGGGTTCCCTCCCTGATTGAATACATAGTGATGGAAGTATATATCAAGCTATGTAGGGCGTGGTCCTTCCTGATAGAATAATAGTGATTGGAAGGATATATGTACTGCTATGTAGTGTGGGTCCTCCCTGATAGAATACATAGTGTGATTGGAAGGTATAGATCCGTTGTATGTAGTGCCCAATCCTCCCTGATAGAATTACATAGTGATTGGAAGGTATATATCAATGACCTATGTAGAAAAGTGCGGGTCCTCCCTATAAAATCATAGTGATTGGGAAGGTATATATCACTGCTCTATATGTAGTGCCAGGTCCTCCTGAGGAATACATAGTGATTGGAAGAGTTATATATCATGCTATGTAGTGCTGGCGTCCTCCCGATGGAATACGGGTGATTGAAAGGTATATATCACTGCTATGTAGTAAGGGTCATCCTGAAGCCTACATAGTGTTGGAAGGTATATATCACTGGCTATGTAGTGTCACAATCCTCCTATAGGAATACATAGTGATTGGAAGGTAATATACACTGTTTGTAGTGCCGGTCATCCCTGATAGAATTTACATGTGATTGGAAGGATATATTACGGCTATGTTAGTGCTGGGTCCTCCCTGATTATAATATATAGTGACTGGAAGGTATATATATCACGCATATGTAGTGCAGGGTCACTCCCTATAGAATACATAGTGATTGGAAGGTATATATCACTGCTAGTAGTGCGGGTCCTTCCCTGATTAGAATACATAGTGATTGGAAGGTTCTTATATTACTGCTATGTGTATCCAATCCTCCTGATAGAATACATAGTGATTGGAAAGGATTAGAAAGGTCCTATTATTAACGGGTTTTTGGTAGTAGAACAAAACTTTGATTGTATAAGAAAGTGTATGGAAAGATTTGTTTAAGGTTATGGAGGCCTTTACACCCCAGTATTGTGTGATGTTCCTCTAGTTGAAATAAGGTATGAAATGTCAATAGTGAATATACTAACAATTTTCCCTTACATTCCTAGAACATATCACAAACTAAGTCACCAGTTTGTTGAAAACCCCTTATTCAGCACTTCTGAAGTCTCATGGGGATCATTGGCCACAATTAAATATATGGACACATGGACTAGAAAAAGTGGCAAATGGGGCCCTCCCTCCAAAAAAATGGGACTTCTGGATTCACACAATTTAGGAGTAATAGGTGTGGGGGTTCAGCCGCAGAGTGGTGCTCATGAAGAGGTACATTCATAAAACATATGTCTTCTTATTGTCCAAACGTCCGTAACAGAAACTCACCCTGCAGGGGTTAATAGCGGAAAACAAAACAAGATTTTTCGAAAATGGCAAAGCCTCCTGGTATTAACAATATTTCCTAACTTCAGGAAAAATCATGGTGTAACTGACTAATGGTAGCAACGGATTGGGCCGCACACTGCTTGCGAAGCACCCCCCCCCCCTGTATCCACTGGCTCACGAAGTCCACTGTTCCTATCTGGTCGGAGACCTCCTACTCTGGTCTTACTCCTTTTGTGAAAGACAGCCAGCTCCACACTCAACTGCAAGTACCTGGGCGGAATGGGAAGCCCACCACCAGTTCCTTCCTACCATTCCAGACTCCAGAACCCTGTACCAAAAGAAATAAAAAATTCAATTAACACTCACAACCACAGTTTGATGGCAATAATTGCCGGGGACTTTTCCAGGGATACATCATATTAGGGATCACTGCACGTTTGAAGAGGAAATAGGCCTCATGGCAGGACCCATCCGGCAGCCCTGTGCGAGGACCTGGCTGTATCCGGCCCGTACGCCGTGGTGGCACTGTGTTGCCCTTTCCCTGGGTTGTTCCCACAGTCACCAGCAGGTGGCTCCCTGCAGCATGGGCTGTGGTTGAGGTCACCTGTCTCATTAGCAAGAAGGGATGTATAGGTGTGTCTCACCCCCCCATTCTGGGCTGAGCATTGTCACTCTCTGATTTTTCTTAAAACCTGACACTTGAGAATTCTGATCTCGGATATTTTGGTTGTTCCTGCCTTGTAAGTGCACAATGAACCCCATTTGGTTCGCATACCTCGTCTGGAGTTCAGTGCGTGTTGCCTGTCTGGTGCACCTCTTCTCTGAATCCTGACCACCTGTCACATACACCATATGGTGACCACCCTACAGATGCGTCAGTTCATGTGTATCTATATACTGTACATACATTGAGAGAGACATGAGACGTGCATTTCCTATGTTCAGGTTAATTCTCTACATCAACAGATTGTACTTTCCATTCTTATACATAATTGACATTTTGGTACCTCGTTCCAAAAAAAATATATCTGTGTGTATAAAGATTCCCAACTCTCCTAAATGCCCAGAGATGTCCCCAATCGATCTGCGCAGAACGGCGCACCTATTAGTTATGTTACAGATGGCAGAGCAAGCTATAATGTACACACAGGCAGACAGGATTGTCATCAATGTTAACAGGAAGGAGGTGAAGGTGACTGAATAGTTGACATTGATTACAAATTAGGCCCGTTGTTTGGTTGTTCCCTCCATCGTCTTCTATAACCTAGGAGATTCCCATAGAAATACAGCTTGTTTCCGCAACTTTACAACGAGGCGAGCTGATGAGAGGACATTATATCCATGCCAGGGTGTATTTGGAGGAGGAACAGGAGGGCAGGGGGAGAGGGAGAGCGAGCGAGCGAGGGGAGCCCCAGAAGCGAGAGAGCGAGAGAGGAGGGAGCGAGCGAGCGAGCGAGGGGGGGGGCGAGCAGCGAGCGAGCGAGCGAGAGAGCGAGCGAGCGAGAGCTGAGCGAGCGAGCGAGCGAGCGAGCGATGCGAGCGAGCGAGCGAGCGAGGAGCGAGGCGAGCCCAGAGCGATCCACACACCGCGATCGAGCTAGCTAGCTATCTAGCAGATCAGCGAGCGAGCTAGCGAGGCGAGCGACGGCCTAGCGAGGCGGAGCGAGGCGAGCGAGGATCGAGCTATCTATCGATGAGCGAGTAGATATCGAGCGAGCGAGCCTAGCTATCTATCTATCGGATCGATATAGATCTATCTATCTATCCCGATCGATATGAGCTATCTATCGATCGGATGCGTGACCATCCACCCTACAGTCAGATGGTACACCCAAATATGTATTTCACACCTGGGCCCATCCAATAAAAAAGGTTGGATTTATTTTAATAAAAAAAAAAAACCCTTCCCACATTAGAGGTTAAGTGTCCAAGCGGGGGTCTTTTTCCTTGGAGCTTTTAGCGCTGGTCCCACGAGTCCGATGACTGCCTGCCGGGCGTCCCTTCAAGGGATGAGATGGAAAGCAACAGTGCGAGTATACACTTTTCAGGTATACTATGTTAGGTTAACATTTTGCTCCTTTGTGGGGGTCCTATGTAAAGGGAAATTCAAGAGAGATACTCACAGGAGCTCCCAACAGTGACACCAACAACCTATGGTTAGTGTGGACGACATCTATTTTTTTTTTGGCCAGGTCTGTCCGCGCGAAGGGGCGGATCAGACTTTTAAAGTCCGTCATCCACAATGTTCGCCGCCGAACTGTCCACCTTGTGGGCAGTTAGGCCATCGCTACCCGGTCCTTGTTGCAGAATCCCACGTGACTAGTTGATGGCCGAACACTTTTAAAAAAAAAGTCCACCTATTCGGGGGGGGAGAAACTTCAAATCCCCCCCTTGTTGGCAGGAGGCAATTTGAATGAAAAACTATACCGGGGAATGACGCCGATAACATTTCCTGTTCCAAAAACCGAAATGAAGTGACGGGGAAAGTCGGACCGAACAATGTAGAAATAGGTGTCTCTACTCCGATCACTAGTGAAAATACATTCTTCCTCCGGCCAGACCAGGTGCGGAAAGGGAAAGGTCTAGCTGGAGGAAGAATTATCGAACTTCTTCTCGACCGCGAAGAGAGAGCGAGCATTTACACTGAAATCTGTTGCCCATCATTACCCATGACACCACAACCCCTTGTTGCAAGAAAGAGCCCCTTACCTAACAAGGGCCCCTTCTCTAATGAGATAGGGCATCGGGGTCTTTCCTGTTTTCTAGACTTGACAAAAAAGGGTACTGTATGTCAGAAGGGGGTGAACCTCATGTTATTTGTGGCCCCCCTTTTCCAAGGCTTACCAGAACATATGCCAGCAGGGTTTTGTATTGCTCTAAGCAGAGGGAGATTAAAGGGTTAGTTGCGCACAACATCAGCAGTGATTACGTTGAGTTACAGCGTTTCGAGCAGAAGATGCTCTTTTTCAACCAACAATTCAACCCCTTGTCCTATTGAGCCCCCCAGTATCTGTAAGCAAGTGAAGTGATCTCTTTTTTCTCCCCCTACAGAAGTGAGGTCTTCCTGGAAAACAATGCCCTGAGAGATTCCAGGCCTTTGAAACCTTCTCCCAATGTGCGTATCTTTTCTGTGTTTGTTTTCAATTTGTTATCTGATCCTAATTTCCACAATTATTAACCAATTGTTGTACTAGGTTGTGGCGCCTCTGTCTTGTTATCTTTTAAGCAGAGGGATCCCACCCCTGATGAGGTCCCCTTTTTCCAGATCATACCAGAGCCTATGCCAACATCGGACTGGTAGCTCCAGGGGGGGAGCCACGATTTATTTTTAAAAACTATTTATTTTCTGGAAAAAAGGTTTTTAAAATGCCCAAAAACAACACATTTTGTTTTATTAGATAGAAAATTGTAACCCATGTCCCCATATGGTATGCATTGTTTCACTTTTTCCCACTTTTTTAATGGGACAAAATGTGACCTGACAGAAGATTTGAGAATTTCGCCATTTAACTCAATGGGGTTTGCTGACGACAGCGATTTCCCAAAAACCACACCGCGGTTATGTTCGTTCCATCACTCAAGTGGTTGAGGAGCATGACAAGAGTTAAGAGAAAGAGAATACCAAACCACTCATTCTCTAAAAGCACCTTCCCTGTCCATTCCTTCCTTGTCATACAATATGCAAAGCCGCCAAGATCAGCAACAAAAAACTGTGAACCATATGGAATATAGAAAAAAAATTCAGCAGTGAAATGTTTTTAGACAACTATCAGGCCACCAGACGGCCATCAACCTATGTTTTCACACGCACCCCCCCTGGAGCCCGGCACATTTTCACAGTTTTTTTCACCTTTGACCCGCCCACAATGGAACAACCTCTGATGAGGTCACACGTTGTTCGCAAAATGAGCAAAAGAGGACACATTTGTTTTTTCCTGGTGCAGAAACTGACAATGTAAAACGTTGTTGGGCTCCGCGCCAGGACAGCTGCGTCTCTGCTGTCAATGGGCGGGAAGCACATGGAACAAAAAAAAACAAATGCCAGGAAAGGTCTACCTGACGTTGATAGATTGAAGCATAGAATATCTTATTTCAGATAACATTCACAATATTATTTTGCTAAATTCTATTTATAATTATATTTATATTAAATGATTAGAATTATTAAATTTTTTTTTTTAAAAATAAAAAAATGTTTTGTATTGTGGTAAATTCCATCTTATGGTAATAACCTCTTTGCGTTCATGACGAGGCCCACCTCATCCAGAGTTTGTGTGAAGATGAGAGGGCTCCCATGAAAAGGCAGCAGCATTTCCGGGGCTGTGCTGCTTCAATGATCAGGAAGGGGGCCGAGGCCGTGCGCAGTTCCATAGACCCCATGTAATGGAGGGGCCTATGCTTTCCAGCCCTTCACAAAACCGTGTCATGAAGGACACCGGCTTGTGGAGAGGGGGAGGGGGGGAGGAGGGAGACAGGAAATGGCAGGCAGTGTACCTTGTACATTGCGGCCATTGCCCGTACCACACTGTTAAAAACGGCGCGGTAAGGCGGGTTGCGCAGGGAGGTTTAAAGTGAATTTGTAGAGGAAGGAAACATTCACATCTGTAATTTTTTTTATTCCATTTACAACTGCTCTATGTAAAAAATCCAATTAAAATGTTCTTTAAAAGTGAATTACATCCTTTCTATACGTTCTATAAAATAGGGTCCGTGAACACAAATTTGAAAAAGAGTTGGGGGGTCTAATGTGGATTCCTGTTCGAGGACATCATTGTGCACCTATAGAGATGGTCGAATTTTCGACTAGCTGACTTTGTGAGCTGATTACAAAGCCCCTGCGCTGGTATCATCACAATATTGACTGATGTAGAGGAAAGGGGTGTGGGAAAACATTTGGAAAAAACAGTTTAGCTCTAGCACATTTAGTTTGTGCATAAATTAGGTTCAAAAACAAAGTAAAGTAAAAATCAGATTTTCAAAATTTGACTTGACTTTTGAACTTCTTAATTTAGCAAAAAACTATTTGGCTGTGTATACCCCCAACCCTTCTCTACATCTCCAGCAAGTGCTGAGATACCATGTTCAGAGGCTTTGCGCAATCAGCTCACAAAGTTAGCTAGACGAAAAACTTCTACTATTTCTAAAGCAGGTCACATTATGTCTTCTGAACAGGAATCCACTTCTTAGACCATATCATACCATTGATACCATGTTCAGGGGCTTTGCAATGAACTCAAAATCTCAAAATGGTAAGAAAATGTTTTTCGACCATCTCTACCCGGGGAAAACTAGAGTGGTAGAAGTTTTTTCAACGTCAAAATGTCAACGATTTCGAGTTAATGGCAAAACGCCTGTACACGGTATTATCATTGAATCTTGATGGAGATGTAGAAAAGTGTTGGGGGGTAGTCTCGAACCAAATAGTTTTTGCCCACATTACGTTAAAAGTCAAAGTCCAAAATTTCAACAATCGGAAACAATTAAATACATTTCGACGTTTTTGAACAATTTAGTGCCAAAAACTACATGGGCTAGAGAAAAACTTTTTTTTTTTTTCCAAATGTTCCCCCAACCCTTCTCTACATCCCAGCAATTGGTGATTGATACCATGTGTTCAGGGGCTTTGCAATCACGCTCACAAAGATAGCAAGTCGAAAATTCTAACCATCCCAAATCCGGGGGAACTTACAAGACAGTGTGTTCGCCAAATGCCCATGTACAAGTGCCGACTTGCGCTCTGAAGGTAAAATGGACTGGAGATCAAAAACTTTTGGAATTTTATTGTGAATAATATTAGGGTAAAAATTTGGGAATATTTTGCATTTACGGAAGTATGTCCGTGCTGCTTCATTAGAGTATGATAAATTATTTTTCAGAGATATTTGCCACTTTCGAGTTATGCAAAGCCCCATGGAACCTGATCACACCAAACTTGCAGAGAGATAGAGAAGGGTTGGTGGGGGGGATATTAGAAAGAAACACGCTATGTCTCTAAACAGAAAGTTTTTGCCGAATTAAGTTCAAAGTCAAGTCAAAAATGTCGAAAAATTCAGAAAATTCAGAATTCGACTTTAATTTTGAAAACTTAATTTATTAAAAAACTGTTTGATGTTAGACGACATACGTTGTTTCTGTCAAATGTCCCACAACCCTTCTCTACATCTCCAGCAATTGGTGATGTTATACCTGTTCAGGGGCTTTGCAATCAGCTCTGAAAAGTTAGCAAGGTCGAATATTTCGACATCTCCTACAGCTTCATCACTTTTCCCCAACCACCGGTGGACTCCCCTTTTTATACGGCACAGCCTTGTTGCTTGTTGCCACCGACGGCGCAAAACTGGTCCGAAAACAGAAACATTTCCAGGAATGGCGGGTGGATTATCTTAACAATCACACGGTGTTCCATCCATTACGGACCAATTGTCGAGGGGAAGCACTTTTGGAAAGGTGTGATACGGCGCTCTCGGTAATTAAGATCCACACTTACACCTTCCGATCTTCGTTGTTTTTGGCCCGCGTTAACTTGAATATCGCAATTTATTAGCAGAGAGGTTTTTGCGGAACGTTTTTGTCTTGTCCTCTTCCTTTCTAAAACGTCTTCTGAAAATATACATGACTACGGGAGAAAAACGTTCTTCTTACCGCACGGGGGGGTGACGGGATCGCGTCAATTCGGACATTTACTGTGCGTTTAAGTTCATTCACCTTTGGTCGGTGCCATTAGAATAAAATTATTGGTCATTAACCAGAAAAGACCGGCGGCGCCGATGATAACTCCGGGCTAATAGATTTTATGACGGCCTTTGTTTATACAAAAGGGATCGCCTTTTTAGCCAAAAAAAATAAATGATGTGAAATATTCGGATAGTTTTACCATGCGCGCGGGTACTCGTTTGGGCGGCCGTCGGCATGTCTCCGCCATTTTAGTCTCATAGCACGGAGCACATTCGAATATAAAAAATATTATCTTTTACTTTTAAAAGGAAAAACAATGATTCGTTTAATACGCCTTCTTTCAGGTGTAGGCACCAATTTTAAAAATACCTTGAGGAGCCACATACGGACGTATGGACAAAAAGTTTGGTACGAAAATCTGAAGACCCATTGCCACTGTGGGTGTGCGTCTGGGGGGCCGCCAGCTAAATGTACCTGTATTTACCAATTTATGTCACTTGGATAACTTAGGGAAACATGAATAACCTATGAAAGGTTCAGTAGGGGGTGGGACACTGGGAATGTAAATGTAAATTACTAATCAAAAAAAAAGATCCGGGACTTCTAAGTGTGTTGGAGATCTGGGGATGAAAGTCAGAGCAGGCATTAAGTAAGGGGTAAAAATCGGACAAGAGGAAAGAATCTGTGCAGGGGCGTGCTAGAAAAATTGCCACCCATAGCAAAAGTTTTTTTATCCCACCCCCATCCCAAACCTGACACTCCAATCCCTGCCTTCCCAGGAGAGAAGTGTGGGCCCCCTGTGAATATGGGACCCCATAGCACATGCTACGGTCTGCTATAGTGGTTCCTAGCCACTGCACGTGTGACAGCAAGAATATGACTATGAAAGGTTGTACCATTGGAACTGCAGTAGGTAGCTCAGGGGTTAGTACTAGCCATAAATTTTCAGGCTTGTACTTACTGAGGTATGAGATCTGGGGGTTCAAAAGCATCGGACATTAACCATTGGCGGTTAGTCCGCTTATGGCCAGTTTTTGAGTGGGATTGATTTGTCCTTTCGAACAAACAGCAATGGGCAGATTTATAGGGGCCAAACTAGATGCCGGTGTGAAAGCATGGCGTGTGAAGTGGGTATTAATCTGGCCCATATCTGCAGGTCGGTACCTGCTTTACATGTGACCCAAAAGCCAGCTGGTGCCCTGTGGATGAGGCAGATATGGAGGAGGATCAATGGGAAAGGGAGTTCCATTTGCAGCAGGAATCTACAATGCAGGAGGCGGGCGCAGAGGACAGTAGGGAGACACTGTGGAAGACCACCCTACATATGGGGTGAGTACCAAACACATATTCCTGGTATCAATCTTGAGGAGCTCATAGCTCACTAAAGCCACCCATAAACCTTAGATCACTCCATCAATTTCCTTTTGATCTACCAACACACTATGTAGTGCCGGTTCATCCCCTGATCGAATACATATGATTGAAAGGTATATATCACTGCTATGTAGTGCGGGTCCTCCCTGATAGAATATCAAGTGATGGAAGGTATAACTCACTGCTATGAAGTGCTGTGGTCTTCACCTGATAGAAGACATAGTGATGGAAGGTATAGATCACTGCTATGTAATGCGGGTCCGCCCTGATTAGAATACATAGTGATTGGAAGGGTATATTTATCATCCTATTAGTGCCGGGTTCTCCCTGTGATAGATAAACATAGTGATGGAAGGTATATATCACTGCTAGTAATCTGGGTCCTCCCTGGGATAGAATAAATAGTTGATTGGAAGGTATATATCACTGTATGTAGTGCCGGGTCCTCCCTGGTACAATAATTAGGATTGGGAAGGTATTAATAATGACTGCCTTATGTAGAGCCGGGTCCTCATGATAGAATAATAGTGATGGACGGGATATTCACTGTTATGTAGTGCTGGACACCTCCATGATAGAATACCATAGTGAGTGTTAAGGTATATATCACTGCTATGTAGTGTGGGTCCTCCCTGATGATAAGATTACATAGTGATTGGAGGGTATAGATCACTGCTATGTAGTGCCGGTCCTCCCTGATAGAAGACATAGTGATGGAAGGATGAGAAGCTCTATTACATGGTTTTGGTAGAAAAGTTGATTGTACAGAAATTGTATGGTAACATTGTAAGGTTTATGGGGGCCTTTACAAAGTTATTTTCACCCCTGTTGATGTAGACATTTGTACAGAGTTCAGCTTTACCATTCGGTGGTCTAAAGCTGGCAATACACCTTTAGATCTCTCTGTCAGATATCCTTTAGATCTTCCAACAACTATATAGTGCCGGGTCCTCTGTGATTAAACACAGGCAGACTTGATGGTTTATGCCTGCCATTATTGATGGCCGAACTGCCCGCAAGGCGGACAGTTCGGCCGCAAACAACCATGTTCACCCTCCTTCTCGCCGGCAGACAGTACGGGTGTTCGACCCGCCCTGTCCACCGGCGAGAAGGATCCCTCTATTCTTCCTCCGCTGGGATCATACGCAGCGAGATCCCGCCGCAGGAAGAATATTTCACTGAAGACCGGGTAGAGAACCCGGTCTTTCAGTGAAAAACCAACTTGTAAACACGGATGTGACGTCAATGACGTCACATCCGGTTAACACAACCAGGAACTATGCGTTCCAGGTGCCGGATGTGACGTCACTGACGTCACATCCGGGTTTTCCGATTCAAATTCCCCGCCTAGAGGTGGGGAATTTGAATCTGTCCGCGAACAGGCGGACGGCGGACTTTTTTAAAAGTCCACTCCTCCCGTTCGCGGACAGACACGGCCGAAGTTCGGCCATCACTACCTGCCATACACATGCCGATAAGCGGCCGATTTTTCACCTGACCAACGGACAGATCCCTGTCGCCCCACATCTCTACCGGCCAGAGAACGGACATGTCCAATAATCTATGGCCGATGGAAGCCGATGCCTTTAACTTCAATGAAGACCGGCAACTTCATTGAAGCTAATGGCCGGCACACAAAAGGTGTCGGCCGACTAGTGCAGCCCCATAATGCATCAGGATGCAAACGTGATGACGTCATCACATTTGCATTCAGGAGCTCAACTGAGCTGGTCTGTCTGCACTAGAGATGGTCGAATTTTTCGACTTGCTGACTTTGTGAGCTGATTGCAAAGTCCCTGAACATTGTATCATCACCAAACTTGCTGGAGATGTAGAGAAGGGTTGTGGGAACATTCGAAAAAAAGAAGTGTTGCTTTAGCACATGTACTTTTTGCATAAATTAATTTCAAAGTTAAAGTCGAAATTCCGATTTTCGAAATTTTTACTTGACTTTGAACTTAATTTGTGCAAAAACTATTTGTGTTAGAGACATACTTTCTTTTTTGGAGTATACCTCCAACCCTTCCCTACATCTCCAGCAAGATTGGTGATGATACCATGTTCAGGGGCTTTGCAATTAACTCAAAATCGACGAAATGGTCGAATTTTTGAAAAAAAATTCGACCATCTCTAGTCTGCACCTGTCGGGGTGTGTATGGCAGGCATTAGTCCCTCATATTATATGGTTTTGGTAAAACAAAAGGAGATCTAAAGGAAATCTGTCAGAGAAATCTAAAGGTGTATGGGGAGCCTACGAGAAGGCAATATCAGCGTCCGTGGTCCACCATTACCTCCTATCAGTATAGAGAAAATGAAATATATAACATGTTACCCTCTATACACATTATTCAATCACTTCAGATTTATTTTAAACCTATTACACCTATGCTGCATTTAAATCAATTTTGCTGAAAATATCCCCCGGCAGAATGAACCTCAGGCCAGTTCAGGTCCACGGAGAATTAGAAAAAAAAAAAAAAAAGATTTATCTAGTAACAAGTAACACCTCAGGAAAAAAGAAACAGCCTTTTTAATTGCTTTGTGCTCCTCATAATTGAAGGCAGGCACCTTCTCGAGGCATTCACTGCCAAGAGGAGTGTGACTTCACTTGGCCCTGCTTAATTAATCCTGTGATACAAACCTTCTGGCTGCAATTTTCACATTTCTGTCTCTTTTTAGAGGTGATAATAAAACTAAAAATTTATGTTGGTTACTGTATGTCTCTAGCTGTGCCAGCGGTACACAAATAAAGCCATATGGAAGACGGAGGTCTCTGCATTCTTCTTTGGGGGAGTTTTTTGTTTTTTTTAGTTATTAACTTCAACGCCTGGAGCATACCTCATGTTAACTTTAGGGTAGAAGATGGGGGGGGGGGGGTGTACAAAGGGTTTCCATTCCTTCCCATATTTAGTTTAGCGGTAGTGTTGAGCTCGAGTATCCGAATTGCGAGTATATTCGAAGAATATCGGCTATTCAAGTATTCAAAAATTTCGCGAATATAGCGAAGGATATTCACAATATTCTGCATAGGGAAGCTTATGGCCATGGATTGCAAATATGTATTCGCAACACGAAAATAAATAGAACATGTGACCATTAGTGATGATCGCGAATATTCGGATTCCGAATATTATTCGCGAATATCGGCAATTCGGAAATTCGCGAAGATGGTGAATATATTGCCGAATATTCGCAATTCCGGATATTCGGTATTTTTTATCCATTACACACGCCTCATAATGCAAGTGGACGAATGGGAAGGCTGCAACAAGAGCTTAGCAACACTCCCTGCGACCATCAACGGTTTTTTAAATGAAGATCGTAGTGATGCGAATATTGTGAAAATCGTCACAAATTTGCGCCATGTTAAACATATATTGCGCGCGCGAAATTCACAATAAAAACTGCCGATATTCGCAATAAAAAGAACCCCCGAATATTGCCGAATGCGAATATTTTCCGAATGTTTTCCATGCCGCGAATACGAATGTTGCCTATGCCGCTCATCACTAGTGACCATTAATTTTGAAGGTAATCGTGAGGTGATTATAATTTGCGAATATCGAATATTAATAGAATTATTAATGAAATATCGCAAACTTGAATA
The DNA here is from genome assembly GCA_036250615.1 of Ptychadena robeensis. Lineage (NCBI taxonomy): Eukaryota > Metazoa > Chordata > Amphibia > Anura > Ptychadenidae > Ptychadena > Ptychadena robeensis. The sequence continues at coordinate 155,184,791 of CM070036.1, read as the reverse complement.
TTGCCTATGCCGCTCATCACTACTCTTCAATACTATGGAGATGTTTTCCCCATTAACCTTCTGAGCGTTTCAATGATGATGTGCTTTTCTAAAAAGCGTCCAGCAGACATTCGCAGTGGAATTCAAAGTATTCCACCAGGATTTTCTGCTCTCCCTCCAGCCCTAACACATGGTTGTGTGGAAAAAAAGTGTTGGAAGAAGCCAGCACTGCCTGCATACCATGGAGGTAATGCTAGGCATACACTTACCGACCCACGCCGATATCTTCCTCCGATATCTTCCGG
>CM070036.1:155158595-155175921 GCA_036250615.1 Ptychadena robeensis | reverse complement strand
ACGGCGGACTTTTTTAAAAGTCCACTCCGCCCGTTCGCGGACGGACACGGCCGAAGTTCGTCCATCACTATTGGCCACCACAGAGTCCAGACCTTAATCCCATTTAGAGTCTGTGGGATGTGCTGGAGAAGGGTCAGACTCTATCATCATCAATGCAAGATCTTGGTGAAAAATGAATGCAACACTGGATGGAAATAAATCTTGTGACATTGCAGAAGTTTATCAAAACAATGCCACAGCGAACGGGTGCTGTAAACAAAGCTAAAGGAGGTCCAACAAAATAAAGGGGGGGGGGGGGGGGGGGGGGTGACCTATTTTTGGCCAGGTAGTGTATTTTGTATTTTTGTACAAATCATGGAACACATTGTGACCAGAGACAGGCTGGCTTGACTCGTACTCTGGAGCTGTCCCTGGTGCTGATTTCTTTCAGAACGTGAAAACTTGACATTAATAGGAACTCAGCTGAGCATGTGATCTTTTATTAACGGTCTCTGACTACAAAAATATTTATTTGGTTTAATAAGAGCTCGAGGGCCCTTTCAAGCTATATGCACTGAGTCTTCACTAGCATTTTGGCTTTTACGTTTTGCGTCCACTGCGCTTGCGGCTTCCATACAGGTGTATAGGAGATGCTTGCGCTGTACCTGCAAAAATGCAGACTGAAGGGTGTTAACACAACACAACATATTGCACGTTGCAAATGGGGTGCTAGTGTGTAAAGATGGTCGCATTTTTCGACTTGCTAATTTTGTGAGCCTATTGCAAAGCCCCTGAAAAGGGTATCATCACCAAAATTGCAGGAGATGTAGAGAAGGGTTGGAGGAACATAGTTTTGCTCTATCACATGGAGTTTTTGCATAAATTAAGTCGAAATTCCAATTTTCGAAATTTTTACTTGAATTTGAACTTAATTTCAGTGTTCTCCCCAAAGCAGATTGGCCGGGCGGACCGCCCGGGAGATTTTGGTCCCCGCCCGGCACACAGCGAGCAGCCTGACAGGCGGCGCCTCCCATTCTTCAGGAGCGCGCCACAGCCACTGAAAGACTCCGGCCCGCGGCATACTACCGGGGCCGCGGGCCGGAGTCTTTCAGTGGCTGCGGCGCGCTCCTGAAGAATGGGGAGGCGCCACCTGTCAGAGGACTTGTGTGCCGCCGGACCGGTGCAGGCGGCGCGATGACGTCATCGCGCCGCCCGGCAGAAAAAAAAATCTGGGGAGAACACTGTAATTTGTTAATTTGAGACAAACTTTCTTTTTGTAGTATACCCTCAACCCTTCTCTACATCTCCAGAAAGTTTGGTGAAAGTTTGGGCTTTCCAATAAGTCGAAACCGTCGAAATGGTCGAATTTTTGGGAAAAAATTTGTCCATCTCTACTAGTGTGCAAGGTACACAGGTTTCCTATGGAACGAACCCTAATTTGTGTGTAGAAACCGACTCAAAAGATGAAGAGTCTGGATCACTCGTGGAAGCCTCCATAACCCTCCTAAACATCCTTATATTAATGAATATATTTCAATCATTTGGAAAATGAATTTTTTTAGAAAATTATTTAATAAAAAAAATGTAATTAACCTGCAAACTCACCATGATACTTACCTGTCCCCAACAAGCATGCAACGATTTTAAATACCAGTGGACTCACAGGTTTCCGTGTCTCCTCTTTGGGGGTTGGGTGGAGTTGGTGCGTTGGCTTCATTGATCTCCATGTTAAGAAGGCAATGGCAGTTTGTTTCCTCATATGTAAAGGGGAGGACGATTTAAAAAAAAGCGCGCTATAGGCGAAACGCCCAAGAGGTGAATCTGAACTCAAGAAGAACATAACATATAATACCAATAATAAGATAAGTTATAATTATTATTTTTCATTCTGTAACTCTGCCTCCTGCCTAAAGCTAGCCATACACGTGTCGGATTCCATGTCCAATCGATTCATCATCCGATCGATTCCGGCGATTCTGCCGGGAATCGCAGGTGTGATCAATCGGCCAATTAAGAGTATCCATCGCAGCATACCACCTTGTCCAACGGATCCGTGTCCGATTGTCCACCTCACAAATGGCAACTCCCCCTGATCCGGACAGAATCGCATGAGAAAGACCAACATGTTCTCCGTCGGATCCGATTCTGAGCCCCTGATCAATCGGACGCGAACGATCGGACCAGGTGGGCTGCATGCGATTCCGGCACGATCGTTTCGCGTGCACGCGCCCGGAATCGATCGTGCCGGAATCCGGTGCGAATCCGACACGTGTATGGGGGCCTTTAGGGCAGCTACAACCACTCAAAGATATTCATGGTAAAGGAATGTAGTCAACCTTGGTCAACAACATAACCCCTTCAGAAACTAACCCCTTCTGAAACTTCTAAACTTACCAGACAGAAGTGATGGCCAAACTTCCCCAAGGTATGTCCGCGAACAGGCGGATCTGACTTTTAAAATAGTCCACTGTCCGCCTGTTGGCAGGCAGATTCAAATTCCCCGCCTACCTACTGGTTACAATTGCCGGATGTGATGTTACTGATGTCACTTCTGGGTTTCGGAGCCAGCTTTTCACTACAAGGCGTCTCTACTCTGTCTTCAGTGAAAAGATTCTTCCTCCAGCGGGATCTTACTGCTTCTGATCCTGCCGGAGGAAGAATAGTAAGCTCCTTCTTGCCGGCGAACGGGGCGGGTTGAACACCCATACTGCTTGCCGGCTAGAAGGAGTGCTCGGCCGAACAATTTGGCCATCACTACCAGACAGGCTAGGACCGCCCCTGCTCCAAGACTGGACCTAAGTCCAATAAATAAAAAAAAAGATGGACCAGGGATCCAGCAAGGTGTAAAGCCAGGCTGTGAGGTGGCTCAGCAGGTAGAGCTGCAAACAGGCGTCAGAACATCCCTGGGTTTGGATCCTGACAGATGCCTTCAGTAAGCATATGTCCATATTGGTACAGATAGGGATATTTGTATGTAAAAGTAACACCAACATAGTATTTTTTGTAGTATATTTATTGACCATTTGAAATGTTGTATATGTTCGTTGATGCAATGTAGATGTTGATATTATGTTTATAACTGCTGTTTCCAATAGACGGTTAATGTCCTGAGGAAGCCCAAATAATGGGGCGAAAACGAAGTCTAAAACATCTTCTTTATAACCTAAACCAGGAAAACCTTGCCCATTTTGGGGTATTCCTAGTGGTTTTATATCCATTGTTTATCAAATTAAAATAAATTCATTGTATTCATTTTCATGTTATACCAATTAAATGCATCAATGTATTTTCTATGTGATTGATTTGTGAGGGTTGGGTTTGCCAATTAAAAGTCCCCTAGCGCTTCTGTTGGCTCCATCTCGTCCAGCACTATATTGTCAGTATTGCAGTTGACGAGATGGAGCCGTCCAGCTAAGCTTAGATCCCCGGCAGCAGCACATACTCACTGTTCAAAACACATTCCGAATTGTAATAAAAATGTTATTATAAACAATAATTTTATAATAATTTTTATAATAATTGTATGTTTCAAACATTATTCTATTCAGGATGTCTACTAGACCCTTGTACGGACATATTTTGGGAAATACTATGTCTATGGTGCACTTTTGGTACAGAAATCTGGACCTCAGCAGTGCGATAGGGAGGTTAAAATTCCCCACTGAGGGTAATCTTAGTCCACTCTGTCCATTTAGGGGATGGGCAACCCAACCCTCCAGAGATGATAGTTATCCTCAGCCTTCTCTGATTTTAATCTTTCAGCTTGAACTAGTATTTCCTTAAAGGAGACACTTCTCATCCTCCAGCCCCGCGCTCGTGGTGTTCCCAGCAGATGGGGGAGCCTGTAAGACGGCAAGACAAATGAAAATATTTAACCAGCCTAATTTTCTGTTTGATTTAATAGCGCCCAATAAATGGAGCCTATAAAACGGCAGTAATGAAATGAGAACATCGTTTTTCTTCCCTCTGTTGTCCTCTCCGTGTTCTTTTGTCCTTTGATTGCACTGGTGGGTAATATTATTTTGTTCCCAAGTATGTGCCTTTGATTAGGTGGCTGATATCTCTTCATTTGTCAGCGTTCTATCATGCTCAGCCGCCGAACAGCAGGCTCTCTTGATTATTTAATTGCTTGTAAGAACTCATTAAATGTTTCTATCAATCACGGGACATATGGTGGCTCTCACCCAATGGTGTGAGATCGACACAAAGATCACGCACCAATTATGCGCTTTGTTCAAGATGCTCCGGCTTTTCTGTTATTCCTACGAGCTTGTCTCAAGGGCATCTATCTGCTGATTTCACCCGTGTGTTTGTCTGGCTTAAACGTTTGAGGATACATTTCACAATTAATGGCGGATTGCAACATTCTTAAAGAGCTTCTAATGGTGGTAGGTTACCAGCGGCACTTGGACATCATGCCAACTAGGGTTATGCAACAGGCCTACTGAAGCTCTTCAATGCAGTTCTATAGCTAGCCATACACGTATCGATTCCTGAGAGATCGATCGACCATCCGATCGATTCCGGTGAAGCCACAGGCGCTGATCGATCGACCATACAAGTCTGTGCCTACCACCTTAGGCCACCGATTCCTGGACGATTCTGTTACCAGTCGATCGATTCACAAATGTCAACACCCCTTGATGTGAGCCAAATCGATCAGAAAACACCAACAGGTTGGTTCTCAGGCAGATCTGATTTGGGGGCCATGTCGATCGGGCAGGGTCTATCAGTCAAGGTGGGCTGCACTCGATTCCTCGTCGATCGATCGGCGTGCACGAGCCCGGTGATCGATCGGCCAGGAATCGTGTGGGAAATCAACCTGTGTATGGCCACCTTATGATGCAGTTACCTTAGCTGCCCTGAAGAGAATGGGAAACCTAACTCCAACTGTGGGTACTTACCTCCCAAAATGAATAATAGATAAATTAGATTCTGAGCCAATTGAAAGCCTAATAGCCAAAGGCAGTTTTATACTCAAAAAAACACATTACAATACATTGACATAATACTCACTTGTCAGCAGTATACATCTGTGAGAACTGCTACAGAATAAAAAAAACAAGTACTCACCTTCCTCATTTCCTCATTCCCGGGGAAATCATATTTATTGGTGGCAGACAGAAGCAAGTCTGCCCATACTTCATTCTGATTATGGGGCTGTAGTTCTATAAAACGGCCACTAGATGGAGCTTGGATTATATCACGTTAGATTCTGCAGATGTGAAGCTGCATTCCAATTCACTTGCAAGCTTCTCCACAGCCATCCCTGCCATGATTGTTTACAAGCTTGCCGCGGCGGGTACGTCCCACAGTGGGAGGGAAGAGCCCAAAAATCACCTCTCCTGCTGCTGAAGTGTCCAGTGAGGTGGTAGGTCATCCGCTTTAACCCCCCCGTGGTGTCCCCGAAGTGTCTGGGTGGATTTCCGATGATGGTAACCCCATGCCACACTTTAGCTTACCTTTTCCTGCCATGCCTGCACTGTCCTGTAGTGCCCCCAGCATCATTTATGGTAATTGGTTTGCATTCCTCCTACTGCTTTAGGAATCAATTTCATTAAATAATTGGACTGCCAGATGGGTTACAGTTCAACTGCAGCCCACCACAACACTGCAATAGCTAGTTGCTTATCATCCCACAGGAAGGTCAAAAAAGAAGAGAAGCATACCAGATCCTGAGCTCCGTATATGTTGCTTAAAGTAGATCTGTACAAAAAAAAAAAAAGACTTGACATAACATATACATTTTACTTACCTATCAGGTAGCTCCTCAATCCGGAAAAAAAACCCACATACTTACCTTGCACCCTTCTTGGTTCCCAGGACCGCATTTCAAACTTTGGCTGATCTCTCCATAGGTCTTCCATTTGGGGGAGATTTCCTCTATGTTGCCTTTTCTGGACATTACTTGGGTACAGATGAACTGTAGAGGAAGCACAGTTAAACCCTACCTACCTTCCTTGTCCAACTTTATGTCCCTTACAACCCGCAACCCCATATATAACCCAATGAAAGATTTGAAAGAGTGTGTAAATTCTGGCCACAGCTTTATTAACCAATGGTGTAAGAGGTAACTCCAACAGGTCCCAGACATTGCCCCCCCCCCCCCCCCCCCCCCCCCCGAATTACAGATCATCAAGCGCCTGTACCAGCCACCATCCATAACCAATGCAGCTCGATAGGTACTTCTGTGGCATTGACTCCATCCAACTTTAACCATTTCAATGTTCCAAAAACCATGTGGGTCATTGACCCTTGTATGAGCTCAATGTTTTCCCCAACTTGGTGACTGCCTTCCAACCAACACGACAACCCAAAAATGTTCCTCCAACCAAATCTTCCTGGACACTGGTACAAATGACAGCACCATAATTATGACCCCGCCATGCATGACCACTCCGGAACCACAAATGTTTGCATGCCTTGATCCTGAAAGAATAAAAGAAGAAGGAAAAACAAAAGGGGATGGAGGGTGGGAGTCTTCTTCTGATATAAAATCGATACTTTCAGACACTGCCCATTCTTTCTTATGGATGGCAAGGCCCATGTCATCATTGATGCGGTGATGTGCATTGGTGGCAATGGCGCATTGTGTGTCCATTAACATTGTGTGTCCATTAACATTGTGTGTCCATTAACATTGTGTGTCCATTAACAATGTTTTCTTAATACAATTTAATATGGTGATCTATCTATCTATCTATCTATCTATCTATCTATCTATCTATCTATCTATCTATCTATCTATCTATCTATCTATCTATCTATCTATCTATCTATCTATCTATCTATCTATCTATCTATCTATCTATCTATCTATCTATCTATCTATCTATCTATCTATCTATCTATCTATCTATCTATCTATCTATCTATCTATCTATCTATCTATCTATCTATCTATATCTATCTATCTATATCACTAGATGGACTCAAACGAGGTTTGGCCTCTTGCCATCAGCTTTTCTTCAGCAGTTTTCTGAAGTTTAAACTTTCTCTTTCTAGGTGACACCCTGCGGAGAGTATTTCCTAAGGATCTAATCCTATCAGTCTCAGGGATAAAACAAAGTGGTTGTTGGGTAGAGTACACGTGCGGCAGACTCTGTGGGGTAGGTTCTACCTGGGGAGTTGGAGAATTACTGATACTTACAACCATCCAGCGCACGCAAGCCTTTGTTGTTTTAAAAGTTTGCAACATCCAAATGGGTCAACTTATGTTATATTAATCACCGAATGAATATTTCAATCAGCTTTTCTTTATAGTTTCGTTGCTCTTGGCATTCTCAATTTGGCTCTTTTAAAATCATGAGTAATGATTTACTTTGATTATCATATTGCACCTCGGGGTTACCAGATAACAGACTTCACAACTAGTTTGTTCTTTGGTTGATGATGATGACGCTTGCGTAGACTTGATGGCACTTTGCGAGCCACTTGTTTGATTCTGAGTTAGTCTACGCAAGGAGTTTCTACATAGCTTGGATACATATCCACCAATGGCTTTGCATGCGGTTTAGCCTCTCAGCAATAATAAAACAATGTTCAAAATCAAAGTATAATATTGTATTATAAATAAAAGTACCTAAAAAGGCTGACTGATTCAAATGGACATGAAGCCGAGATACGTATAGACGACGCAACCCTAGCAATTGACCCTAACTATGGAACCCTATCAATGGACAATGAACACTATCAATGGGCGATGAAGCCCTAGCAATGCACAACGGAACCCTAGCAATGGACACCGGAACCCTAGCAATGGACAATGAAGCCCTATCAATGCATGATAGACGCTATCAATGGACAAGGGAACACCATCGATGTGCGATGGAGCTCTAGCAATGAAACACTATCAACGGACGATGGAGCCCTAACAATGGACAACAGAACACTAGCAATGGACAATGGAAGATTAGCAATGGACGATGGAGTCCTAGCAATGGACAGTGGAACATTAGCAATGGACGATGGAGTCCTAGCAATGGACAATGGAAAACTATCAACGGGCAATGGAGCCCTAGAAATTTAATATTATCAGTGGTCAATGGAGCCCTAGCAATGAACAACGGAACACTAGCAATTGACCCTAACTATGGAACCCTAGCAATGAAACCCTAGCAATGGACAATAAACACTATCAATGGATGATGGAGCCCTAGCAATGTACAATGAAACACTAGCAATGGACAATGGAACCCTATCAATGGACGATGAAGCCCTAGCAATGGACAACGGATCGCTAGTAATGGACAATGGAACCTTATCAATGGACGATGGAGCCCTAGCAATGAACAACGGATCACTAGTAATGGACAATGTAACTCTATCAATGGACAATGGAACACTATGAACGGGCGATAGAGCCCTAGCAATGGAGCACTATCAATGGAAAATTGAGCCCTAGCAATGGACAACGGAACCCTAGCAATGGACAACGGAACCCTAGCAATGGACAATGAAACCCTATCAATGCATGATGGACCCTATCAATGGACAAGGGAACACTATCAACGGGCGATGGAGCTCTAGCAACGAAACACTATCAACGGACGATGGAGCCCTAGCAATGGACAACAGAACACTAGCAATGGACAATGGAACATTAGCAATGGACGATGGAGTCCTAGCAATGGACAATAGAAAACTATCAACGGGCGATGGAACCCTAGAAATGGAATATTATCAGTGGTCAATGGAGCCCTAGCAAGGAACAACGGAACACTAGCAATTGACCCTAACTATGGAACCCTAGTAATGAAACCCTAGCAATGGACAATAAACACTATCAATGGACAATGGAGCCCTAGCAATGTACAATTAAACACTAGCAATGGACAATGGAACCTTATCAATGGACGATGAAGCCCTAGCAATGGACAACAGATCACTAGTAATGGACAATGGAACCCTATCAATGGAAGATGGAGCCCTAGCAATGGACAACGGATCACTAGTAATGGACAATGGAACCCTATCAATGGACGATGGAGCCCTAGCAATAGACAACGGAACACTAGGAATGGACAATGGAACTCTATCAATGGGCAATGGAACACTATGAACGGGCGATGGAGCCCTAGCAATGGAGCACTATCAAGGAAAAATTGAGCCCTAGCAATGGACAACGGAATACTAGCAATGGAGCCCTATCAATGGACAATGAAACCTTATCAATGGACAATGGAACACTAGTAATGGGCGATGGAGCCCTAGCAATGCACAAGGGAACACTAGCAATAGACAATGGAACCCTATCAATGGACAAAGGAACACTATCAATGGACAATGGAACTCTAGCAATGCACAACTGAACCCTAGTAATGGACAACGGAACGACCAGAACCCTTCCAAGAGCTGGCCGCCCGGCCAAACTGAGCTATCTGGGGAGAAGAGCTTTCTTGAGCGGTAAAGAAAAACCCAAAGATCACTGTGGCTGAGCGCCAGAGACGCAGTCAGGAGATGGGAGAAAGTTGTAGAAATCTCAACCATCAGTTCACTGAAGACTCCCCCCAACCCAGAGGAAGTCCTTCTATGGATGAAACGCGCCAGAAAGCACATGGGTGAGCATCATCGTTTTAGACTTTATGTGCATATTATGCCAAAAGCTTGCCAAGTAGTGATGGCCGAACGGGCGGACAGTTTGGTGTGAACATTGAATGTTCGCTCTTCTTCTCACCGGTGAACAGTATGGGTGTTTGACCCACCCCTTCGCCTTTCCCAAGGAACTGAATGTTCAATATACCATATACACATATATATAATTGACGTCGCGGCATCAGGCAGGGAATTTGAAGTTCTCCACGAACAGGCAGACAGCCCGATCCTTGTCATCCCTGTCGCCCCAGCGCTCAGTCAGCCAGAAAACGGACATGTCCCTAAGTCTCTGGCCGATGCTATTAGTTTCAATAGGGACTGGCGTCACAAATGGTGCCCGCCGATGCTGTAAGCGATGTAGAGCAGCATGATGACTTCATCACATTGCTCTCCACAGCTCATCTGTCGGTCCCCACTCGATAAGTGTGTGGGGAACTTTTTATGATTATCTTATATGGTCTGATATGGTGATGCCTAAAATGTGAGTAGGATACATGTATCCTATGAGGGAAATGAAATAAGGACCTACATTGAAAGTTCAGTAGATACACTTTACCCAAAGTGATGTCACCTACGTCACATTTACAAGAACCTCAGAGGAACCTTCCACATCCAAAGTTGAAGAAGTAAGACTGAGAGAAGTATATCGGTTCATTAAGCACCTTCCATCATGTGACCCATGTGAAGCTATGACAACAGGAGTCCCATCAATAGGTAATAAGACAGATAATTTCACCGTACAATCCCTAATTGGTCTAATTCACTAACTGACCTCTCAGCACTTGATTTCGCTGGTACAATCGCGGCCTGATAAATCCTTTAATTGTAAATTGCGCACAGCTGTGAGCTGTTTCTCACGCTGGCACTAAAATACTATCATCGACTGTTTCATCTCTTCGACCTGCTAATTTGGAGCATATGCGATTCTTCTTAGCGCTGAAAGCTTGACGTACCACAAACAGCAGATGCTGCAGCTGCCCCCAAAAAAGAAGAGATGCCTTTATTTAATTCAATTACGTCTTTTGGAGATATGTTAAAAAGCCACGGGGAGACGAGGGAGGGCAAGGGAATGTTAAAAATGGAGCCCCTGGTAAAAGCCCAGGTGGCTCTCTAGGCAAATGATTGGGTGAATGTCTAAATGATCTTTTTAATTGAGTAGACTGATGGTTAATCAGGGTCATGGAGTGTTATCATACTGATGAGCTGAGTGGAGCCCTGGGCTGCTCTGCAATTAATGCCGCTTTTGTGGAAGGGGAGAAAAAAATGATAATGTACACCATCTGGCAATTGTTTATGATAAAGGCAGCGGTTTTTCGGAAAATTCTGAATAAATGTTATTCATAATTATCGGAATTATTATTTTTTTTTCCTCCACAACCCCCCAAAGCTAAGGCCTAACATTTCAAAAATCCTATTTGATGTTATTTCTTTATTACTTGTTTTACGGTGTTAGAATTAGGTATCTGGCTATGTTAATGGGGGAAGGGGATTTATTATTGAAGATGAACGCCAGGGAAATGTGCTGTAGGGTTGTCCATCTAGTCCTGGGAATGACACTGCTCTGTGACTGTGTCTGGAAGGGTGGGAGGTCTGAGTTTTGGAAGCTGTAGTAAGAAGTATACTGCCCTGTGTTATATGGCACCATCTTCTGGCCCAGTCATCGAGTTGGGCCATGTATGCCCAGTTTCTGCTCTTGGCTCAGCCACTCAAATTTAAGAAAGGGGCACACAAGTAAAAAAGTTTGGCCACCGCTATTCTTACCTCTATCTAGATCTAAAGTTGACATAGTCCTACACATGTCAACTATTCCCTTAATTATCCCCCTGTCTGGAAGGGTGGCACCATCTTCTGGCCCAGTCTTTGGTAAGGTGCCGCCAGTGGGCCATGTACACCCAGTTTCTGGCCAGTTTCTGCTCTTGGCTCAGCCACTCAAATTTAAGAAAGGGGCACACAAGTAAAAAAGTTTGGCCACCGCTATTCTTACCTCTATCTAGATCTAAAGTTGACATAGTCCTACACCTATCAACTATTCCCTTAATTATCCCCCTGTCTGGAAAGGTGGCACCATCTTCTGGCCCAGTCTTTGGTAAGGTGCCGCCAGTGGGCCATGTACACCCAGTTCCTGCTCTTGGCCCGGCCACTCAAATTTAAGAACCCAATGGGGACCATTGATTGTACTGAATCCCTTAGAATCTATAACCAGGAAGTGATCTCATCTGTCACCAGGAAGTGACATCATTCTGTTATCCACATGGCTGAAGAGATCACTCCTTGCAAAGCCTGAAACTCCTTTAACCCTCTTGGTGTCTCGGGCTTTTCGCGCAATTTTTAATGGCACGAAAAGCCGTTTCCCCCGCAATTGTGGCGGAGTACACTGTACTCCGCTGTGTTTGTTGGCTCACTGCCCAGCCCTCTACACACCACCGGTGTCAAATAGGCGCCAACGGTGTGTGGAGAGGAGAGCGGTGCCCCCTCCATTAACATGGAGGTCTATGGCGCTGCCCCCCCCCCCCTGGGCCAGAAAGGCTCAGTGTGTCTGCAGCTCTGTAGAAATGCTGCAGGCACACGGAGAGGTGGCGGTTGTGCCCGATCCCAGCACGTGCGCAGTTTGATCAGCGATCAAACTGTGCTCGAACTGATTTCGGGCATACCGCCCAGGAGGTTAATGTGAGTATTTTGTGTTTTATCATTTACAGTACTTTTCTTTGTTGCCCTAGGTTCTGCATATCCTTGTTCCTATTTGTCTTTTTCTGGGGGCCAAACTCCCCCTTCACTTTGTGCCAGCTGGGATTGGAAATCTGAGTTTTTAAAGCTGCAGTAAGAAGTAAATTGCCTCATGTGTCTATATGGCACCATTTTCTGGCCCGGTCTTTGGTGAGGTGCGGCCAATAGGCCATTAGTGATGAGCGGCATAGGCAATATTCGAATTTGCAAAATTTCGCGAATAATTTTACTTATATTCAATTCTATATTCGGAAATTCGAATATTCGCCATATGACCATATAGTGTGAAAATTATATTCACATTGCGAAAATCTTCAAAATGAATGGTCACATACCATGTTTATTTTCGCGATGCGGATATGATTTTCGCAATACATGGCTAAAACGTGAATATTCGAAATTGCGAATATCCGCCGACATATTCAAGATATTGGCAAATTCTTGAATTGCCGATATTCGCAAAAAATATTCGACATTCGAATATTCGAGCTCAACACTATAGGCCATGTACACATTGTTTCTGGTATTGGCCCAGCCACTCAAATTTAAGAGCCCAATGGGGTACATGAGTGAAAAGGTTTGGCCATCTTTATTCTTACCTCTATCTAGATCTGAAGCTGACATAGTTCTACACATGTGATCACCCGGCTTGGACTTCAGGGTTGGGAATTTTGGAGGGAGAGCAACAACCCCTCCTCTTAAGTTACTGAGGAAACATTCTGGATTTATTGAAATAGGTATTGGGCTGGGAAAGTGCTATAAAAAACATAACTTTGCAGGTCAAAGGTATGCAATATGGGAAACAATATTGCCATGAAAAAGAGATGCCACACGAAATGTGTCCCATTGAACCCTTCAGAGTCTGTAACCAGGAAGTGATCTCATCGGTTACCAGGAAGTGATGTCATCCTGTTTTCCACATGGCTGAAGAGGTCACTCATTGCTAAGCCTGAACTCTACCTCCTTTAATGTGAGTATTTCATCTTTTATCATTTACAGCACTTTTCTTTGTTGACGCCGCTTATCCTTGTTCCTATTTGTCTTTTTACAGAGAAATCAAACTCCCTCTTCACTTTGGGAGCTGTACACCTACACGCAACTTAATCCGCCACCCCTCATACTGATAAATTTGTACTCTAAAGGCCCCCATACACGGGTCCGTTTCCCATCGGATTCCGGGACGATCGATTCCGGGCGCGTGCACGCGAAACGATCGTCCCGGAATCGCGTGAAGCCCACCTTGTCCGTCCGATTCGGGGGCCCAGAATCGGATCGGACAGAGAACCAACATGTTGGTCTTTCTGATCCGATTCTGCACACATCAGGGGGAGTTGCCATTTGTGGAGTAAGCGATCAGACACGGAATCGTCCAGGAATGCGTGGGACAAGGTGGTATGTAGCGATCGGACACACTTAATTGGCCGATCGATCGGACCTCCGATTCCCGCTGAGATCGCCGGAATCGATCGGATAGGTGATCGATCGGCCATGGAATCCCACTGTGTATGGCTAGCTTAAGACCTTTTCCCAGACCCCATGCACCTAAGGGCCTTCTGGCCACTGACTTCACTGTGTAACCATCACTTAAGCCCCCCATGCGCGTTTAGATTGTGACCCGATGTTTTGGCCGATTGACCGTGCCTGATGATGTAACATGACCGAAACGTTGGGTCACAATCGGCCCTGGCACCCTTTGTGTGCCAGCACTGTTCATCCGGTCCCCCTAGCTGCTCGGGCCGTCAGGTCACCAACAGCTAGGGAGATCCGACAGACAGCATCTAGGGACCCCAGCCATGAGAACAGTCTGCGAGGCCACAAACTGTTAGTCAGCTGGCAGCCTAGCACGAACAGAGAAGGAGGAACTGCTAGCACCTCCCCTTCCCCCCTCACAGCTTCTGAGGGAGAAAGCAGGCAAACAGGCTGTGTCCTCAGCCCCGACGCAGCTGAGAAGACATACCCATACTTTAGTCTTAGAGTCTTAAATATAAAGTAATAGACTGATCTAAGAATAACATACATGTCCGTAATGGCAAAGATCTATATGACAACCGATTTTAAGTTTTGGATCGACACCCGATGTTTCTACCGTCTGACCGCCAACCGACCGCTGTGAGCATGCACAAAGGTCAATCGCCTGAAAAATCAGGTGGAATTCTAAGTGTGTTTGGGGGGCTTACCATTTGTGTGCAACTATTTATTACCCTTTACTTACTTAACAGTATTGGCACGCCTGTCCATTAGACTTAGAAGAACCATTGTGACATTCCATTCTAAGTCCATAAACATCAATATGGAGTTGGTTCCCCCTTCGCTGTAATGACAGCTGCTGCTCATCTGGAAACATTAGGTGCGTCTGTGGGAATTCCTGACCATTTGAAAATTGAACCATTTTGGACAAGAAACCTGCCTCACAATCCCCATTCTAGTGCATTTTCTACTCTGTATGGTGTTTGATGGGTGCACAATTGTGGGGTAACTTTTCATTATGTGTATATTTTTATGTACAAAGAGAATATATAAACAGGGGTGCACATACTTTCCTAGTGAGCTCCTCAGGTGAGTACCAGGAGGTGGTGTTTGGTACTCACCCCATATGTAGGGTGGTCTTTCTCACTGTCTCCCTCACTGTCCTCTGTGTCAGCCTCCTGCATGGTAGATTCTGCTGCAGATGGACCTCCCTGTTACTGATTGATCCTCCGATTATCTTCATCCACAGGTCACCAGCTGGCTTTGGGTCACATGTAACTCTCACAGTACAACACTTTAAACCCCCCAGATCTCATATCTCAGTAGTGTGACCCCCAGATCTCATACCTCAGTAGTGTGGGACCCGGCCCATACATAACAGTGAGATATACACTTCCAATCAACTAGTGTATTCTAATCAGGGAGGACCCAGAACTACATAGCCGTGATTCCCTTTCAATCAATATGTATTTATCAGGGATGACCCCGGCACTACATAGCAGTGATAACACTTCCAATCACTATGTCTTCTATCAGGGAGGACCCGGCACTACAAGCAGTGATATACACCTTCAATCACATGTATTCTATCAGGTGAGGACCGGCAACTAACATTAGCAGTGATATATACTCCCAATTACTAGTATTTACGAGGGAGGACCCGGGAATACATCGCAGGAAATATACCTCCAATCACTTATATATTCTATCAGGAGGACCCGGGCACTACATAGCAGTGATATACACCTGAACAAGCATATGTATTCTATCAGGGAGGACCCAGCACTACATAGCAGTGATATATACCCTCACAATCACTATGTATTTATCAGGGAGGACCCGGCAACTACATAGCAGTGATATATACTTCCATCACTATGGATTCTATCAGGGGAGGAACCCGAAACACATAGAGTTGATACTATACCTTCCAATCACTATGTTTCTATCAGGAGGGGACCCGGCATACATAGTTTGGTAGATCTAATGGAATTGTGTATGGAATGATTAAAGGTGTATGGGGGGCTTTAGACATAGCTAATTCCTCGGCAAATCTGAAATCGATGACGTTACGTTTCTCTCTTTACTGGAGGAGGATCTCTGCAAATTGTTTGTGTGTTTATATACAAAACTGTTTGTATGTTCTACACAAGTGGCTAACCCAGCACCACCTCTTGGCAAACAGTGTTATTGATGGCAAAATATATAAATAATGAATGGATCACAGGGTCGGCGTAACGTGGCTGGCACTTGTTACAGTGACAGTGTACACCGCATATAATTCATTAAAAAGACTCATAATTCAAATATGTCTTAGGGAGTTGACTTATCACAGTTTGATGTTGTGTTTGCAGGAAAACTTTTGATCGACGGTCACAAAAGATGAATAAACACAAACACTAGTAAAAACGCAAATCTTCGCTACAGTATATAGATGTTTATAAGTTTTTTTTTAAATTCTGATATTAAAATATCTTTATAATCAGGGGTGCACAGAAGTTGTACTCTGGTACTCACAAGAGGCCCAAAAACCAGCTCTGACGTATCGGCAGTATTTGTTAACAAAGGCTCATATGCGTACTAACAACTTGGAGCACTCCATGTCTGGGCTGGCCGCAGCTAAATGTTAATGTAACAATTTATGTCCTTAGATACCTCCTCGTTAACATGGAGATAAATCTGAAAGGTTGCAGTTAGGGGGATGACATTTGGGAAGGTCAAGTAATAATCACAAAAAATATCCAGACTTCTAAGGGTATTGGAGATCTGGGGGGGTGAATGAAATTGAAAAGTCAGAGTAGGCAGATGTAAGAGGGATTAAATTCTGACATGAGGAAAAGCAGGTGTTGTGACAGCTGGCAATATGACTATGAACGGATGCATTTGACTGCTGGTAGTCTCAGGGCCATGAAAATTGTACTGCTTGAGGTATGAGATTGGGGAGTCACACTACTGAGGTATGAAGCTGGGGTCACACTACTGAGGGGCTCTGAGATCTGGGGTCACACTACTGAGGTATGAGATCGGGGTGGGGGGTACCACACTACTGAGGTATGAGGATTGGCGGGGTCACAATATGAGGGTAGAGATTGGGGGCACCACTACTGAGGTTGAGATCTGAGGGGTCACACTACTATATAACAGCCAAATCTGGGGGGTCACCTACTGAGTTGATATCGGGGGTCACACTACTAGGTATGAATCGGGGGGTCACACTACTGAGGTTAGATCTGGGGTCACACTAATGAGGTATGAGATCTGGGGGGTCACACTACTGAGTCTGAGATCTGGGGGTCCAGACTACTGAGGTATGAGATTCTGGGGGTCCACCACTAATGAGGTCGAGATTGGGGTCACACTACTGAGGTATGAGATCGGGGGGTCACATACTGAGGTATGAGATTGGGGGTCACATACTGAGGGTTTCTATGAGATCTGGGGGGTCACACTATTGAGGTATGAGATATGAGGGGGTCAACTACGGAGGTATGAGATCTGGGGGGTCACACTACGAGGTATGAGATCTGGGGTCACACTACTGAGGTATGAGATCGGGGGGTTG
>CM070036.1:155113850-155124971 GCA_036250615.1 Ptychadena robeensis | reverse complement strand
CGTTGTTGGTAGATCTAATGGAGATTGTATGGATCGATCTTTAGGTGTATGGGGGGCTTACTTTAGTTTAGTACTTTATGTTGATGTTTCTTAGTTACTTTTATTGGGATCGGATTTGGAAGATTATTTATAAAGATTCATCATTTCCAGGGAATTCATAATGAAAAAGATTACAGCAGAGCTTGACTATAAGAAGGTGTGCCTTTTGGGATGATCAGTGTTGAACTTTCAACTCGTACGTTAGTACACACCTAAGCCACTAAGGGTGCTCTGTTAGGGTATGTTTCCACAGTGTTGTGTAATCCATCGGGACCCCTACGCTAGGTGGAATGCTTGGCAGGGGGTCCCGATGGATCACATACACTTTACCTGCTCGGCAGATGCTGTGTTCTCATGGCGCTGAGTTGATCCTCCTATGCAGGGGTTAACATAGTGTACTACTTATTCTGCATCTGCAGGAACAGTGTATGTGATCCGTCTGCACCCCTGCCAAGCACTGTGCTGAATGTAGGGGGTCCCAAAGGGTCACAAAACATTGTGGAAACATAGCCTTAGGCTGTTGCACAGTTCCTCTGTCTGGATAGGGTTAGGGCTTGTGCCCATGGTGTTTATATCCCTGCGGTTGTTGCTCACCATACATTTGCAAATGGTCCACTCCATTTTTTTTATGTAAAACGAGATCACCCTATTTTGTGAGGAAACGTTGACTTAAAGCAGGCCTACCACCAGAAAGTCATCTTTGAGTGAATGGCAGTAGAAGTGCTGATACTAGGGAAGATGGCATAAAAAAAACTCACCTGTAATGAGTAATTAAAGAAAGTCCCTCGCAGCTCCTCCTCTCTTCCTTGCTCTGGAAGAGTACGTCGTGTCTGAGCACAGTGACAGCTGGGTAAGTCTCTAATCTCAGCTCTGCATTGAAATGTATACAGACAAATCTTTTCATAGAGAACCATTATAAACACCCCCAGTGACCACTCAAGGTATTGCACCCTGAGTTAACCCCCAGAAGCCTGGCGAATAATGATGGAATCTCTCATAATGTAGGGAATAGGGAACAGCAGGTAAGTAGGAAGTCCCTCGCAGACCCTCCTCTTTCCCAGGCTTCGATGGTGCACACCACCCCTGGAAGAGCTCTATGTATCTGAGCGCAGTAACAGCCAGGCACATCCCTAATCTCGGCTCTCCATTAATATGTACAAAGATGTATTTTCCCATAGAAAACCATTATAAACACCCCCAGTGGCCACTCACGATATTGCACCCTGAAGAATAAAGTCAGTCCCCTCTGAGTCAGCACCACCTGTGGGGTAATGCGACCCAGTAGGGAGAGATTAGTGGGTACCCTCAACCCAAAACATTCTGGAAAGACATTGGCATCTTTTAACCAATGACAAAAAACTATACAAACATATAGGTACCAAGCCGTCCATTACCTTTAGACGATGTCCTTCAATTAAGGACAAGCTGGTTCATAGCCATTATGAAACCAAAAAACGAAACACCAAACCACTGGGCATATACAGATGTGGCACTTGTGAACAATGCCCATTTGTTAAACCCTGTAAAACGATAGATCTGCCAGATGGAAGCCAACATAGGGTCTCCCAGTTCATGAACTGCCACACGGCAGGGGTTGTTTACCTAATGCAGTGTGAATGTGGGAGATTCTATGTTGGAAAAACAATACGTAAGTTAAAAACAAGAATTTACGAACATGTGACGGACATCTTGAATGGAACTATCTCTTCCCCAATAGCCTACCATGTAGGTCTAAACCACAACTTTAAACCTCATGTAATTTCATTCACCATTTTAGAAAAGGTACAGGAGAGCTTAAGAGGAGGAGATTTAGACCAACTTCTGTTACAGAGGGAGGCAAAATGGATAGTCATGCTGCGGGCCCGCAGATTCCCAGGCTTGAACGACTCCTTGAGCTTCAAGCCCTTCCTATGAGCGGATGGGTGGGTGGGGGAATTTGGGAACACTTGCTATGCCTTAATCGATACTATGTGGATTCTTTATCCCATAAATAAAATAAATTGATGAATCTAAAACAATTGTGAAGTATATATATAAAAAATCGGCCAGACAATACAATTCGAGTCTCAAAGCCAACATTCACATAGAGACAAACTTTAAAAATAGGCAATGAATGCCATATATAGTCATATCACATCAAAGGAGTGTTATTGTATTTAATGTTGTGAATATAATTATGTTTGTTGATATTCTTGTCTGTAATTTATGTATTGGTATCTCTATACCTGGCCTAATGTATGTTTTTTGTCTTTCGTTTTTATATCTACTTTGTCAGGTTTTGTTTTGTATTGTTGTGTTTTAGCATGTGTTCTGTTTCGTCTGGCTGGGTATGTATTGCTGAAATTATAAATACCAAAATCTATGCACTATATTGAAGGTGAGACTAGTTATGGTCTCCACAATTAAAGACATCTTCACCGTATTAATTTTACCAAATAAATCAACAACAACCACTTGGGGAAACAATATTTTCTAATAATGAGAAATCCATATAAAACGTTCTTTTTGGATACACAACCTAATTGGTTATCAGTGACAAGTGTGGGCGGTATAGGCTCACACCATACTAACTGGTCTCGCTTTCCTCCATATGGTGTACACCTTTTAAAGTACCATCCATTGGCCATTCGGCCAATCTAGATTCTGGAACCTGAGACCGAATACAATCCATAGGGATTGTTTGCGTTTCCAGATCTATTCACTTTAAACAGCTGCGGGAGTAATGCGCAGGCGCCACTTGGTACGCTCTGCGTGTCATCCCAGGCACAGCTTCCGCCCACAGGAGGAAGCCAGATAGATCTCCCTATATTCTGATTGATCGGGTCGCGCTGACGTCATCGGCATGCGCGCCAGCGTGCATGCCGTTTGGCGTGTGCGGGCTCGATTGCATTCAGATGGGTAGATCACTGACGCCTCCCCATAAGACTACATAAAAACGAACCCCACCGTAAATATAGCAGATACACTTTTTGATGCTAACGGAGACGGACGGCCCAGAGATCCGAGGGTAGGAACCACTACAAACACTCCCGGTAGGTGCTTTGACTTTTGTTAAAGTAGCTGAATGAAGTTATAACTACACTAACTCCTTCAATGATATTTATTTATTTTTATCTATATGAATCACTTGACAGGAAGGCTTAATACATCCCTGTCTGACCATCTATTATATAAAAGAAAGGAACTATCGAAATATATGAATACAGCCATTAAGGTATGCTTATTTTGAACACCAAGACTAGTCCATATTCGGACCATTTGAATACACTGTATATTCTCATACCAAATAATATGACTAAGAACGCTATATATTTATGTACTCTCCTCAGAGACTACACCAACTGTATATTAAAGGGGTTCGTTTCTGTGTCTACACCATATCTCTCCCCCCTATCAGGGAGGAGGGCCGGGCGGCTTGTGGCTTGTCATTGAATACCTAAAGAAGGTAATAAACTCTGAATCATGTAGTCTAAAGCATCGTAACGTATTATTACTAAACAAATATCTCTTATATGATATATCTTATATTATATTTTAGTATCCAGGACGGCTCTGTTTCCCCATGATTTTATGAATTTTTGGATTCAACACTATCATTATGTATACCTGACGAAGCCTGAGATGTTATAAGGGCGAAACGCGTTGTACATCAGATCATGTTCTTAAAATATCTGTTATGAAATCGTTGTTCTGTGTAATCATGTCCATAATGTAAATATATATGTATTTATGTCTAAAAAATCTACATCTTTCTTAAATCATGTTTAAATAAAATGATGCTATTTTATTAATATTGTACGCACACCTCTGATTGACTAATGTAAATGTTTAATACCTAGAGATCCATAGCACCCTTTGGGTTGAGGGTACCCACTAATCTCTCCCTACTGGGTCGCATTACCCCACAGGTGGTGCTGACTCAGAGGGGACTGACTTTATTCTACAAGTTTGAAATTGTAGGGTGTGGATACCTCTAGTGATACGCTAATATATAAATACCCCATACAGAAACCGTTTGGTATTGCAACCTTTAACTGTCGATATTGCACCCTGAGTTAACCCCCGGAAGCCTGTCGAATAAACATGGAATCTCTCATATGATTCTAGGGAACAGCAGGTAAGTAGGAAGTCCCTCGCAGCCCCTTCTCTTTCCCAGGCTTCAATGGCGCACACCACCCCTGGAAGAGCTCTATGTATCTGAGCGCAGTGACAGCCAGGGACATCCCTAATCACGGCTCTCCATTAATATGTACAAAGATGTATTTTCCCATAGAAAACCATTATAAACTCCCCCAGTGGCCACTCACGATATTGCACCCTGAGTTAACCCCCTGAGGCCTGGCGAATAAAGATGGAATCTCTCATATGATTCTAGGGAACAGCAGGTAAGTATATTTTTTAGGATTGTGGATCGGCATTAGAAGTGGCAATAAGGGAGAATGTAATAAATATAACGTATGAGGATAACGTATTTGAGAAAGTCCACCACAGCTGCTACTCTCTTCTTGGCTCTGATGACGCATGCCACAGCGCCCCCCAGAAAAGCCTGATGCGTCTGAGAGCAGTGACAGCCGGGTAAGTCCTTAATCTCAGCTCTGCATTAAAATGTACAAAGAAAACCATTATAAATGACCCCAGTGGCCACTCGCGATATTGCACCCTGAAGCCTGGCGAATAAAAATGGAATCTCTCATATGATTCTAGGGAACAGCAGCTAAGTATATTTTTAAGGGTTGTTGATCGACATTAGAAGTGGCAATAATAGGGAGGATGGCATTAAAAAAAAACGTACCTGTAAGTAGTAATTTAATAAAGTCCCTCACAGGCTCTCCTCTCTCCCTGGCTTCAATGGTGCGCGCCACCCCAATACGAGTCCGACGTCTCTGAGCGCAGTGACAGTCGGGTAAATCCCTAATATTGTATCTCCATTGAAATGTATACAAGTGTTCCCATAGTAAACCATTATAAACGCCCCCAGTGGCCACTTGTCATATACCACCCGGAGTTACCCCCAGAAGAGTGGAGAATAAAGATGGAATCTCTCATATGATTCAAGGGAATGGCAGGCAAGTATATATTTTTTCAGTATTGTGGAGCCCTACTCCACCATCATACCAGCTCAGAGGTAAGTCAAACTTCAATTTGACATATATATTATTTCGATTTTGAGTATACCTCCGCTTTAAAGCCCCCCATAGACGGGCAGACTCCCGGCCAGAGTTGTAGCAGACCAACCTGCGTGCTCGCGTGCTACAACTATCTCCTCCCCCTCCGAGTTAATTGGCTAGAGTCTGACAGGAGTCCCGTGTGTTAGTGGAACACACAGGATTCCTGTCCGACATTTAGCAGACTGCTCACAGCGTGGTGACGTCACCATGCTGTAATAAGTCTGCTAAAGGTCTGCCATAGATCGAGGTGTCTATGGCTACCTTAAGGTGAGCAGTGCAAAAAAGAATGAAAAGATAAGTATATAATGTTCCAAAAGTGCATATTTCCCAGACCCAGAGCGTTCCTGCAAGACGTCATCCCATGGGTGCCAGAGTCTAGCAACTGCTCATGGATTTGCCTATGTGTCCATTATCTTTGCCAATGAGATCAGGAAGTTCAAGGTATATATGTATATGTGTCAAACGCACAAACAGTGGCAGCTTGCTACGGTATGTACTCTCCGGGGGTGTGACATTCCATACACTGGTGCTTGTAATGGAGAATCGTACATTCTAGCACCTAGCTTCACATTTTTCTGATGACAGCAGCCAGTCATTTACCCTTTTAACTTGGCTCATTCTATTACAAGTCTTTTCTTTTCTTCAGTTGATGTCAGTGGTTCCCAAACTTTCCTTGCAGGGCCCCCCTTTTCTATTTAGGAACATTTTCAAGCCCCCCCCCCCCCCTATTCAAACACAGGTTATGAATGAGGGCTCGTGCCCCCCTGCAATACCTTTGCGCCCCCAGGGGTGCCCCCAGATTCTGCATTCTGTGCACCATAGAGAAACACAAGGCACCAAGCAGAATAGTCTGTATCAGTGCTGCAGAGAACCAAGGCCATGTTGTATACATGTGTATGGTCAGTGTATGCTAAGCTATGGCATCAGCTAGGTACAGGGATGGTGATTAACTCATATCTTAACTCTATATATGTTGAGTACAGGGGTGTCCAAGACCTCTCTTCCATTCTCCTTTCATTCCCATAAAGAGATAAATCCCAAAAAATAAACACAAACACAATAAAAAAACACTTAAGCTAGCCATACACGTGTCGGATTCCATGGCCAGTCGATCACCCATCCGATCGATTCCGGCGATTCTGCCGGGAATCGCAGGTGTGATCAATCGGCCAATTAAGAGTATCCATCGCTGCATACCACCTTGTCCAACGGATTCCGGGACGATTCCGTGTCCGATTGTCCACCTCACAAATGGCAACTCCCCCTGATCCGGGCAGAATCGGATCAGAAAGACCAACATGTTGGTTCTCTGTCGGATCCGATTCTGGGCCCCTGATCGATCGGACAAGGTGGGCTGCATGCGATTCCGGCACGATCGTTTCGCGTGCACGCGCCAGGAATCGATCGTGCCGGAATCCGGTGGGAATCCGACACGTGTATGGGGGCCTTTACACTTTATGTAAAGCGACAACACTTATAATGACATGTGTTTCCACCTTTGGCATCAGCTATGCATAGGGATAGTGATAAAGGGATACTAACTCATATCCTAACTCTATACTCACCTGTTGAGTACAGGAGTGTCCGAGACCGCTTTTCCATTCCCAAAAATAAACACAAACATAGTAATAAAATACACAACACTTATACTGACATTTTTCCCCTTTTGGCATCATCTATGTATAGGGATAGTGATTAAGGGATGCTAACTCTTATCCTAACTTTATACTTTATACCTGTTGAGTACAGGGGTGTCCGAGACCTCTCTTCTATTCCCACAAAGAGATAAATCCCCCAAAATAAACACAAACACAGTAATAAAATACTTTATTTAAAGACGCAACACTTATACTGACATGTATTTCCCCTTTGGCATCAGCTATGTATAGGGATAGTGATTAAGGGATACCAACTGATTTACTAACTCAATACTCACCTAATGAGTACAGGTGTGTCCGAGACCTTTCTTCCATTCCCATAAAGAGATAAATCCCTAAAAATAAACACAAACACAGTAACAAAAAAAAACACTTTATGTAAAGACACAACACTTATACTGACATTTTTCCCCTTTGGGCTTGTTTCCACTTAAGCGGAACTGAGCGGTTAGGTGCGGTTCTAACCGCGCGGTTCGGTGCGGTTTCGTCCGCCCACAACCGCATACATTGGAAATGCATGTGGCAGTTTCCATGTATGCGGTTGTGCGCGGATGTGCGCGGTTGCGATCGGGCGCGGACGCGGTTTTGAACGCAGCATACCGAGTTTTTAACCGCATGCCGCGCCAAACCGCGCACATTGACATGAATGGGCGCAGATTGGAGCGGATTGGAGCAGCTGTGCAGAGAACAGGGCGCGGATTTCATCCGCATCCATTGTTTCCCTATGGGTGCGGTTGGGCGCGGTCGGGCGCGGTCAGGAGGACTGGAAGACACTGAGAACATTTCCCCCCTACTTCCTGAGAAAAAGAAAGTAAAATAAAGTTGTTGGTGAAGCTGTGAGGTGACACAGACTTGCAGCAATTGTAAGTACTCATTTATTTGTACATTTAGGCCCCTCCCCCATGTACCCCCAAATAGGAATAGAAGAGTGATTACTGTAGATGGGCAGTTCTTTGGCCATGCTGTTTTAGTACAATTCTGTGTAAGCATGTGTTTATTAATAGAATAATAATCATGTCAGTACTGTGATCATCATGTATGTGACCAGAATAGGATAGTGTTTATATGTATAGCAGTCTGTATAAAAGTCTAAAGTATGGGCCACAGTGAGCAGACTGTGTGTAATGTGAGATGTTGAATTGGGTGGCCAGCATGTCAAAGTTGCATAAGTTTAAATAAATGGTAGGCTGCTAGGCCTGCAACTAACACCCAAGAATGTTCAGCATAGCAAACACAAGTGTGCTTGTTGCTTGCAATATGCCTATGTCATACAGTCTGTACCTGTGGGGGGAGTGGGGGAGGAAATATTAGAGACACAGATTAATAAACCGCTTTGCAAAAACTGCGCAAAACCGCATGCCCAACCGCGTGAAACCGCGTGCAACCGCGGGCCTCCCGGTTGGGCGCGGCTGCGGACAACCGCAGGCATCCGCTTGGCCGTGCTAGTGGAAACAAGCCCTTTTGGCATCAGCTATGTATAGGGATAGTGATAAAGGCATACTAACTCATATCCTAAAGCCCCCCATAGACAGGCAGACTCCTCCATACAACTTTCATGAGACCTACCAACAACTATGTAGTATAGTGACCTCCCTGATAGAATACATAGTGATTGGAAGGTGTAGAAAGGTCCTCCTATTACATGGTTTTGGTAGAAGAAAAGTTGGTTGTACAGAAGTTGCATGGAGGAGTCTGCCTGTCTATGGGGGGCTTAACTCTATACTCACCTGGTGAGTACAGGGCGTGTGAGACCTCTCTTCCATTCCCATAAAGAGATAAATCCCCCAAAATAAACACAAACATAGTAATAAAACACTTTATTTAAAGACACAACACTTAAACTGACATTTGTTCCGCCTTTTGGCATCAGCTATGTATGGGGATAGTGATTAAAGCCCCCCATACACCACATACAACTACCATGCAACTTCTGTACAACCAACTTTTCTTCTACCAAAACCATGTAATAGGAGGACCTTTCTACACCTTCCAATCACTATGCATTCTATCAGGGAGGTCACTATACTACATAGTTGTTGGTAGGTCTCATGAAAGTTGTATGGAGGAGTCTGCAGGTGTATGGGGGGCTTAAGGGATACCAACTGATTTCCTAACTCTATACTCACCTGTTGAGTACAGGTGTGCCTGAGATCTCTTTTTCATTCCTGTAAAGAAATAAATAGAGATGGGCGAACACCGGCCCGGAGAGTCCGCGAACAGGGCGGGTCGAACTTTAAACAAGTCCGCCGTCCGCCCTGTTCGCGGACACATTCAAATTCCCCGCCTCTAGGCGGGGAATTTGAATCGGAAAAACCGGATGTGACGTCAGTGACGTCACATCCGGTCCTTGGACCGCAACCTGGAACGCATAGTTCCTGGTTACGGGCGCAGGATGTGACGTCACTGACGTCACTTCCTGCTGCAAACCGTTTTTTTCACTACAAGACCGGCTGCACGCCCGGTCTTGTAATGAAAAGATTCATCCTCCGGCACGATCACACAGGTTCTGATCCTGCCGGAGGAAGAATTTGGATCTTCTTCTGGCCGGCGAACAGTACGGGTCGAACACCCGTACTGTCCGCCGGCTGGAGGATCGGCGAACATGCCGTGTTCGCGGCCGAACTGTTCTCCGGCGAACAGTTCGGCCCATCTCTAGAAATAAACACAAATACAACAAAAAACACTTTATGTAAAGACACAACACTTATACTGTCATGTGTTTCCACCTTTGGCATCTGCTATGTATAGGGATAGTGATTAAGGTATACTAACTCATATCCTAACTCTATACTCACCTGTTGAGTACAGGGGTGCCCGAGACCTCTCTTCCAATTTCATAAAGAGATAAATCCCAAAAATAAACACAAACACAGTAATAAAATACTTTATTTAAAGACACAACACTTATACTGAAATTTTTCCCCCTTTGGCATCATCTATGTATAGGGATAGTGATTAAAGCCCCCCATACAATTACCATGCAACTTCTGTGCAACCAACTTTTCTTCTACCAAAACCATGTAATATGAGGACCTTTCTACACCTTCCAATCACTATGTATTCTATCAGGGAGGACCCGGCACTACATAGCAGTGATATATACCTTCCAATCACTATGTATTCTATCAGGGAGGACCCGGCACTACATAGTTGCTGGTAGGTCTCATGAAAGTTGTATGGAGGAATCTGAAGGTGTATGGGGGGCTTAAGGGATGCTAACTCTTATCCTAACTTGATACTCTATACCTGTTGAGTACAGGGGTGTCTGATACCTCTCTTCCATTCCCATAAAGAGATAAATCTCCCAAAATAAACACAAACACAGTAATAAAATACTTTATTGAAAGACACAACACTTATACTGACATTTGTTTCCCCTTTGGCATCATCTATATATAGGGTGTAGAGAATCAGCCTGAAAGGTGTACTCGCAATCACGGCACATCATACGAAAGGTTCTCTTTAGGGCTCCTGCCCGTATTTATTCAACAAGTCCCAACAGAAATGACCCTCGCAGGGGTTAATCCACAACACAAATGTCTTTGGAAATACCAAGCCTCCTGGCTTGCACAAGGTCCAACACCGACTCTTCCCTTTAGCTCAGGGAAACGCTATCACAGCCTGGCACCTAGACGTCCCCGGCCTGGGCTACACACTCCCTGTGTGCCCCCTGGTATCCGCTGCTCCAGCAGCGCAGAGTCTCCCACCTCATCAGGAAGCTCTGACTGACTGGTCCTAGCTCCTTTTGTGGAGACACACCCGGCCATCTCATTAGGGTCCAGCAGGTGTATCTTGAAGGAGTGGGAAGGCCCACCCAGTTCCTTCCATTTCCATTCCAGAGTCCAAAACCCTGTAACAAAAACATATCAAACACTGGGCAGCAACCCACTGTCGCTCCCCAACACTGGACTCCCTCCAGGACACACCAGCAGACCTCTTCTCTGCCGCACATGGACCACTTACACCATGACAGACCACGATCTGTCACTAGGGATAATAATAAGGGATGCCAAATGATTTCCTAACTCTATACCCACCTGTTGAGTACAGGGGTGTCCGAGGCCTCTCTTCCATTTCCATAAGGAGATAAATCCCAAAAAATAAACACAAACACAGTCATTTAACACCTTATTTAAAGACACAACACTTATACTGACATGTGTTTCCCCCTTTGGCATCATCTATGTATAGGGATAGTGATTAACCTTCTGGGTGTTTAGCCCGAGTTAACTCGGGCTGAAGAAAGTTGCTTAAAA
>CM070036.1:155084264-155094379 GCA_036250615.1 Ptychadena robeensis | reverse complement strand
GAATCGATCGGATAGGTGATCGAGCGGCCATGGAATCCGAACGTGTATGGCTAGCTGAAGCTGGCCTGAAGCAGTGTAATGAAGTGCAATGAGCGGAAGGACTACATGACTGGGATGTAAGGGGTCAGTAGTGTCAGGGGGTCATGTAGGGGTGAACATCAATATTATGTGTTTTATCTAAGGAGGGGACTTACCGGATTGGTTGATAGGCGAGCAAGTGTATTTTGTGTTTAAATTACTATTTTTGTTCTTTCAAATGTCATAGCGTGGCTGGGGGGTTCCGAGTCTTTGAAAGTTGGTGTTAACAGTTGGTGGGAATTATCTGGTAGGTCAGAGTGAGCTGACCAAGTATGGTGAGCGGTCTCAGTGAACCTGCGGGCAACCCTTTTGGTCCTCGAGTCGATGGGTGGAGGCTTAGGGCCTACACAAACGAAGGAGGCAGGCACTGGTGACCTGTGGTGATGTGGTGGTGGATGGTGATTGTTGTTATTATCAATGTTATGTTTAAATAAAAGGTGCTATGGCCATTTCAATCCAATTTTGGTGTACAGTGTATTCTTCCAAGGGAATTAGGATTAGGGAATGGTAAAAGGTAAAAGGTTGGTATAGCACACACAAGTCCTTATGACATATCCGAATCATGTGAGATCCGCAGGGTTCTTGATTGATGGGTGGGGTGGTGGTGCATCATTGTCTTCTGGAGAATCACCTGGGGTATTTTCGGGGGATGATGTCCATTTGAATAACATGGAGGCGGATGTCTTTAATTATGGGGGAGGCTCTGGAGGTGGCATTGTTGGTGTTGGGGACATGACATGGTTGGAGCATCATTTTTCGGGTGATGTGCTGGTGGTAGGGCGGTCACCCGTTTTATGGACATTGGAGCTCAGGAGAGGGTCAATGGCCCAATTGGTTTTGGTATGGTCCAAAGTAGAGATGGTCGAATTTTTCGACTTGCAAACTTTGTGAGATTATTGCAAAGCCCCTGAAAATTGTATCATCACCAAACTTGCTGGAGATGTAGAGAAGGGTTGGAGGAACATTTGAAAAAAAAAGTTTTGCTCTAGCACATGTAGTTTTTGCATAAATTAAGTTCAAAGTTAAAGTCGAAATTCCGATTTTCGAATTTTATACTTGACTTTGAACTTAATTTGTGAAAAAACTATTTGTGTTAGAGACTTACTTTCTTTTTTGTAGTATATCCCCAACCCTTTTCTACATCTCCAGCAAGTTTGGTGATGATACCATGCTCAGGGGCTTTGCAATTAAGTCGAAACCGGCAAAATGGTCGAATTTTTTTTAAAAAATTCGACCATCTCTAGTCCAAAGTTCAAGTACCCATTGAGCTGGTTGGTATGGCTGGTAGGTGGTGGTATACCGGGAAACCTGTGGACACTGTCTTGGGCCTTGTTGTAATGGTTATGTTTAGCACTGTGGCCTACTTATACCCACTTCATAAGTCGAAAACGGAGTTGCATCTCTTTATTTTAGGTAAGAGTTGAGAATGGGGGTGGCAGAGTGGTTTAGTTAGTAAGAGAGTAGGTAGGCATGGTTATGTGTTTTCATTTTATCTCCAGAGCTCATCCCAGTGGGTTTAGTAATATGAGGCGTCAGTTACCTGGGTGAGGAGGAAAGAGAAGGATGAGGATGTGAGGGGGGCATGAGACCACCTAAATTTCACTCTGATCTTCCTATAGCAAGACTAGGAACTATCAGTCTATTATTACCCCCATATGGTTTGTTATATTATACATTGTACAACGCTACAGAAGATGACGCGCTATATAAACGACTATATCTCTTTTCTTATAGGACAACGACTTTTTCTCGTAGGACAGTGGAACATTAGTGGTCATGTGACGCAGTGACGACCGCATTAGTGTCAGCTACTTAGTAGTGTAATCACAGCGATATCTACGATATAACCGATCCATCCAGCTGCAGGGTCAGGTGACACACAAGGGAGATCTGTCCTGACGTCACCGGCAGACCAAATCGACAGAGACTGCAGCACAGACACACTGCAGATGAAACGAACAGCGCCGCCTGGAATCCTCCATCTACAATGAAGACAACGCTTTACTGAGAAAAACAGACGTCCCCAAGATTGTGACACATTGAGCCACCTGGGGTCCTTACCTGCTTCTGCTCTGTAGGCGGTTAAGTCTTCCTATGTTCTTACCTTCTTTTGAAACTATCATACTAAGAATAATGGTCCGCTGCAAGCCTGATTTTAGCTTTCAGCTACTGCTGTGTTTACATTCTGTTGATAAGTTGATGAGATGAGTTTGTGTCCCGAAAACTGTCCTCTGCTATACCCACTTGTGTCGCGGCATTCAGACTTCCAGTTCAGGAATCAACCAACTACAGGTGCCGGTGTATGCCAACCAAAACTTTACTTCCAGGGACCCAACAGGGGAGCGCCAGTTTAACCTTTCAATGGCAAACAGGTGAAATGTTCCACAAAAGCTGGTGACCCCAATATTCCCAGACAGTGTCGCGCTATGGGGGGGCCATGGGGGGCCAGGCCCGCCCAGTCAGGTTGGCGTGCCCGCTCAAGTGGGATCCTCGAGGGGCCCTGGCGTCATGGGCTGCCCGATCAGCATAGCAAGGGGACCCGGACTGACGGCAGCCTCTGCACACTGACTGTGGAAGCAGAAGCACGGAGTTGATTGATAGCACCCACCACCCTCCCCCCTGCTCAAGAACTTTTTTGACGGAGGCCGTGGATGTGCCCCCCCCAGTCACCTGCCCATGCCCATCTGCTGCTGTAGCTCTGATGCCTACCCTAGTCCCAGGGTAACTATACAGTTCAATCCGCAGAACCCACTTGGGGCCAGGGGACATAGGGCCATTGCTGGCCGGTACTTGTTTTACCACAGAGAGACCTCCACATACTGGCATGAACTCTCCAGCGGCCGGTGGCTGCCCTCCATGTGGTGGGGGCTCGCAGCCACCCCACCGGAACCTTGGGTAGAGATGGGACCTGCTGCAGAGAACACGTAACTGGGGCTTCCAGGAACAGTGCATGCTATTTTGCGTTCCTTCCGATTTCTCCTTCTAACTTGTCTGACATAAACCACGAAGCCAGTCGCATCTCTCATCGCGTCTAAGCCCCAGACATCCATAAAGAGTGGATATAAAAGCTCGGGGTAATGGCGGAGCCTCTGCTCCATGATGTCATAATCTGCTGCTTTCAGCAGGAGGGTAGTAAGTGGCCCAAACAAAGGGACGTATGGGTGGTGCCGTCCCCAGAACCTCTCCCAGAGTCACACCAAAGCTTCCTAAATCTAGCCTGACATCATCTGGAAGACGAGCCGCCGCGTGTCTACCATACAATGCTCCTGATACAATGAAGCTAAACTCAAGAAGAAATATAACATACTCACAATTCCCGATCCTGATGTGGTGGCTGCTTTAGTTTATTGACACCTTTAGGGTTAGTTTCCACATACGTCGGGACCCTCTATATGCTTAGCGGGCTCCCGACGTAGCAGATAGACATTGCCTGCACAGCGGATGATCTGTCTACACCAGTGTTTTTCAACCTTTTTTGGGCAAAGGCACACTTGTTTCATGAAAAAAATCTGAGGGCACCAACAATACGCATAATCGCGGCGCACTTCCGGTCCCCGCCGGAAGTACGTCATCAGCAGGTGCCCCGCTGGAACGCAGATGCGTACCAGCAGAGCAAAAACACCACCCCTGGTCTGTGGGGATGCGTTTTGCTAAGCAACCGCATCCTCACAAAGCCGGTCCGTGTATAACACGGATCGGCTGTATAAGTCTTATAGTATAAGACTTATACAGCCGATACGTTTTATACACGGACCGACTCTGTGAGGATGTGGTTGCTTAGCCCTCCTATCTAGCTGCCTCTTATAGTATAAAGCTAGCCATACACAGTCGGATTCCATAGCCGATCGATTACCTATCTGATCGATTCCGGCGATCTCAGTGGGAATCGGAGGTCCGATCGATCGGCCAATTAAGTGTGTCCGATCGCTACATACCACCTTGTCCCACGGATTCCTGGACGATTCCGTGTCCGATCGCTTACTCCACAAATGGCAACTCCCCCTGATGTGTGCAGAACCGGATCAGAAAGACCAACATGTTGGTTCTCTGTCCGATCCGATTCTGGGCCCCTGAACGATCGGACGTGATCGGACGGACAAGGTGGGCTTCACACGATTCCGGGACGATCGTTTCGCGTGCACGCGCCCGGAATCTATCGTCCCAGAATCCGATGGGAAACTGACCCGTGTATGGGGGCCTTTAGTTTCTTTCTTTTATTGACACCTGGTGCCAGATCATGCCGGTATCTTTCCGTCTTTGGCTTAAAGCGGACCTACCACCAGGAATCTATGTTTTCATGAATGGCACCTGAAGTGCCAATAATAGGGAGGAATGCAGTGAAAAACCCAAAAAACGTACCTGTAATGAGCAATTTAGTAATATAATCAGGCATTCCTGTTCACTTCCTGGTTAATGGAGAAAGCAGGACCCGGCAGCACGTCACAACACGTGATTTTTCAGTGAGCTGCTTTGCCATAGAATATCACTGAACGCCCCCAGTGGCCACCCGCGATATTGCACCACCATGTGTTGGATTTACACTGAAAAATCACGTGCTGCTGTGACGTTCTGCCGGGCCCTGCTTTCTCCATTAACCAGGAAGTGAACAGGAATGCCTGATTATATTACTAAATTGCTCATTACAAGTACGTTTTTGGGGTTTTTCACTGCATTCCTCCCTATTATTGGCACTTCTAGTGCCATTAATGAAAACATAGATTCCTGGTGGTAGGTCCGCTTTAAGCTCCACTATGCATTAAGGATGCGCTGTGTTGACAGATACAATAAAACCTATGCGTAAGGGATTCGTTAGGGATTCGCTAGGGCTCCGCCAAGGACGCCTTAATGGATTGCGATTGACCAACGCATCGAACAACGCATACCATTGCGTTTCAACTGAGTCATTTCATTTTCTATGGCGTCAATGCACCCATACTTGCGTTGGTTTACATTGCGTTAATGTCAACGCAGTGCAAGCTGACGGATCACACCAACGGATGAGTAGACACATCCATTGACTTTCATCCATCCAGTAGACACATCCATTTTACATACGTCACGCGCAGGGTTTGAACACATAGTGAAGCCTTAGGGTGAGGTGGGAGGTAAAATTTTAAAAAAGCCTCTGTCTGCATTACTCTTCTCTTCACCTTTTACAACTGTATTATTTTGCGAATGAAGCCCAGCATCCTCCAATACTGAAGCCAACTGAGGAAACTGAGTAACTATAGAGCATCAAAGTCCCGCCCCCGAGGAAGCATCACCACAATGCCTTACATCTATTGTACATTGGGAAGTAACCAACACTGAGTATAGGGGAAACAGCAAGAGAACCCCAGATCTCACATGTCCAGCATTAAGACATCAGAACAATGGACCACCTGTAAGGTGGACAGAGATGGAGTTAGAAAAACAATGGCGGCTATTTATTCAAGCTATACAAATAGAAAAAAAAAAGAACCCCAAACTCAGCTCTTCAGGTTCTCTATGGGGTTATTGGTCTTTTTCAAGAGAAACCCAAATTCAGTTCTTAAGGTTCTCCATTGCATTTTCGAAGCCATATGTGGTTATTCTGGCTTCTTACATGCTGAGCTCATGTTTTTTTTTGCCTAGAATGGAGTAAGCCCTAAAAGAAGACCAATTTGCCCATAAAGAACCAGAAGATCTGAGTTTGGGGTTCTCTTGTTTGCGTAGGATGGAGGTAACCCCTAAGTAGAGCAATGGACCCATTGAGAACCAGAAGAGACGAGTTTGGGGTTCTTCTAAGAATGGAGTTAGCCCCCGAAAAAAGACCAATGTCCTTATAGAAAGCCAGAAAGGTTGAATTGGGGGTTTTAATGTCTTTTGTTAAGAATCTAGTGATCCCTTAAAGTAGACCAATGTGCCCATAGAGAACCAGAAGGTCAAAGTTTGGGGTTCTCTTATTATTGGCTAAGGTTGAAGGTAGCCCTAAGTAAACCAATCATAGAGAACCAGAAGATCCAGTTTGGGGTTCTCTTGTTGGCTAGGGATGGAGTTAGCCCTAAAAGTAGATGAATGTCCCCATAGAGACATTCTACTTGATTAGGGGGCTGGAGATGGGCATTCAGTAGGTCCCATGCCACATCCCAGATGAGGAACACCATCTACAATTACTGGCATGGACAAGTTTGGAGTTCTCTCGTGTTTTGTCAAGAATGTTGTTATAAGTAGACCAATGTGCCTATAGAGAACCATACGGTCAAAGTTTGGGGTTCTCCTGCTGTTGACCAAGGATGGAGGTAGGCCTAAAGTAGACCAATGTGCCCATAGAGAACCAGAACATCAGAGTTTGGGATTCTCTCGTTGTTGGCAAAGGGTGGAGGTAGGCCTAAAGTAGACCAATGTCCTCATAGAGAACCAGAAGTATTAAGTTTACTTGGAGCATAAAGGAGCCACCTACTTGATTAGGGAGCTGGAGATGGGCATTCAGTAGATCCCATGCTACAACCCAGATGAGGAACCCCACATACAATTACTGTCATGGACAAGTTTGCAAGTTTGGGTTTCCCAAAAGTAGATCCCTAAAAGTAGACCAATGTGTCCATAGAGAACCATTCGGTCAGAGTTTGGGGTTCTCTTGTTGTTGGCCAAAAATGGAGGTAGCCCTAAAGTAGACCAATGTGCCTATAGAGAACCAGAACATCATTGTTTGGGATTCTTTTGTTGTTGGCCAAGGATGGAGGTAGGCCTAAAGTAGACCAATGTGCCCATAGAGAACCAGAACATCAGAGTTTGGGGTTCTTTTGTTGTTGGCCAAAGATGGAGGTAGGCCAAAAGTAGACCAATGTCCTCAGAGTACCAGAATAATTAAGTTTACTTGGAGCTTTAAGGAGCTTCCTACTTGATTAGGGGGCTGGATATTGGCATTCAGTGGGCCACATGCCACATCCCAGATGAGGAACCCCACCTACAATTACTGGCATGGACAAGTTTGGAGTTCTCTTGTGTTTTGTTAAGAATGTTGTTATAAGTTGACCAATGTGCACATAGAGAACGTTACGGTCTGAGTTTGGGGTTCTCTTGTTGTTGGCCAAAAATGGAGGAACCCCTAAAGTAGATCAATGTGCCTATAGAGAACCAGAACGTCAGAGTTTGGAGTTCTGTTGTTGTTGGCCAAGGATGGAGGTAGCCCTAAAGTAGACAAATGTGCCCATAGAGAACCAGAACATCAGAGTTAGGGGTTCTGTTGTTGTTGACCAAAGATGGAGGTAGCCCTAAAGTAGACCAATGTGCCCATAGAGAACCAGAAGAATAAACTTTACATGGAGCTCAAAACTAGCCTCTTACTTGATAAGGGGGCTTGACATGGGAATTCAGTAGGTCCCATGCCACATACCTGAGGAGGAACCCCATCTACAATCACCGGTGTGGACAATATATAATATGAGTGTATACTATGATATATATATTACAACTCTCCATCACAGCATCTGCCCAGTCCTTCACCCACGTCTTCTCGTTCTCCCACCCCAAACTTCCCAACTCTGTGGTTGCTCCTCACTAGATACATTTCATTATGTTCTTCAGCTTTCCATGTCAATCCTCCTTTGTCGCCATTGTTTCCAGTCCTGAGTAAGATGGATTCCCCCGGCCGGCCAGTGGCAGCTTGTTCTTTTCAATGCCTCCATCTGCTAATGAATGGTTCCACGCTGAGCTAGCGAGCTCTAGGAAGGTGAGGCCCCGAACGTGACCTCAGTCACTTGGCTCCGACGCTGAGGAGCTGCAGGCTCTTCTAGTACCCATTGTCTGGTGTATTGGCAGGCTGGAGCGGGGCCAGGCCACGAGCTCAGGATTAGACAAGTGTAAACGCAGCTGGGGAAGGAGAGGGGTGCGCGAACGCCGCGGCCTCCATCGCTACCAAGTATGGTAAGGAAGAACAGCCTGGACGAGGCCCTCACTTTGTCACGGCAGGTTTTACGTAAACCGACCCATGGCTTATGTCTGTGTGAGATCTATTAAATGGCACCGGGGTCTCGCGTGAGATAAACACATAGACGCGCGGCAATAAACATTCGCTCAGCGACGTACAGCAGGAGAGTTTAAAGTTCAACGCTGGGCTGAAATAAAAGGCACGATACCTATTAAGGCCCCCATACACGGGTCCGTTTCCCATCGGATTCCGGGACGATCGATTCCGGGCGCGTGCACGCGAAACGATCGTCCCGGAATCGCATGAAGCCCACCTTGTCCGTCCGATCACGTCCGATCGTTCGGGGCCCAGAATCGGATCGGACAGAGAACCAACATGTTGGTCTTTCTGATCCGATTCTGCACACATCAGGGGGAGTTGCCATTTGTGAAGTAAGCGATCGGACACGGAATCGTCCAGGAATCCGTGGGACAAGGTGGTATGTAGCGATCGGACACACTTAATTGGCCGATCGATCGGACCTCCGATTCCCGCTGAGATCGCCGGAATCGATCGGATAGGTGATCGATCGGCCATGGAATCCGACTGTGTATGGCTAGCTTTACAGAAGAGCTGGTGCGGAATAGAAAGAAGCAGCACCAAGAGCCAATTAATGGGCATGAAACATGCTCATGTGAGTGACAGGTAAATCAGCTTATCACTGTTGCTTCACCAGGTCAGCAATGTCACTGGCGGTATGCGGGCCGCACTGGGTGGCACCACTTTAATAGGCCGGGTGACTCCAAAGCAGGTCCATATGTCCTGCTATGCGGAGTATACCCACCACATGTTCGTCGCGGGGATGATGCACGGTGACTAGAACCCCCCCCCCGATCGACCACAATTTTGCCAGTAGCACCCCCCCCCCCATTGGTCAACTGGGGGACCCCATAAATTTTCATAGCCCCCCCTTCAGGCCCTCCACTAAAGCATAAAACTTTTTTTTTTGTAAGGGCTAGAGGACAAATACTAATACTTACCTGCTGTTCCCTGGAATCATGAGAGATTCCACCTTTATCTGCCAGGCTTCCGGGGGGTGCAATATCTCTAGTGGCCACTGGGGGCGTTTATAATGGTTTTCTATGGGAAAATTCGTCTCATTTGTTTTAATGCAGGAAACCTTAGACCTGACCCCCTTAGACTTTTATCTTTGGGGTCATCTGAAGGCAGTTGTCTATGCTGTTGTCAGCCTCCGGTTAGCCCTGGACAGGCAGGACAGGTCTCCCTCTATCGCCAGCACCCCTATGTGTGACGGAGGTACGGGTGAGACTACCCCACTGCGGAAGTAGAATTAGTACAAGAATGGTCAATACGGAGTCCGAGGTCACGAGGGCTGGAGAGGTCAAGTCGGGACAAGCAGAGGGTAAGGGCAGGCGGCAATCAAAGAGTAGTCCAGTAACAGAACTGATACGAGATGCGCAGCACCTGAAACTACGGATACTGGAAGCCTGCGCTAGCATTTCTTCTGCCGTGTCGCTATCAGTGTGTGAAGAGTGGGAGAAGAGGGTCACATTGACAATCCAACACAATGGGCAGCACATTGAACACATTTTATAAGTGGAAGGAAAACTTGTAAATAACTCATGAAAGAATAAAGTCATGAACCAAGCACACCATTGTTTTTCTTGTGAAATTCCTAATAAGTTTGATGTATCACATGACCCTCTTCCTATTGAAAAAACAAAAGTTGGATTCAAAATGGCCGACTTCAAAATGGCCGCCATGGTCACCACCCATCTTGAAAAGTTTCCCCCTCACATATACTAATGTACCACAAACAGGAAGTTCATGAAAGTTCATATCATCAACCATTCCATTTTATTACAGTGTATACATATAAATGGCCCACCCTGTATATTTGGGGGTTCAGCTGCAAATGGGGTGTTCTCAAAACAATACATGGGTCTATTTAGGGCTTCCTCCCATAACAGTCCAAAGAAAAAGGATTACCCTCACAGAGGTAAATAGAACTCCAAACAAAAGGTCAACAGAAAATTCAAAGTCTCCTGGCTTTCAGACCTTCAACACAAATGGTAGTCCGTGGCTTGGCTTCTCAGCAGCAACAGGCCTGGGCCCCACACTCCCTGTGAGCCCCCCTGTATCCACT
>CM070036.1:155063509-155077293 GCA_036250615.1 Ptychadena robeensis | reverse complement strand
GCCATCAGAATGGAGGTCCTGTGCTGGTCTCCAGCATGTGTTCTGAACTCCAATCATAATTTTTGTTTTGCTGGTGGTGGGCGGGTTGGAGTTTGTGCACAGGAATTCTAGACGCTTGGCCCGCTGTAACGCCTCTCCCTGCTCTTCCCTTCCAGGGTTCTGTAACCTCCTTCTATTGAATGCATACAATGTTCCTAAACAGTTCTGTAGCTCTTGGGTCAGTGCTGAGTCTAGTTTGTTTTTGTCTGTTTAATGTTTCCGTACCTAACCACCGCTGGTACTGAAATATATATTCTAACTGATCGTCCACTGTGAAGCCCTGTCTGCGTCATTTCCGAGTAGGCTGACCCGGCAATCCATATATTTCCTCCCTGAGTGCTCTCTGATATATCTTGAGAAAAACCTTACCCACCATCTGACATTTGTAGCCCGCTTGGCGCTGCCTACTATATTACTACTTTTGGGGCTGATCCTCATGAAGAATTGGTCCATACCTGGACCAATCAGTAATTGCTGTAAAGGGTAAATTAGAGATGATCATTGAGATGCCATTGAGATACCTCAAACAAATCAACTGGGCGTCCCATTGTCCCCATAGAATTAAATTTCAGTCCTGTGGCCTTGCTTTTAAATCACTACCTCCACACCTCCCTGTCCTTCCTACATCTCCAACCTGGTATCACAAATAACAAACAACCCCTACTTGCCCCCACATCCTGTCCTCCTTACATCATCCAACCTGGTACACAAATACACCCCTACCAACCGCCCTCTCCCCGTCCGCTCCTCCGTGACCTACTACACATCCCCACTCATAAACCTCACTCACATGCACGGCTCCAAGACTTCTCTAGGGGCCGGCGTGGCATCGGGACGTCTCTGGAACTTCCCGTCCCCATCGCCCCATCATCAAACTTGCTCCTACCTTTGCCACCTGCAAAAAAAGAGCTCTAAAAACCCACTCTTCAGCCTCTCCTACCCATCTTCTTCCTACATCACCACATGCCAGTCCCATCCCTCCCCCCCACCTATTGTATCCTGTTCCCCAACCTATTATGTCCTCTACTCCTGCTGTGTCAATACCTGTACCGTGTGTTAGACTGTGTTGTATCTCCGCTCTAATGTTATTGTACAGCTCTGGTAATATGCTGGCGCTAAATAAATAAATTTTGATGATAATCATAATAATTGTATGTAGATTGAATTGAGTAGCCAATCAAACTCTGCAGCTTCCTGTGCTTGATTGGCTCGCCTTCATTCGCGTGCTAGTTTTCCACATTTAAGAATTGCTTTATCGTTTATTGATGAATTGAATGCTCCAGCTCTTTCCTGTTTGTGGTTGATAACTTGTGTTACGTACTTTCACAGTCTTATGCTTCCGGACGATGAGGACAAGCGACTACTGCCGCCACAAAAAACTAGGGCCGAGTGTCCGCCCTCAACGCACTCTGGCTAATCGTGTTTTTACAGGAAATGTCCATTCCCTGACCTATTCCAGACCCATCAACCTTCTTTCTATGAGGGTTTGAGGCCTACAGGATTATTTGCTGGGTAAGTCCATAGTTCCCAGTTTCCTTTACACATTGTCGAGCTAGGACTGGTGATCTGATTTATAATTCAGTGTTATGGCTGATGTACCTAAAGGAGTATCCGAAGCAATAAAAGCTGGATTAGAAATGAATGAATAAGGTGACGCAGTTTTGAAAAATACAGTATTAAAGTGGTTTTTTTAAAACTAAAACAAAAAAAAAACACATACAAGGAAATAGACACATTCCTTATCCTGTCATTATTCTGATCCTGAAAACTGCTACACAGAAACAAATAAAATGACTTGCCTTTCTTCTATGCTTTATCTGATGGTGGCAGCTGTTGAATCAGGGCAGAGAACCACTTCCTGATCTATCTTCCTCCGGGAGCACCTGACAACAACCCCCCCTTTCTCCCCGCACTCCGTCACAGCACAGAACCTTCTCTGCGCTCCGGTGTGGGGGGAAGGGGGGGGGGGGGTCAATGCAGCTAGAATCGTGTAAAGAGAGGCTTTCTCTCGTCTCCTCTCTTCACAAAGTCTCACAGACATCACATCCTGTGAGACTCAGACACAGGGGCTTTATGGGAGAGAATTCCAGTAACATCCTGCGCTTGTTTACGTTCCGCTAGACTCTAAAAAGACACCCCTCCTGCGGTCCAGAATCATTTTTGGTTTTTTTTTTAGGTCCGTCGCTCTCCTGCATAGCAGCTGAGCTGAAGCCCATACTGCAGGGAGACCTTACAAGTGGTAGGTCCGCTTTAATTTCTATGAGAAGCCCACCTAGTTTGTGTAAACGCGTCAGGGCAGTCCTCAGGAGTTGTCGTTTTCAGTGTTGTATGCGTGTTTAATAAAGGTAGATAACCTTCCTGTGGATGGGGCCAAAAAAAAGCATTTCTATAGTCAATGGTGTCATGTGCCCTCCTCCTCCATCAGAGAAATCTTTGGGATGTTGGTCTGTGGTTTTCATATCTGGCCTTGCATTCCTCTTTTACTGAACATTAGAAGCTGCTGACCAGTGTTTGACTGTTAGGCTATCTATACACTGGTACATATACCCCTGGATTGCGGCCAAATCGAATGGAAAGCGATGGGGACTCTGGTCCGTGTACTACTTGAAAATATCCCACCAACAAACCAGCGGGAGGCTGCTGCTGAACATGCAGAGTTGAGGAACACAGATGGGCCGCAAAGAAGGGTGGCTTTCCCCTGCAATGGCCTGGTCTTAAGCTCTGCCTGTCCAGCGGCTGTGTTTCAGGCAGAGCTGGCTAGGATGGGGCTGTGTATCCCCATGTTTGGGATTTTATGGCCCGGTTTGATCAACTTTTTGAGCGATGGTGATTCTGCCCTGAAGAAGGTTTTGTTTTCAATGTTTCTGTTAAATGTACCGTAACGCGTGATTGAACAGAAAATTGAAAGTGCAAATGGTCCACCTTTACTTCTAATATCCAAACTGCAACAATCTTTGGGGGGTTCAGCCTTACATTATTTTTCTTTTTTTAATAGGAGAGACGCCAACAACCCTCTGAGTGATGTGAGTTTATAATCCGAATACCTAGAAAAGCTTTGGAAACCTCCGGGTGGGAAGGCTGTAATGGGCGAACAGACATATTGAGTTCTTGTGGAGGTAATACAATGAGACCCACCATGAGTGTGTGAGGAGTGGCAGGCATGTCTTTGTAATATGGCCATTTCCTCTAAATTTTTTCTTTCAGTTACGGATGTGTCCTGCTCCAGTCTTTAAAGCCATTGTCCAGCCACGTGAGCCATTCCATGCGAGTATCCGTGGCGTGGGTCACTGAGCAGAGTATCCTGGACCTGCTGGATGTTGAAGGAGTCAGAAGGGTTCCTCTGCAGGAGCTCATGTGGGCCTACGATGATTCAGGGGAATAGGACCGACGCCATGTCGTTGAACTGCCAGGTAAGTAGAAACTGAAATGAGGGAATAGCCTTATTTCCAATGGACAACGGCCTGCAAACAAGCTGTTCAGACTCTCCCTCTTCTGGAAGAGTTTTACTGCACACTGTGGTCCCTCCGTCTTCTGGGTTGGTCTGCATACCATGGCGCTTGCTAGAATAGAATGACATCTATCCATCAAAGCATTTCATATTTGAATCACTCTTCCTATAGGTCCAACCCTCTGATTTAATAATGGCAGATGTATATGTTCCTTGACTTTCTGCTGTCGGTTGTCCATTAAAAATACCCGTGCTGATCAAAAACCCATCTGCACTTTTCCTCTTTCAGGTTTTTCTTCCAACACATCTGTCTGGCGTCCCTGGGATGAAGAAGAGGAGGTTACTTTACTTTGATTATTTTTACAAGATTGCCGAACCAGATCCTTGTAAGAGCTGTTGTAGACGTTTTAGGATGGTGGGAGGGGGGTGGGGGGGAATTGTGACTAATATAGGACCAATTTAATTGAGATCTAGAGGGGAGGGCAGTAGTTAATACAAGTCCTATTTAAAACAGTTAAGGTGCAACCTTTCATTAGATTTTTTTTAGAAAGACTAAAGCCCCCCCCATACACCATTAAGATTGATCCACACATACATCTCCATTAATCTATCAACAACTTTGTAGTATACGTTGGCCTCCCTGATGCAAAACATATTGATTGAAGGTATATATCACTGCTATGTAGTGCCGGGTCTCCTGTGAAATACATAG
Organism: Ptychadena robeensis; assembly: GCA_036250615.1. Lineage (NCBI taxonomy): Eukaryota > Metazoa > Chordata > Amphibia > Anura > Ptychadenidae > Ptychadena > Ptychadena robeensis. Next base: position 155,073,094 of record CM070036.1, on the reverse strand, counting down.
TGATTGGAAAGGTATAACACACTGCTATGTAGTGCCGGGTCCCTCCCTCATAGAATACATAGTGATTGGAAGTTATATATCACTGCTATGTAGTGCCGGGTCTCTCTGTAGAAACAATAGTGAATTGGAAGGTATATATCACGCTATGTATGCCTGGGTCCTCCCTGATAAATACATAGTGATTTGAAGGTATATATCACTGCTATGTAGGGCCGGGTCCTCCCTGATAGAATACATAGTGATTGGAAGGTATATATCCTGCTATGTAAGGCCTGGTCCTCCTGATATTATACCTTCCAACACTATGTATTCTATCAGGGAGGACCGGCACTCATAGCGTGTAAGAATACAGTACTGTTAGAAGGTATTACAATATACACTGATCTATCGTAGTGCCGGTTCTTCCTGATTCGAATACATAGTGATTGGAAGGTAATAGATCACTGCTATGTTAGGCCAGTCTCCCTGATAGAATACAGAGTGAGTGGGAGTATATCTCACTGCAATGATCAAAGGGCCGATCCACCTCCCTGATAGAATACATAGGTTGTACAAAAATGGAAGGTTATATATCACTGCGATGTAGGGCCGGATCCTCCCCCTGATAGAATACATAGGATTGGAGGATAAAAGGTCCTCGTATTACATGGTTTTGGTAGAACAAAAGTTGGTTGTACAAGAATTGTATGAAAAGATTGTAGGTGATGCTGGAGGGTACCACACCTTCTGTAATTTGGCAGTCCTTAAGAATTCCTCACATTGTTTAGATATCGTCCGGCCATTTATGACGTGTCTGGTGAAGACAAACGTATTCCCATCAGGAGCTTGGTTTCGGAGTATCACACACCATTCTGCTGGCACGCCTGCATGGAAAGTCTACACTCAGTTTCACAACCTTCGATGCGTTATCCAACACGACTCTGACACCCGAGCTAGATAAACGTGTCATGGTGTAAGGAATGGAGATGGATGGGGAGATGGAGAAACCTCAAAGGACGCTGAAGCTGATTGGAACCCTCCCTTAGGTAACTGTGGCAGATAACTGTTGGCCTATTCATATTGCAATCATACCACAGAAATCCATTGTACAAACGTTTTGTTGGTAACATTATGTTTTGAATGCCATTTGTTTGTAGGTATCTTTTCCTCTGTTTGTCCAGAAGAGCCCTGACCAATACACCGCCTGCAGAAAAGGGGCGCCGGCGTCCACAGGAGGAGGTCATCCATGTTGTGTCCACAAATAATGACCATCCATAGACCTTGAACTTCTTTAACTATAGAGCGGCTAGAACCGAGTCCGATAATCAAAAAAAACAGGAGATCCAGGTTGGTATTTTTTTTTTTTCTTTCACCCAAACAAAATAACTAAGCACCCGCCCCCCATACACCCCAACAATCTTGCCTAGACATTTCTGTGCAATCAACTTTTTTTAATACACTAAACCATGTAATATGAAGGAGCGTTCTAATCACTGTTTCTATCAGGGATGACCCCCCGCCTACATAAAAACATAGTGCTTGGAAGGTATAGAGCCGCAGCTGTTTCAATACTTTCCATGAAGACTCAATCTTCTCCAGTGCAAAGTATTGGAGATTGCACGGGGTCCTTTCCAACATGTTTTGGAACCGTTGTTCAGTCAGTTTCCTTCGAAGCTGGCTCTATTGGTCCCGCCTAACGAAAAGTATACCATGTAGGTTTGTAAAGAGATTATAGATACTACACGCACCGTGAGGCGCAGATCTTCCAGTGTGTTGCCAAGCTTAAGGTATTCTGATTCTTCTGCTGAAGATAGGCAGTGGAAAGCTTCAAAGAGAGGTTGGTAGCTAATCCATTCACCTTCACTACCAAGCGTCTCTAGTCCGGCAAAAACATTAACTTCATTATCAGCGAGAGTTACCAGGCTGCCATACACGCACCGAGCAGCGGCCGATTTTACGCGAGCACACCGCCCATCTTGGGGGTGCCCAATAGGGCGACAGAGCACTGTTCGTCCCACAGCTCGGCCCCGGCCCACGAACGGACCAAATGGGTCCGATAATCTCTGGCTGATGCTTTAGTTTTCAATGAAGACCGGGTCTTTGTGTGCCGCCGATGCTGTCAGCTCTGGAGATCAAGAGTGATGATGTACATCACGCTGCAGTCTAGGGCTCATCTAGCTGTTCTGTCCGGCCCCCCACTCGCTACATTGTGGGGGCCTTAAGGCTACGGTACAGTGCGCGTCTGTAATAGTTATCCCCTAAAGCATCTAACGTTAGCCGAAGAGTCTTTCTTATAAAACGGTTTGTTAATTGCGACATTTGAAGGTTTTTTTATTTCCATTTTAAATTTAGTTTGGAGTCGGTTTAATTTTTTGCCGCTCCGACTCCCAGGCACCCAACATGTCTCCGACTCCACATCTCTGGTTGATCTGTAGTCAATTGTATGGAGTGACCTTAACCATCCAATGGGGGGCTTAACAAATTGTTTGTCTAAAGAACTTCTTATACTGGCTCTCTCCTTCATCATCTTTCTTTCCTCCATCAATCCCCCTCCCCTCCAACCCTCCAAAGCCTCCCCGCCCCCCCCAACATCTCACTTACAGTTAATACAAACCGTCTCTCCCCCATTCCACAAGCTCGCTGCTTGGTTCACACCTTCGACTCCTGCTCTCTCCTTTACTCCCCTAACGAACATCGCTAGATCCTTCCCTTCCATCCCCCGCACATCTCCAAAATCCATCCTCCCCTTTCCTCTCCCAGAGACCACCACCCTCCTTGTACTACGCTCTCATCATCTCTCGTCTGGGGGACTACTGTAACATCTCCTCCTCTGTCTCCCTCTAACAAAACTTTCACCTCTTCAGTCCATCATGAATGGCGCTGCTAGACTCATCTATCTCCTCCCCTTTTTTTTGTCTAACCGGCTCCTCATCTGCTGCTCCTCTCTGCAAATCTCTACACTGGGGCTTCCCTTGTCCAGAGAATTAAATTTAAAAGTCCTGTGGCCCTTGCTTTTTAAAATCACCCCACCCCCCTCCTGTCCTCCGTACTCTCCAACCTGTAACCAAATACACCCTAACGCCCTCTATACCTCAATCCTGCATCCCGCTCCGCCATTTACTTACTAATTCCCTCCCACTCCTAAACTCATCACATGCACGGCTTGCACGGCTCCGAGACTTCTATCTTAGGCCGCTCCTACTCCTCTGAACTCCCTCCTCTCCCTCGTCGCCCCCAGCAAACTTGCTCCTACTTTAGGCACTTTAAAAAAAAAAAAGCTCTAAAAACCCACCTCTTCATCTGGCCTATCATCTTCCTAACATCACCCCCATCGCCAGTCCCATCCCCCCCTATTGTATCTCTGTCCCCCACCTATTAACTGTAGCCCCGTCTGGGCAGGGTCTCTATTCCTCCTGTGTCATTCCCTGTACCTGTGTGTTATTGTGTGTTGTATCTCCCACTCTAATGTATTGTAACAGCCGCTGCGTAATGCTGCGCGATATAAATAAATGATATAATATAATCTCTTTGTTGCACCTGCAATTGTCTATATGGAAGATGTAAATTGAAGTTGGTTGCCTCTCCTCTCCTGGTTTCACCCTTCCCATTATAATCCTTTCCATTTACTTCTGCGTACACTAATTTAGATTACTGGCCGCCTATGCAATGCAGATTATGGAAGTGGAAGGGGATGAAGTTTTCTTCTTCTACAAAACAAGAAGCTGTGGTGAAGCCCCATTGTTGCTAGGCTGCCTACCAAAAATAATAAGTGAAATGCATGGACTACTAGGCTTGGTATAAAGTGCTATATGATGCCCTGACTAACCCACTGCTTGAAACAAGGAGATCGCTCCCCAGCTTTAATACAAGGAAAAATTTGGGTTCCCATGGGTTTCGGCATTGTCTTTTCTTCCTGATAGAGTTGGAGTATGAGTGACCGCGCTCTACGTACGTCGTCTAGACAACGCCAGCGATTAGCGTCATGTCCCGCTATTCAACCCCCATTCCTACATATTTCTATCTCAGTTTTGTTTTGTTCCTGATTCCTGAGTTCACCAGATGCTTCTGGAAGTGCAGTCGTGATACGTTTGTCGCGTGCCTCTACGATAGGTGTGGGTCGCGGACATCACAATGGCGCATCCTCGTGTGTAGTCCCTGGTCACTCAGTATATAGTTATTGATGACGTGGAAGCAGATCTGGCATAGCGCAACTCTTCGATCGATATAATCGATACTGTGAAGTGTTACCGCTGTATCTCCATCCACCACGTGTGGGATTCAATTCTAACCTGTGATACATGTACAGTGCGCCTCTAGAGTCAGACAGGCTGTACCACAGGAAACTACTTTACAGGAGACTTATACCGTATTGACGGCGTAATAAGACTGACTGTTTCTAATGTACTGCGGGACCGCCTTAACACTCACTCCCCAAAGTCATGGTCGCGGCGGCAGTAGTGTGACCCCCCAGATCCTCATACCTTCAGTAGTGTGACCCCCCAATCTTCATACTCAGTAGTGGCCCCCGCTCATACCATCCATTAGTGTGACCCCAGATCTCATAGCCTCAGTAGTGGTGACCCCCAGATCTCATACCTCAGTAGTGGTCCCCGACCCCCAGTTTCCATACTCAGTATGTGACCCCCTATCTCATACTCTGTGTGAAAACCCCCAGATCTCATACCACCCTCAGTATGCGACCCCCAGACTCAACCTCAGTAGTGTGACCGCCCCAGATCTCATACCTCAGTAGGTGACCCACCCCCCAATCTCACTACCTCAGTAGTGTGAACCCCCAGATCTCATACCTCAGTAAAGTGTGACCACCCCATATCTTCTACCCTAGTAGTGTGACCCCAGGAATCTCATACCTCAGTAGTGTGAACCCCCCAGATCTTTACCTCAAGTAGTTCACTCCTGACATTTTCTTTCTGGCTTAGTTAACTAACCCCTGAGAATAACTGCGCAGTCCAAATGTCAACCTTTCATATCATATTTCCATCTGTCCACACAGTTCTTTTTCTCTTTTCATATTGTACCTTACATATGACCTACTTACTCTGACTTTCATCCCCCAGATCTTCCACACCCTTAAGGCCCCTACACGTCGGATTCCTCCCGGCCCGGATTCCGGGCCGATCGATTATCCGGGCAGCGTGCAACGCGAAACGATCGTGCTGGAATCGCATGCAGCCCACCTTGTCCGATCGATCACCTTCCGATCGTTTCAGGGCCCAGAATCGGATCCGACAGACACCATCATGTTGTCTTTTTTGATCCGATTCTGCACCATCAGGGGTAGTCTGCCATTTGTGAGGTGGACAAGCGGCCATGGACTCGTCCCGTAATTTCCGTTCACAAGGTGGTATGCAGCTATCGGATTCTCCAATTAATATTGCCGAATCGTCCCACCTGCGATTCCCGGCAAGAATCGCTGGAACCGATTCGATAGTGATCGAGCGGCCATGGAATCCGACTGTGTATGGCTGGCTTTAAGCTAGCCATACCCGTCTAGATTTTTCTCTTCCATCAATAAAAAAGATACATTTTTTGGGCAGGGAAATTGTGATTGATTGTATTTTTGTTAACTGTAGTAACAGATATTTGATCAACTTGCTTGTAGATAGACGAAAGTGTAATGCATGTCAATACAACCAATTTAAATTTACCCACAAACGTCCAATAAATCCTTTTCAAATCAATTCTTTTTCCCACTTTTAATTTGGGCTTAAGCATCACCAGATCAGCCCAGGCATCACCAGACCAACTCAGGCATCACCAGACCAACTCAGGCATCACCAGACCAACTCAGGCATCACCAGACCAGCCCAGGCATCACCAGACCAGCCCAGGCATCACCAGACCAGCCCAGGCATCACCAGACCAGCCCAGGCATCACCAGCCCAGCTTTGTTCAAGGTGGAGTTTCCTTGTAATAACACACAATAACACACTAGGAAGCATTCAATGAGATGTGACCCCGGGTTTCCTGGGCAGGGATTGGACGTTTCCTCCTGGAACGCAGTTGCTCTACGTCTCCCGCAGGGCACTCGGAGTCCCTGACAGATGTATAAAATATTTAACAGCCAATAAAACTCAATGGGTTACTGATTGTTCCGGATTTCACTCACAGTCGATGTTGCAACGTTAGATGACTGATGGTTCTTAAAGAGAACCTGTCACAGAATGGCTGTAGAGAGCAAATGAAGGTCCCATACATGACATCTAGTGATGACCGAAATGTCACCCTGGCAGTCAGTTTGCCACAAACATCGTGTGTTTAAGATCTGTCGGCCGGGCAGACATTTCCAATGTTGCTTCGCCTCCCATACATTGTAATGGCGACAAACTTTGCACTACGTTAACCCCTGCATTGGTGAATCAGCTCAGAGCCGTGAAAACAGAGCATCCATTGAGCAGGTAGAGTGTATGTGATCCGTAGGGACCCCCTACATAAAGCACAGTGCATGGCGTGGGTACTGACGGATCACATACACTGTACCTGCCTGACTGCTCTGTTCAGACATCCGCCGATGCAGGGGTTTATGTCCTGCACTACGTTAACCCCTGCATCGGCTAATCAACTCAGAGCCGTGAGAACAGAGCATCCACCGAGCAGGTAAAGTGTATGTGATCCTTCGGGACCTCCGCCAAGCACTGTGCTTAAGGTAGGGGGTCACACAACACTGTGGAAACATGCCCTAATAGCCCTTACTCTGGTCCTTCTGTCAAATTTTAAAAAAACGTTATGGCTGACAAGCCAAAAAGTTTGCCCACCCCTGTGGTATATTCTGCCCCCCGTATACAGTATATCCAGAGACCCTCTTAATTTAAACTGTAACGTGCAGCAGGTCCAAACACAACAAAGCAGCCTCACTAAATCAATTCTTTCTTATATATCTGGAAGGGGGCGGGGTACAGCGCAGCGATGAGCCGGAGAATAGAAAGCGTCTTTCTATCTGGGTCATACGTGTTACAGGGTCATCATAACACAGTTCTTCGGAGTTATAATTTTAGAATGTGCTGAGGAGACAGAACGGATTCAGAGAAGAGCTGGCGCCGGCCCAAGTGATGGCTGCGCAGCACCGACAGCAAATAATGGGAGGTGTCTTCAATAGAGATGGTCACATTTTTGGTGTCTGGGACAGGAGAGCCGTATCATTGATCCTGACTAACGCTAGCCATACACATGCCGATAAGCGGCCGATTTTTCACCTGACCGACGGGCGTGCGCGCTCGCGCCGTCGGTCAGTGGAAAAGTCGGCCGCTTATCGGCATGTGCCCACATGGGGCGACAGATCCCTGTCGCCCCACAGCTCGGCCGGCCAGAGAACGGACATGTCTGATATTCTCTGACCGATGGAAGCCGATGCCATAAGCTTCGATGAAGACCGGTGTCTTCATTGAAGCTAATGGCCGGCACACAAAGGGTGCCGGCCAACTGAAGCAGCCCCATAATGTACCAGGGTGCAAACGTGATGACGTCATCACGTTTGCATTCCGGTGCATATCGGAGAATGTCTGTCGGCACCCGTCTGTGGGTGTATGGCAGGCATTAGCCTCAGTGGGACAACCGAATAGTAGAGATGGTCGAATTTTTTGACTTGCCAACTTTGCAATTGCAAAGCCCCTGAACACGGTATGATCACCAAAATTGCTGGAGATGTAGAGAAGGCCCGTGGGAATATCTGAAAAAAAATAGTTTTGCTCTAGCGCATGTAGTTTTTGCATAAATTAAGTTCAACTTTTGAAATTTTTACTTGACTTTGAACTTAATTTATGCAAAAACTAGTGTTAGAGCCATTTTTTTTGTAGTATACCCCCAACCCTTTTCTACATCTCCAGCAAGTTTGGTGATGATACCATGCTCAGGGGCTTGAAATTGTCGAAATGGTCGAATTTAAAAAAAAAATTGCGACATCTAATGTGAAATAGTCGCTGCAGCGTAATCACCACATGAGACAACACTCGTAGAAGAAATTCATTGTGAAAATCTGCACTTGTACATGCGAATATTGTGAACGCAAAGTGTGACGTTAAGTCAACATCTAGTGGCAGATTGTGAAAGAGCAGCTGCAGAGTAGTGTTGAGCTCGAATATTCGAATGCCGAATATTTTTCGCGAATATCGGCAATTCGAGAATTCGCCAATATCTCGACTATCTCGGCGGATATTCGCAATTCCGAATATTCGCAATACGGCCATGTATTGCGAAAATAATATTCGCATTGCTAAAATAAACATAGCATGTGACCATTCATTTTAAAGAGTTTCGCGATGCGAATATGATTTTCGCAAATGCGAATATGATTTTCGCAATCCATGGTATTACTGCGAATATTCGAATTTCCGAATATTGAATCGAATATTAGTAGAATTATTCGCGAAATATCACGAATTCGAATATTGCCTATGCTGCTCATCACTGCTGCAGAGTAATCACAATATAATACAACGAATTTCGAAGGTCCCTAATATATTTGCGAAATTACGCGAACTCGAATATACCATATGCCGCTCAACACTTCTGAACACTAATTAGCATGCAAATGGCAAATAGACTGAAACTAATGCCTGCCATACACATGCCGATAAGCGGCCGATTTTTCACCTGACCGACGCACGTGCGTGCTCGCGCCGTCGGTCAGCGGAAAAATCGCCCGCTTATCGGTATGTGCCCACATGGGGTGACAGATCCCTGTGGCCCCACAGCTTGGCCGGCCAGAGAACGGACATGTCCGATAATCTCTGGCCGATGGAAGCCGATGCCATTAGCTTCAATGAAGACCGGCGTCTTCAATGAAGCTAATGGCCAGCACACAAAGGGTGCCGGCCGACTGAAGGGGCCCCATAATGCACCAGGATGCAAACGTGATGACGTCATCACGTTTGCATCCCGGTGCATATTGGGACTGGTCGGGTGTGTATGGCAGCCTTAAGCACTGCAGCTATTGTAATTGGCTCAGTTTCACTCTGCATACAATTTGCATGATAATGTCCAAATTTCAGCATCTCAATGACCATCTCTGATGATCGGACCGGGTCATTTGGCAATGCATGACGATAATATAATCAATATTAATAATTGCATTGCGATTATCTTCAGAACGAATGGTCGAAATTGTCAAAAGCCGCCGCCATATTCGCGAATTCTTCATATTCTACATAAATATTTGCAATTCATACTTGTGACCCCAGACCGCATACTTGTGACCCCAGACCTCATACTTGTGACCCCAGACCGCATACTTGTGACCCCAGACCTCATACTTGTGACCCCAGACCTCATACTTGTGACCTTAGCTTAAGGCTAGTTATCTCGTGTTGTGTCTCAACTCTCATGTATTGTACAGCGCTGCGTTATATGTTGGCGCTATATAAATAAATACCAATGATGACAGTAATGACACCACAGAAGTTTCCATTGCAAGTCGTTCCCATCATCTTTTTTCAAGAAATTTCCCCCTGAACGGCGCATTTACAAAGAAGAATATCTCTGAAAATCTTTTGTCGCTCGCAGAGGAACTTTTCATCTGAAGACGAGAAATAACCGCGACGTACCCCTTCGGTACAATCAGCGGCCCGCGGTGACTGCGCACTCCTCGTT
>CM070036.1:154991544-155005635 GCA_036250615.1 Ptychadena robeensis | reverse complement strand
CCATACGATGAGGAGGCTTTATACTAGAGCGGCAGTCGAGCGACCCATGACGACGACACAGGGGTTGATGGTGAGACGCGAAGGGCGAGGGGAGGGACATCGAGCAGCTACGCACTACACGCCATACACGGTTCGGAGTCCATGGCCTCGGGATCTGCCACCCACTTGAGCATCCGGGCGATCACGCCGCGGGGAATGGGAGCTCAAGCATCAAGCTCATGCTCAATTAAGATCCGTCGCGGCATACCACCTTGTCCCGAGTGATCGCGTCCAATTGATCGGGGGGCTCACGAATTTACATGGTTTTGGTAGAAAAAAATTTGATTGTACAGAAATTGTATGGAAAGATTGTAAGATGTATGGGGGCCTTACAACAGGATCAGCCTCTATGGCCGGCTTAAGACAAATTGAACTTATTTCATTTTGACCATTTCTATCAATGGATCCCATTTAAATGTTGTGTCTGAGACGAAATCCCTGTTATTCGGGCAAGCCGAAATTGGGGAAAAAAACATGCCACGGACCCAAATCCTAAAACTGTATCGAAAGAAAAGATTTCGGCAATGTTCGATAGAGAAGCCCCCTCTTAAGCTGTCCATACACCTTTCGATCTTTTTGTCAGATATCCTTTAGATCTACCAACAACTATGTAGCGCCGGGTCCTCTGCGATTGAACACAGGTAGACTTGATGGTTTAGAAAGTCCCTCATATTACATGGTTTTGGTAAAACAAAGGGAGATCTAAAGGAAATCTGACAGAGAAATCTAAAGGTGTATGGGGACCCTTATAGACATGGGTCTCGATTTTCATGTAGAATGAGGTACAAAGCTTGGAGAACCACTGGCCACTGAAGATTGTCAAGAGATGCTGAAATCTTGACGTTAGCATGCAAATTAATGCAAATGATATGCAGACTGAAACTAAGTGTGAAAAAATTGGCATCTCCCCAACCATCTGAACAGGTCACATGCAAAAAATTTTGTTTTTGAAGGACGGTGTAGAGGTATGTTGGCATTGATGGTGGCAGTAAGTTTTGGAGTAGGTCTTCAATTCCGCTTCCTCCTACGGATCTCCAGCAACAGTCACGAAGAAGAAACAGAAGATCTGAACTCCCTTCCAAGCCCGCTGAATACCTCACAGCTGACTGAGGAGCTGGCTCTGTCTGAGGGTTCATTTCGGAGAACGCAGATGTTCAATGAAAGAATGGAGGATCAGAATGCCTCGTTCTCATTGAAGAACTGAGGCCACGGGAGGTCACTGGAAGGTTACATCCACCAAGACTCCGACAGATGCATGCAAATCATCGAATCTGTCTGAATATAAAACCCAAAAAGCTGGAAAGGAGACCATGTGGTTTCTGGAGCGGCTGCATGAAAGTGCAAGATTTCTTAAACACCCACGCGATTTTCCTTAGACGCCGCGTCAGCAGCGGGTATTCCGTATGGAGACCCCTTGGTGGCACGGGAGCCTGGCACTTAAAGAAGACCTGTCATCAGAAGTGCACCACGCCAAGTGATATGGAGATCACACTACTACACCTGACAATCACCTGCCGCTGTCTGTAGGAAGACAAAGTCATCCTTGTTCAGGCCTCATCCAGGGTCACCATATACTTCCTGAGACAGCCGCTCCGAGAAGACAATCATATACATTGTGTACCAGCGATCAGCACCTGTTACATCCTCTTAAATGCTACAAAGTTACGTTGTTGTCGAGACTTAGGGCCCCCATACACCTTTAGATTTCTCGGTCAGATTTCCTTTAAGCTAGCCATACACGGATTCGGATTCCATGGCCAATTGATCACTCACGCGATCGATTCCGGCGATTCTGCCGGGAATCGCTGGTGTGATCAATCGGCCAATTAAGAGTATCCATCGCAGCATACCACCTTGTCCAACGGATTCCGGGACGATTCCGTGTCCGATTGTCCACCTCACAAATGGCAACTCCCCCTGATCCGGACAGAATCGGATCAGAAAGACCAACATGTTGGTTCTCTGTCGGATCCGATTCTGGGCCCCTGAACGATCCGACCTGATCGATTGGACAAGGTGGGCTGCATGCGATTCCGGCACGATCGTTTCGCGTGCACGCGCCCGGAATCGATCGTGCCGGAATCCGGTGGGAATCCGACACATGTATGGGGGCCTTTAGGTCTCCTTTTGTTTTTCCAAAACCATGTAATATGAGGGACTTTCTAAACCATCAAGCCTACCTGTGTTCAATCGCAGAGGACCCGTCATTACATAGTTGTTGGTAGATCTAAAGAATATCTAAATCTAAAAAAGAGAGATCTAAAGGAGTATGGCCAGCTTTAGGAAATGTTTAGACTGGAAACTACCTCATTAGATTGGATCTCAAGGTTGACTTTTTATAATGAACTTTGATCACTGCTACAAAATCGGCCATCTGACGTGGCCCTGTAATGATAAAACTTAGGGCTATTTCTCCCGCTATGCCAAATATGCATGCGCATAGGTAGGCCCCCCCCAGCGATCTGCACCCATAAACCCCTATTCCCAGTCTCAGATCTGCACAGAGAGGGAGGGCAAGTCGGCAGCTCCACCAAGAGCACCTCACCTCCCCCCATGCAAGTTCTTGCTTAGGGCCCCTGAAACAATTTATAAAAATAGAGGTTAGACATTGGCTTTACTATATGTCGCATACATTGCTAGAGTTTCCACCTTGCTTATGGTCTGATCCTAATTCTCAGTAGTGTATTGACATGCAACTTCAGGTCAGGGACAGCATCCCCATTAAGATTCCTGACCATGATGCCCCTGGGCTCCAGGCAGATATAAGGGAGGGTTCTGCCCCCAGGAAGTTTCTCTGTGAGGACGGGTCTGATGGAATAGGAGTAACTGGGCACGCTGTCCACTCAGAGATCAGTGACCCACATTAGTCTAATCTGGTGTGCGGGCAGCCGGGGAGCAGACCCAGCTTTTGCAGCCAGGTTTCCAGTGGGATGGTGCGTGGCCTGGACTGCATGGTGCAGACTCAAACATTACTGGTGCCTTGAGACTGCTATTTAGTCGTATTTACCCTCTGGACACACAAGTACACCCCTGGCTTTATTTTGGTATAGGGGTGTGAGCAGTTAGGGTTCCTTAGTAGTAAGTTCCTTTTGTAGTAAGACCTTGGAGGCCTCATTTAGAATAAAGTTTACTAAGCATAAGTTGTCTCTTTTAATTGGTTGATCGTCTAACCAGTACACATGAATCTACGAGCATCATGGATCCAGATTTTATTGTGTACTATTAAAAAATTTTATGGGGATTGGCAGTGGTGCTCATACATTACAGGCCTTTTGGCACACTCTGCAAACATGGCGGTGGTGCCAATATAGCTGCATGCTAACAGCTTTTTAGCACGTTCTGCAAACATGGCGGTGGTGCCGTTAGTGCTCCTTGCATAGGACTTTGGAGATGCCTCTGCACACATGGAGGTGGTGCCATTACTGCTCCGTGCCAAGAACTTTTCGGCACGTTCTGCAAGCATGGTAGTAGTGTCGTTAGTGCTCCATGCATAGGGCCTTAGGGGATGTCTCTGCAAACATGGTGGTGGTGCCAATACAGCTCCATGACAAGAACCTTTTGGCACCCTCTGTAAACATGGTGGTGGAGCCATTAGTGGTCTATGCAAAGAGCCTATGGGCATACCTTTGCAAACATGGAGGAGGTGCGATATAGCTCCATACCAAGAGCTTTGTTGGCACACTCTACAAACGTGGTGCCTTTACTGCTCCATGCATAGAACCTTTTGTTGCTCTACAAACATGAAGGGTGGTGCTGGTACAGATCCATGAAAAAAGCCTTTTGGCATCTTCTACAAACATGGCGGTGGTGCCATTACTGCTCCTTGGCATGCCTTTCCAAAGATGGCGGTGTCGCCAACACAGCTTCATGACAAGAGCTGTTTGGCATGTTCTGCAAGCATGGCGGTGGTGCTGTTAGTGCTCCATGCAAAGAACTTTTTGGCACCCTCTGTAAACATGGTGGTGGAGCCATTAGTGCTCCATGCATAGGGCCTATGGTCATGCAAACATGGAGGTGGTGCAATACAGCTCCATACCAAGAGCTTTGTTGACACACTCTAAAAACATGGTGCCTTTACTGCTCCATACTTTGTTGCTACACCCATGAATGGTGGTGCTGATACAGATCACATGGACAAAATGCCTTTTGGCATGTTCTTCAAACATGGCGGTGGTGCCATTACTGCTCCTTGGCATGCCTTTCCAAACATGTTGGTGGTTGCCATACTGCTCGCTTGAGCATGCCTTTCCAATCCTTGGTGGTGGGTGCCTTTACTAACTGCTCCTTGCATGCTTTTTTCCTAAACATGGGCGTTGGTGCCATTACTGCTTTACTATACTGCTCCTTGGCATGCCTTTCCAAACATGGTGGTGTGCCATTACGGCTCCTTGGGCATGCCTTTTCCAATTTGGCGGTGGTGCCATTACTGCTCCTATGGCATGCTTTTCTTCTACAACATGGGCGGTGGTGCCATTACTAGTGCTTCTCCTTGGGCATTCTTTTCTAAACATGGCGTGGTGCCATTACTGCTCTAGTCCTTGTCATGCCTTTCCAACATGGCGGTGGTGCCATTACTCTGCTTCCTTGGCATGCCTTTCCAAACTGTGGCGGTGGTGCCATTACTGGCGCCTTTGGCATGCCTTTCCATTTGCGGTGTGTGGCCATTACTGCTCCTTGCATGCCTTTATCAAACATGGCGGTGAGCCGACACGCAGAACTCCATGGCCAAGAGCCTTTTGTGCACGCTCTACAAATCATTGGAGGGGTGCTTTTAACAGCTCGGATTCCAAGCCTTCTTGCACTCCTCTGTAAACATGGGTCTCAGCGTTGACGCAGATTGGGTGCATTCGAGGAATTCACCTACTGCATCTCTGTTCCTTTTTCCCGCTCTCTATTTTTGCAGACGCAGTAGAAGCGAATAAAAAAAGCTTCATTCTTGGACGATGCCGTGACGTTCCGAACGGTCGATCTCTCCTTTTGCTGAAGGCAGCATTACTACTGGTTCATCTCAACCACTCCTGCGATCTATTTTCTTCTGCCCTCCATGCTTTGTTGGTCTGTCACAATAGACCGGGAACAGCAGAGTCCGTACCGCTGTTGGTAGCACATGGCAATTCAATCTTTTCATGCTGTCGCAGGTGGCAGTAGGCGCGGAATTAGTGAACACCGGCTCCTGTCAATCTTCGGGGCCGCTCTGTGTTAGTTGCCGAGCCTTTCGCTGAGTTCGGCGCCTCGGATTGGTGTGGAGAAAACCCAGCGTCTGGAGAACAGATAAACAGGAATGGGCCTGTTTAAACTTGTATGGAGCTGGTGTTGCATGTGCTCAGGTCACGTTGATCCACCTTGTGTACAATGAGTGTGCTGTAAAAGAGGTGACACACAGGCGCCCCATAAATCTGTCCATGGCTGCCTGGGGGTTAATTAATTATATAAATGATTTACTGGGGGGGAGCGGAATAATCCCACTACATACCACACATACAATATTTTGTTTTATCACAAAATACATGCAGTTATCATTCGAAATGATTTATTTTGACATGTTTTGTTTTTTTTATGAACAGCTAATCGCTAATCCATCTACCCCCACCATAGCATATTGTTATCATTTATCTTATATGCGCCACATATATGCATGCGCTGTACGATACATTCAGAAGTGGAGATACCACACGAAATCACACACATATGTACAGGTTATGAACACAGGAAGGAGTAGAGGACCCGCATGAGTAGAGGTCCCCCTACCACATAGATATGTGCTAGATCAATGGCCGCTTCAAGCCGCTGTGCGGCGGTTCACAGCTATCTATCTCTATAACCACCAACCATGTAGTGCTGGGGGTGTCCTCCCGGATAGAATACATAGTGATTGAAGGTCAACTTCACTGCTATGTTAGTGCCGGGTCACCTCCCTGAAGAATACATAGTGATTGGAAGTCATATATCACTGCTATTCTTCCGGGTCCTCCCGATAGAAGACATAGTGATTGGAAGGTTATATCGACTGCTATGTGAGTGCCCGGGTCCTCTCTGATAGATACATAGTGGATTGGAAGTTAATATCATTTTGCTATGTAGTGCCCGGGACCTCTGTGATAGAAAACATAGTGATTGGAAGGCATATATCACTAGCTATGTAGTGCCGGTTCCCCATCCCGCTGATAAACACTGATCTAGACTGATAAAAAAGAAAAGGCCTTCTAGTGCTACAAGCCCCACCGCGCTAGAAATCCATCTTGGATTTGGACGTGCATATATCCCCTCTTTGTCGTGTCTTGGATCCTCCATGATATCATACCTAGTGATTGGAAGGGTAATATATCACTGCTGTGTAGATCCGGGTCTCCTGATAGAATACATACAGTAGTGGATTGGAAGATATATATCAACGGCACTGCTATGTAGTTGCTGGTCCTCCCTGATAGAAACATAGTGGTTTGGAAGGTATATATATTACTGCTTTGTAGATCCGGGTCCTCCCTGATAGCATACATACGGTAAAGTGATTGGAAGGTATATATCCTGCTATGTAGTGGGCTGGGTCCTCCCTGATAGAATACATAGTTTTGGAAGGTATAATACTCACTGCTATTAGTGCCTGGGTCCTCCCTGATAGATACATAGTGATTTGGGGGAAGGTTTTAGAAGGTCCTCATATACATGGTTGTGGTAGAACAAAAGTTGATGGTATGGTCAATGTGTATGTGAGCTAGGGGAGTATTGACAGACTAAGGGCAGTATGTGGATTTACTTTGTTGAGGGTTGTCAATGAAGAAAAGTAGCTACCCCCTTTGGGGGGGGGGGGGGGACATTCTAGTCTAGTTTGTTTGGTTTCCCGCCCCCACCCCCCCTTCCTGATGTTATATTTGTCCACTCCCCAGGTCCTCTTCTAAAGCATTTTTACGCTCCATGAAACCCGCAGCCAGTAACACCATCATACAATCTTTTGATCTCTGTATGTCCCGCAGTCACCATGAGGCCCAACAAGAATCCAGAACATACAATGTGCACTTCCAGCATCTCCCTGTAGACCACCAGTTATAGTAAGACATAAATATTTTTACAGTAATATCGGATCGCAGGTCTATGGAAGATACTATGTAACCCCACCTCTCCCAGCTTTTGCCAGACTGTAAACAATGGATAGGAGCCACAGGAATGCCTCCGGTGATCCCTCACCAAAGGAGAGACAAGAGCAGAGAACATACAGACAATCTGTTTTTGTTCACCATGTTGTCCCTCATAATTTGCATCTTTATGGCTCGTCTCCATACGATGAATCTCAGTATATTCTCTATCTCTTTTCACTACTACTCACTCAGAAACTTTACACTGAGCACACAAAAACAGCCGGTAGCTCAACAGTAAAACCATTTTTTTGTTTTTTTCCCCCTGTGGTATCACACAACACCGGTCTACACAACAAACAATAGAACAATGGACAGTTATTCCCCGGTATTCCCTAACTATAGACAAGGCTTTGGTTCCATCACTTGGGCTAGATGCCCACCACCATATCAATGTAACAAGTAGGCAGACATCTTCTCATATCGAGTTTGCAACCCGCTACTTATATTGGCCATAAAGCCCCCCATACACCTTACGATCGATCCATAACATCTCCATTATATCTCCAACAATGTGTAGTATAATGGCCCTCCCCTGATAGAATACAATAGTGGATGGGAAGGTATATATCACTGCATTTGCAGTGGGCCGGGTCTCCCCTGATAGAATACATAGATGAGTTGGAAGGTATATATCACTGCTATGTAGTGTGGGGGTCCTCCCTGATAGAATACATAGTGAGTGAAGTATATATCAAGACTTCTATGTATTGCTGGGATCCTCCCCTGATAGACATAGCATAGTGATTCGGGTGGGAAAGGGGTATATATGCACTGCTGTGTAGTGCCGGGTCCGCAGTCCCTTATAGATACACAGCTGATTGGAAGGATTAGAAAGAAGCAGCGCTCATATTACATGGTTTTGGGTAGGAAGAAAATTTGATTGTACAGAAATTGGTATGGAAAGATTGGGGGGGTTAAATTCGATTTGTAGACAAATCAACAGTGAAAACTTTTGTTTGGTTGTTTTTCTACTTTTTGGGTGCCTACAAATTTCATGAAAAGGAAATAGTGACAGTGTTGTGAGCTTGAATATTTCCATAAATATATTCATTGAAAATCGGCTATTTGAAAATTTGCCGATGTCGCAATAGTTGGATGCGGATATTCACAATCTTGAATATGTTTTGAGATTCTTATGTACCAGCAAGATTTATGGGCCCTGCATCAGCCATCATTTTTGTTTTCTCATTGGGATAAAATAACTAAAAAAAAAAAAAAGCACTTCATTTTAAAGATAAAGCGCAATGCGATTGCATTATCAACATTGCATATGCGCGAAAATTTACAAATAACAAATCGAATTTAGTAGAAATTTGAAATATTGCTTATTGCTACTCATGACTAAAAATTATCAGTGTCTGCTTTCACTGTGAAGGTTCTCATAAGCAATCCATGTCATGGTAATGTCGTACCATTAAAAAAAAGGCCCCGGATACACATAGCGAAGGCCGCGGCCGATTTTTTTGGCTGGCCGAAAGGCATGTGCGCATTGTTGTGGCCATTGCCGTCTAGTGGTGGGCAGAAAATCACTTCCGTGGGTGTCGGCGGGTGCTCACTGTTCGCGGAGACAGAGTCCCTGTTGGGTTCCAAGGCTTGGGTCGCCGACCTGAGAATGGACATGTCCGCTAAATCTCTGGCCTGATGCCATTATTTTGATATTGTCGGGACCGGCGTCGCCTGTTCAACTAAGATCGCGGCGGCAAACACACGGGGCCCGCCGATACTACTGAGTGAGTGGTGTAACAATAACAAGCGTTATGGGACGCTTGCAACTTCGTTGGCTCGTCTAGATTCGGACCCTCTACATCACATTCGTGTATGGGGACCTTAAGCGTAGCCCCAAATTAAAACCAAAAAAACACCTAACAGGTGAGGGTCGATTTTACATTCCCCACCTAAACTCGATTCCTGGCCGATCGACTCACCAGTGGGCGCGTGCCCTGCTTATGCGATCACACAGCGAGCAATCTAGTGCGCCCACCCTTAACAAATCGATCCCTGACCAGATCTCTATGGCCACCAAATCGGATCAGCCAGGAATCACCCTGTCTTCTGTGTTTTTCATGGTAGATCGGGCACCATCGAGGGACGTTGGTGGAGGCCCAAAGATTGATCATCAGATCATTTGCGATCGACTGACTTAGTGAATCGTAGCGACTGGTACCAGAATCTGTCCAGGGAATCGTGGCCCTAAGTTGGTAGGCACAGACTTGTTGGTCGATCGAATCGACAGACCATGAAAAAAAACTTAGGACTTAATCGTCGATCGATCGCTTAGGCAACTCGACATTGTCTAATGCTAGCTTTAAGAGCCAGTGTCCGCCTCCATCCACCTGAACCTCAGCCATTTGCTTTAAAACCATCCGGCAAAGTGGGCCATTGTGAACTAATGCCAGTAGGATAGGACTGAGGACCCTGAGCTTTCTGAGCACCCTTCTTCCTGCAAAAGACAAGACAAAGACAGCCTCTGTCTACCCCTTGGCCCCATTCTCACTGCTTGGTTATTTTGGTTACTTAGAAAAAAGATCACAAGTCCATCAACTATAACTAAACTAACCTCTGGTCTTGTTTCTCACCAAGTCCGTAACTTCCATAAATCATCCCGTGTTTTTTATTCTTCCACTGAAAACGGGAAAACAGACTTCAGGTCTTACGTCGCAATTGCACATCATTTAGTTGTATTTTATTAAAAGGCCCTTGCCTCCAGTTGGTGTCCATTGACCCATCAGTCAAGAGACTCATGTCGCTCAATGGGGGGGGTACATTTTGCATGTGGTGTGTTTTTTTTTTTTTGTAAAAAAAAAAAAGAAATTGCATAATGTGGGTGGTTTGTGGTTAATCCTATGGTCAACACATAAAAATTTGGCCCAAAAAACTACACAATGCTTTGCCGGGGATCCACCAGTTGTTTGTAAACAATCTCATTCTGACATAAACATTTATATATTCACGAAAATTACTCGAACTCTGAAGATACCATAATTGCCTCTCAACACTACTGCAAAACTGATTAAGGCTTGTGTCCACGTCGCAAAATACCCCCACGCAATATCCTTATATGTGCCCAATGCAAATCAATGATATCCATTACACATAGATTGATCAGGGACCAGATCCTTGTGTATCACACACATTGACCCAGGCCAGTTGTAGAGAGTACTGTCATGGACAGTTTTCAATGACGCGTCAAGGAACCCATGTGTTTTAGGGTCTGCCAGATGGCAGACATCACAGAAGGCACAGGCGGAGCAATTCAGGGTGGAAACTCTGTTCCTATTATTTAAGTGTCGGGCCCCAATCCAGGGATAGTGCATGCTTGGTGGGACTCTAGGACTCGCATAGTGCGCGACTAGAGATGGTCGAATTTTTCGCTTGCTAATTTTTGAGCTGATTGTCCAAGCCCCTGAACCTGGATCATCACCACAAATTTTTTTCAGAGATGAGAGAAGGGTTGTAGAAACATTTGAAACAAAATTGTTTTGCTCTATAGCACATGTTTGCATAAATTTAGTTCATATATAAAGCCGAAATTTAGATTTTTGAAATTTGACTTGACTTTGAACTTATTTGTGCAAAAACTTTTGTGTTAGATACCTACTTCCTGTTTGGGAGTATACCCCCCAACCCTCTCTAACATCTCCAGCCATTTTGGTGATGATACCATGTTTCTCGGGCTTTGTTTAAGTCGAAATCGTCAAATTTTTTTAAAAGCAAATTCGACCATCTCTAGTAGTGCCGCCCCTGGAGGAGCCTCTACAACGGTGGAGGACAAAAGTCCGGAGTTTCACCTTTAAAATGGCAAGAACAATGTTACATTATGATAACACGTTTGTCTGCTGATCCTTCTCTTTCTCATCATTCACATTGAACACTCGCCGCGTTCCAGACAGGGGGAAGTGTGGAAATGTTACTTGTCAAGTCAGAATTCCTCCTAATTCGGGTACTATCCGTTCCATGGTGTGTTGGGCTTGAGGTGACATGACCACTCACAGGAACACTCACCAGAGAACACACCCGGTCATTTTGTTGTGGAAATCCATAATAAGCAGCTTGGAGGCATCTCGGGCTAAAAATAAAGTAGCGTCGCTATAAACAAGACCCGTCCAGAAACAGAAGGGCCACAGCAATCGTTGATGTGACCAGGGCAGAGAGCTGGTGAAGGAATCTAGTAATAGAATATAGATTACAGTCTATGAAAGGAGAAACTTATTCGGTTCGGGTCCCAATATTTAAGGAAAGATAAGAGCCAGAGAGGTTTTTTTTTCTCAGTTAGGAGATTCCCTTTATACATTCTGCTCTAAAACACAACTGGAATCAAAGGAAATATCCCCAATGTGATGGGAATTCAAATAAAAGACCGGCTCCATACGAATGGTTTATTGCTCATTGTCACATGGTCACCACGGAGATGGTCGAAGTGGGTGGTTTTGTTGTGTGTTTGGTAGGTGGTTCCAAAAGGCGGAACGTTGCGGGGAATGGTCAAAGTCCCCCGGAACAGGGTATCAATCACCAACTTTCGAAGATGTAGAGAAGGGTTAGGGTATACGATAAAAAAGAAGTTGTCTTTAAAACACAAAATAGGTGGTGTGGCATAAATGAAGTGTCAAAGTCAAGGCACATGTGAAAGCGAAGTTGCGACTTTAAAAACTATTCGTCTTTTCCTTATTTCAAAGGGGGGGGGCCCCAACCCTTCTCTACATCTCCAGCAATTATTTGTGGGGGGGGGGGAAAAATGATATCATGTTCATCGATGCTTGCAATCAGCTCACAAAGTTACGGACCGCCAAAAATTCCTGACCATCTCTTGTCACCATGAGGGGACCTTTCGCAACGACGGACACTTCAGCTAAATAGACAGTGCACGGCCAAGCCTACACCAGCCATAACACTAGGGATGGTTTTTGACTAGTTATCAGGGCTTAATGTCAGAGTAGCACATGGGTATCTTTGGAGTGCCTGATGCCCCTGCGCATAGCACCTCCACCCCGTCTCAAAGGTCGGCTGGCTGCCAAACTCCAAGCGTTAGAGATGGTCGAATTTTTCGACTGTTGCTAACTCATGTTAAGCTGAATTGCAAGCCCTGAACATGGTAATTCATCACCAAATTTGCTGGAGATGTAGAAAGAAGGGATGTAGGAAACATTTTTAAAAAAAATATTACTCTAGCACATGGATTTTTTGCAATAAATTAGTTAAAAATA
The DNA here is from genome assembly GCA_036250615.1 of Ptychadena robeensis. Taxonomy (NCBI): domain Eukaryota; kingdom Metazoa; phylum Chordata; class Amphibia; order Anura; family Ptychadenidae; genus Ptychadena; species Ptychadena robeensis. Next base: position 154,993,262 of record CM070036.1, on the reverse strand, counting down.
GAGTCGGGGAAATTCCGATCTTCATTGAAGCTAATTGCCCATCGAGCTTCCCTATCGTCCAGAAGATTATCGTACATGTCTGTTCTCTGGCCGGCCGAAGCTGTGGGGCGACAGGGATCTGTCTCCCCATGTGGGGGCACATGCTATAAGCGGGCCAATTTTCCGCTGACTTCGACGGCGCGAGCGTTGCCGCCCATGGTCAGGTGGAAAAATCGGCCGCTTACGCATTTGTATGCCAGCATTAGTCCCAGCGTGGTGACGTTCATGTGATGTCACACGCTGCATTTGAATGGTCATTGATCGTGTTTCCCTCTGATATGTGGTAACTGTGTCAACCCTTACGTTGAAATAGTCCCAGTTAGCTCACTTGCTAAAAAAAAAGCTTTAGTTTTTAGTTTTTTTCTAAAGGGTTTATGTGGAACATGTATTGATGTCTGTGTGCCTGGAAGTTTTGACGCAGTGACTTCCAACCCCATGAGCTTTCCCATGGACATGTGATTGAGGCATCAGAACAAACATGATTTTGATTTAACCTTCTCACCCTCAGTATATGAGTATACCCCTACCCCCCCCCCCCCCACCCCCCATAGATTTTTCGATGGAGTTCGAGTGAAACTTGTTCAAGTTAACACCATGGATCTCCTAAAATGAGGATTCTATGGATCAAATACAGGTTTTATTTCCTGTGATAGAACAAGATGGTAATGGCGGCATGTTGCTGGGAACAAAACCCTGACTTTATGCACATTGGGATATTACTTCTGTAACTAGTTTATGGGAGTACCCTTGCGCTGGCACATAATAAAAAAGGGCTCTGCCGGGCTTATGTGTTATGCACTGAATGCCGGGCTTCATTGAAGTTTAATGGCATCCGGACCAATAACATAATCGGACATGTGGCCGGGGGGGGGGGTTCTCTGGCCGTCGCAGCTGTTCGGCGCCAAGGGATCTTTGCCCCATGTGGGCACCCCCCGATCGGCGGCGACGCTTATTACCCCACAATGTACCCCCACCGGCCTAAGCACTTGGCTGTACAATCGAGACTGGCAAAAATGACTGCAAAACAGTGATGCCCAACGATATAAACAAACCCGCTTAAGTCTAACTATCGTTTTAAGCTGATGCAAACGGAAATTCGAATGGAGTATTGACAGCTTTAATATATCCCAATGGGAGGTACAATCCCCCCACCTAGTGCAGCTAGGGCATCCTAGTTAACCCCAATGCTTCCTCAAGCTGTGTTAAATTGTCCAAAAAAGACTCTTTTAGCTGAAAAACTTGTTGTCTGTACCCCAATAGGGTATATGTCATATCAGTGGAGGGTCCCCATGTTCGATGACAGGTGTGGGCTGGCAAGGGTGGCCAATATGGGTGGAACGCCTCGTATCACAGGTTATGAACGGGTGCAGGTAGGAGGCCCAAACTAGCGGGCACGCAGACCTGACAGATCTTGACAATGGGTCGCACCTATAGTGCCTGCACTGGGGGGTCCCGCCATAACTTTTATCCTCTCTATAGAACGGTACAACAGGCTGCTGTGTGTACCCGCATCCCCTTTCTCATCAAATAATATAATTTTCCATAGACCTTATATTTTAGTATCTCTCCCTACCTGACTCTATCAATCACCTGAAACAAACCACAACCTTCTCTCAGACAACATCAACTAGGGCATCCTCTTTGGAATGGGAAATGAATGCAATTCACAGCTCAAGAAA
>CM070036.1:154921551-154933425 GCA_036250615.1 Ptychadena robeensis | reverse complement strand
ACAACTTTACTGGTAGCACCCCCCTCCCCACCTTTTTTGGTAGCACCACCTCCCCCACTCAACAACATCTCTGTCCGTAGACAGGGGGCATAGGGCCACCAAAATGCTAGCAGCATGGTTTCTCCCACTATATGAGGGGGCCCGGTATCCCACATAATCGCGGGCACCAATCATAGACACCCCCCCACTCCACAACTTTTCTGGTCGCACCCCCTCCGTCTACAGGGGGCCCCCAGGCAACTATAGGGTCCCCAAAATGCTAGAAACTGCCCTAGTATGGTGAAAAAAGCGTGCCGTTAGGAGGAGAGAGTAGAGTGACCGGTATCATCCATCTCCTGTTGTCCAAGCATAGGAGGAGGATGTAAGTAAAAGTTGAACTGCAGCAGGTAAATGTTCGGGTCTCCTCTAAGTAGTTGTATACGAATACAGTAGCTGTGGTGTTATATTATCTGCTAGGAGGCCATCGCTCGCCTTCACACAGACAGAGGAAGTGGTCGTGTGGTGGTGTGACTACAAAACACTGCAACGTTCTCATTTCATCACCCATTGCGTGCAATACTGAGAGAAGTGACTACATTGTAAATGCCATATAGGGCTTCTGGAGATTCAAGGTGCCTGGCTGTCATCTTGATCCCCAGGCTTTAATGTGAGTCAATAAAATGGAGAAAGTATAGAGATTGGGAATTCTAACCGGCCTCTAACTTCACTAGTAGCATGCTGCTTCTTGGTTATTATAAGAGGATGGAGGGTAAAGACCGCAACAGGTGACACCAACAGAGGAGGTGAGATCCTAATGCCCGTACTGGGTTGGAGATGCTTGAGCTACCAATGGTATAAGAATGGAATTGCTCACTTACACATAGTCCACTGTATCAGCAATATGTGCAGCGAATGTAAATTAAGCATATAGTACCACAGGGGCGGGGCATGACAACCCTGCCTTTCCACATGGGAGTTGTACTTGAGCTGCCAATGGTATAAGAATGGAATTGATCACTTACACATAGTCCACTGTATCAGCAATGTGTGCAGTGAATGTAAACTAAGCATATAGTACCGCAGGGGTCGGGCATGACTGCGTGGGCTGGCTCTCCGTTCCAAGCACCAGATTCTACTGACGAGCTATACCTGCAGCTTATAAGGAAAACAAGTAAATATGGTTCCCCTTTAGACAAAATCTTCTTTAAATGAATACATTAAAGCTTATTTGATTTCTGGGTTATGGGAAGAGGATGGAGGGTTAATACCACAACAGGGGAGGTGACATCTTAATATCATATTGTTGAGTCTTGGGTTGGAGATGAGCTTGAGCTGCCAATGGTACAAAAATGGCATTGCTCGCTTCTACTCAGTCCACTGTATCAGCAATGTGAGCAGCGAATGTACATTAAGCATATAGTACCGCAGGGGTGGGGCATGACCGCCCTGACTTTCCGCATGGGCTGGTTATCCTGTCCATGCACCAGATTTTCATCTACTGATGAAATGTACCTGCAGCTTATAAGGAAAACAAGTAAATATGGTTCCCCTTTAACCCCCCTAGCGCACCGCCCATATCGCGCCGTTTACAACGGCACGATATGGGCGATCAAGGCAGTGTACATAGTACACTGCCCGCCGTTTCCGGCATCCCACCGGAGCTCTACGCACAGCTGTTGTCATTACCGCGTCACCATGACGCGATCGGGGCGGAGCCGCCAACCCGGAAATGCTATGGCGATGTAAACAATCGCCACAGCTTTCCGGGGAGGCATAAAGTCTCCCCATCGGCGGCTTCCCGGGCGGTTGAGGCGAGCCTAAAGCTCGGACGAGCTAAGCTCGTCTCAACCGCTAGGGAGGTTAAACAAAATCTTCTTTAAATGAATACATTAACCCTTATTTGATTTCTGGGTTATGGAAAGAGGATGGAGGGTTAATACCACAACAGGGGAGGTGACATCTTAATGTCATATTGTTGAGTCTTGGGTTGGAGATGAGCTTGAGCTGCCAATGGTACAAAATTGGAATTGCTCACTTCTACTTAGTCCACTGTATTAGCAATGTGTGCTGCTAATGTACATTAAGCATATAGTACCGCAGGGGCGGGGCATGACCGCCCTGACTTTCCGCATGGGCTGGTTATCCTGTCCATGCACCAGATTTTCATCTACTGATGAAATGTACCTGCAGCTTATAAGGAAAAAAATAAAAACATGGTTCCCCTTTAGACAAAATCTTTTTTAAATTGATTTACAGTGGCTTGCAAAAGTATTCAAACTTTTCCACATGTTGTCACATTACAGCCACAAACATGACTCAATTTTATTGGAATTCCCCGTGAAAGACCAATACAAAGTGGTGACACGTGAGAAGTGGAAGGAAAATCATACATGATTCCAACCATTTTTTACAAATAAATAACTGCAAAGTGGGGTGTGCAGCGTAATTATTCAGCCCCCTAAGTCAATTCCAGCTGCCAGTCTTTTAGGGAATGTCTCCACCAGCTCTGCACATCTAGAGGCTGAAATCCTCGCCCATTCTTCTTTGCAAAACAGCTCCAGCTCAGTCAGATTAGATGGACAGCGTTTGTGAACAGCAGTTTTCAGATCTTGCCACAGATTATCGATTGGATTTAGATCTGGACTGTGACTGGGCCATTCTAACACATGGATATGTTTTGTTTTAAACCATTCCATTGTTGCCCTGGCTTTATGTTTGGGGTCGTTGTCCTGCTGGAAGGTTAACCTCCACCCCAGTCTCAAGTCTGAGAGTCATGTAGTACCGCAGGGGTGGGGCATGACCGTCCTGCCTTTCCGCATGGGCTGACTTCTGTCCAAGCACCAGATTTTAAAAAATGTCAATATGGCTCCCCTTTAGACAAAGAAGTGCAAAGAACCAGCCTATCCTTACATCAGTGGTTCCCAAACCTTCCTTTCTATTTAGGAACATTTTCGAGCCCGCCCTCCCCATTCAAACATAGGTTAAGAATGAGGGCCTGCACCCCCCTAGAAGACCTTTGCACCTGCCCAGGGGGGGGCTGCCCCCCAGTTTAAGAATCACTGTCTTACATCATGTCCATAGAGAAGAGGACATTTTCCTTAGTCATACCCAAGGGTGACAACGCTGCATGGGTATAATGCAATGAGCAAGCGTTGTCGCTATAGGACAGGAAGAATGAAAAAAAGGGAAAAAAAAATGCAGACGCCACATCTATGAAGTGTACGGTTCAGGGATCAACCAACTACAAGAGGCGACTTTAACAATGCTAATGAACTTATTTCAACACCGAGGCCAGGCAAGCGTCTCGCGAATATATGGAAGGCAAAGGAAAACGGCAACTTATAGTCCACTCCTGTAAAGAAGGCCGGTGCTAATGGAAGGCCGGTGGGCTGGTTGAACCACGTGGGGCAGGGGGTAACAAGGCCTCGAGTGGCTGGTACTTACATGTCCCAGGAACTGCTATGGGTACAGCCCAGACAGTCTATCCACCAGTATGCTGGAGTGGTCCCCAACCCATCCAGGTATGCTGCTGCTAGAACGGCTGCACCTGGGGGTAACTGGGGCTTGACAGGTAACTGCGTACAATTCTGCTCTCCGACTGCCCGCACGCCAGAATGAACAGTTGTGGGAGGTAGACCTGGGAGTGATCACTCGTCCAGTCACTCCATCTCCATCAGGACCTTCCCCTTTGCTTAAATAGGCTCCAGGCCCCGGGGTATCATGGGCCGGTGTCTTAAAGGGGACGTTACCTCAACCTTGCGATTCCCTGTCACTACAGTAACGTGTAATATTTTATTTTTGAGCTTGGATACCAGTAACTCTCCGATCCACACTGTGACGGGCACAGCGTCACCTTTGATGCCACATAGATGCCAGGCAGGCTTCCATCTGCCCTTATTTATTTAACACTTTTAATGACTAAAAATAAATCTGAGATATTGACTTCCCTATGCGTGAGCTGAGCCCGATATACAGAATGCAGACAAAACCTCAGCCCGGTGACTCCTCCCGCCGCTACCTACCATGTCGGCAATCACCGCCCGTCTCTGCCAACCACTTCCATCCAGAAATGAGTGTCTGCTGCTCACGATAAAGGAACTACTGCTGGCTGAGATATACGAAGATAGGGGAACCTTCATCCAGTGTAGGCAGGGGAAGTCTACTGGAAGGGGACTAGAGATGGTCGAATTTTTCGACTTTGAAAAATTCGCCCCTGAACATGGTATCATCACCAATTGTTGGAGATGTAGAGAAGGGTTGTGGGAACGTTTGAAAAAAAAGTATGGCTCTAACACATGTAGTTTTTGCATAAATTAAGTTCAAAGTTAAAGTAAAAATTCAGATTTTCGACATTTTGACTTGATTTTGAACTTAATTTATGCAAAAACTATTTGTGTTAGAGACATACTTTTTTATTGTAGTATATCCCCCAACCCTTCTCTACATCTCCAGCAAGGTTATGATACCATGTTCAGGGGCTTTGCAAATAACTCGAAATCGTCAAAATCTCTAAAGGGGACTCATGGAGAAACACATCATCAGTTTGATCAGCTGATCAATTGGTACTTTTCTGATTGGCTGGTCCTGTTTTACCCATCACAGGAAGTAGAACTTTTATTAACCTGTGACTGTCAGGAAACACCATTTGCTTATTAATAAAAAGGTAAATATCGCACAATAGGATGCACCAGACCATTCGTTCTAAATAGCATCATGATCCAAATAGCATTATGTGGCTAATCTCTCCTCCCATATGTAAATAGCTGCTCATGGGTAAGTTGTTACCACCAGATTGTACAATGTGTCTCTCCATAAGTTGGTCAGTGTGTTCAGAGAATGGGCACTGCTTGTGCTAATACAGATCAGATCTTCCTGTTGGCAGTGGTCTTTTGGCTTGGCTGGAGTAAATGCTAATGTGTCTGCTAAGAGACTATGACCTGATGGACTCTTTGGAGGAGGAAGAGGAAGACTGAAGAGTTTTGTTCTCTCTCCCCCTTGTGTGTCGATTTGTCCATAAATAAAGCTTCGGGCTCTACCCCCACCCTGCACCCTCCTTCCCTTCCCCCATCACACCTGTTGCTTGTTTATGCGACCTTTTTACAGTTTATCTTATATAGAGATGTTATAAGATAAACTGTATAGTACTGTTTTAGTGGCCCGAGAAACGGTCACTAATCTGTATATCTGCATTATGTATGATAGGCACTGTGTAATGCTGTATATGCCATATATTGTTGTGTGTCTCCCTGTAAAGGGTTACACCTGTTGTTTACGAAAAGCTGGGACCATGACTCATGGCTGGGTGTGTACTTTTTTTCTTCCCTCCAAAATGTAACAAATGTAGTCCAGGCCAGTACAGGCCTTATGCCTGCCCCATTGCTAGGACATAAATAGAAGTCCTTTAGAAGTGTCTAGGCTCTTCCCTGCTTCTTCAACGTTACTCCCTGGAGAAGGTCCACAGCACCCAGCCATCTTGGTCCAGCCCCTCGTGAGCAACTCAGTTTGTAACATATTCCCTATGCCTGAACCTTATCCCTGCCTCTGGGTGATGGTGAATAGAGATGCTCAAATTTTTCGACTTGCTAACTTTCAGAGCTGATTGCAAATCCCCTGAACATGGTATCATCACTAAATTTGCTGGAGATATATTATTATTATTATTATTAACATTTATTTATATAGCGCCAGCATATTACGCAGCGCTGTACAATACATTAGAGAGGAGATACAACACAGTATAACACACGGGTACAGGTAATGACACAGGAGGAGTAGAGGACCCTGCCCGGACGGGCTTACAATCTAATAGGTTGGGGAACAAGGTATACAAAAGGTGGGGTTGGAGAAGAAGGGTTGGGGGAACATTTGACAGAAAACGTATGTCTCTAACACAAATAGTTTTTGAATAAATTAAGTTCAAACTTAAAGTCGAATTTCCCGAATTTTCGACATTTTGACTTGACTTTGAACTTAATTTGTGGAAAAACTATTTGTGTTAGAGACATACGTTTTCCTTTCAAATGTTCCCCCAACCCTTCTCTATATCTCCAACAAGTTTGGTGATGATACCATGTTCAGGGGCTTTGCAAAATAACTCGAAATCGTTGAATATCCGAAAAAAACCTGGCTGCGTGAGTGGTTACACACACTACACTTGCGCGCCGCTACACTGTGCATAGAGGTAGGGAGGGGGCATGCATGACGAGAGGGGCCGGGACAAGGTCCACCAACAACAGAGGCTGAGCTGCCCAAGTGCGCCCCTCTCCCAGCCCAATTTGCATATGAATGTCCCACTGCCCCACACCCCTCTCCCAGCCCAATTTGCGCCCCCCTCCCATGGGACATTCATATGCAAATTGGGCTGGGAGAATGGTGACATCGGCCAGCTTGGAGCATCCCCCGGCAGCAGCACAGAACAGTGAGTATGTGCTGCTGCCAGGGGATCTGAGCTTAGCTGGACGGCTCCATCTCGTCAACTGCAATACTGAGAAGAAAGTGCAGGACGAGATGGAGCCATCAGAAGCGCTAGGGTGGTTAAGTTTAACCCCCTGAGCAGCGCCCAGACCTGACCAGCGCCCAGAGGCTGGAGCCTCTCCAGCCTCTGTGTCGGCCCAGCCCTGGGCCGGATATTTCTCTGGCACCTCGCGCCAGGCATGTTCCCTCACATAGTGAAGTCGGTGGGCCCTTATGGTCCACATAGTCGTAGCGGGGCACATGAATGTGTGGTGTCAGTATAATAATGTTGAATAATTATTTATTTATGTGTGTACTGGCTGTACTGATGTAGTGCGTCTGCGCTGCGCCGCAGTACAGGGCGGAATGTACCTCTGAACGATGGTGTGTTTTTTATACTTTGTGTATAAATAAAATATATTTTCAATAAAAAAAAAATGCTATTGCTCCGAGGATGTTTGGAACGCAAGAATTTTTTTTTACTACACTGCTGCCACAGCCCGTGTAGTGTGAAAATAGGAAAAGAATCTAAAAGTTATGATGGAAAGTATTTACAACTGAAAGTAACAGTTATTCAAAAAGTTTCCTGTCTGAACTTTAACATTGATATATGAAAAATCTAAATTTTGTTTTACATTTTCACCCCTCCCCCACCAGTCATTTGATGATCATGTTCAGGGACTTGAATGCAGATGTAGACCCAAAAGTCAAGTCGATTGATAACATTTTATAAAAATCAATAAATGAATAAAACTAATTAAATAAATTACCCCCCCCCCCCCCCCGCCATGAGCAGCATCCAATATATCCCCAGTCTGTGCACCTTTCTGAATTGGTTTTACTGACCTCTTCGGTTGGTCCCATCCACCCGGCCAATTTATATATATACTTTATATAAATAATAAATACCTTTGTGAGTTCGCTCGGCTCACTATCTTCTTCCACCACGATGAGCTGCGCTCGCCCGTTTCTCTCATTGTCGCGGATCCCGTTGGCCACCTGGGCCGCCTTAAAGCGTTCGTATTTGTTGCATGTCGATCCGCACCACTGATAGATCTCCTGCAAAACACAAGACTCATCAATATCCATCATCACACTGCAGCGTCCAAAATACAACAGCCTTGAACAGGAGGGGCGCCAATGTGCAGGAATAGGAGGGGCGCCAATGTGCAGGAATAGGAGGGACACCAATGTGCAGGAATAGATAGTAGGGCACCGATATTTTTTTGTGCAGGACTAGGAGGGACACCAACGATAAGGAATAGAGGGCCGGCCAATGTTGCCAGGCTAGGAGGCGAGGCCCAATGTACAAGGATAGGAGGGACACCAATGTGCAGGAATAGGCAGGGACCCAATGTACAGAATGAATAGTAGGGTCACCAAGGTGCAGGAATAGGAGGGACACCAATGTGCAGGATAGGGGGGACGCCAATGTGCATGGGAATAGGAGGACACATGTACCAGGAATAGGAGGGACACCAATGGCAGGAATTAGGAGGGACACCACTGTGCAGGAATAGGAGGACCACCAATGGCAGGACTAGGAGGGACACAAGTGCAGGAATAGGAGGGACACCAATGTACTACAGGATAGGGGGGGAGGCCAAATCTGTGCAGGAATAGGAGGGACACCAAGGTGCCGGAATAGAGGGACACCAATGTGCAGGACTAGGAGGAGGCCAATTGTGCAAAGGGAATAGGCCCAGGGGCGCCAATGGCAGGAATAGGAGGGAGGCCAATGTGCAGGGAATAGGAGGGACACCAATGTGCAGGAATAGACAGGGACCACCAATGTTTGGCAGCGATAGGAGGGACACCAATGTGCAGGAATAGAAGGGACCACAAGGTGCAGGAATAGGAGGGACACCAATGTGCAGGAATAGGAGGGAGGGGAGGCCAAGGCAGAATAGGAGGGGGGAGGCCAATGTGACAGTTAATGGAGGGAGGCCAATGTGCAGGAATAGGAGGGACACCAATGTGGCAGGAATAGGAGGGACACCAATATACAAGGTAATAGGCGGGGACACCAATGTGCAGGAAGTTAGGAGGGAGGCCAATGTACAGGAAGGAATCGTGGGACACCAATGTGCAGGCAGGACTAGGAGGGACGTAGTCCAAGTGCAGGAATAGGAGGGACACCCAATGTGCAGGAATAGGATGGACACCCCCAAGGCAGGACAGGAATAGGAGGGGACGCCAATGTGCAGGAATAGGGAGGGGACACAAATGTCAGGAATAGCGAGAGGACACCCATGTGGCAAGGAATACGGAGGGGACACAAGTGCAGGAAAAAATAGGAGGGACACCAATGTGCCGGAATAGGAGGGGAGGCCAATGTGCAGGGAATAGGAGGGTACGCCAATGTGCAGGAATAGGAGGAGGCCAATGTGCAGGAATAGGAGGGACACCAATGTGCAGGAATTAGAAGGGACACCAAGTGGGCAGGAATAGGAGGGACACCAATGTGCAGGATTGGAAGGGACACCAATTATACAGGACATAGGAGGGACGCCAATGGCAGAATAGAGGGACACCTATCAGGAACAGGAGGGACGCCAATGTGCAGGAATAGGAGGGGAGCGACCAATGTGCCCCCAGGAAGAATCGGAGGGAGGCCAATGTGCAGGCAAGATTAGGAGGGAGGCCAACAATGTGCAGGAATAGGAGGGAGGCCAAGTTGCACGGAATAGGAGGGACACCAATGTGCAGGAAATAGGGGGACACCAATATACAGAAAATAGTAGGGCACAATGTGCAGGACTAGGAGGGGACACCAATGTGCAGGAATAGGAGGGAGGCCAATGGCAGGAATAGGAGGAGACGCCCCATGTGCATGGCACTAGGACGGGCCGAGCGCCAATGTGCAGACAGGACGAGGAGGGACACCAAGTGACAAGGAATAGGTAGGAGGCCAATGTGCAGGAATAGGAGGGACCCAATTGTTGAGAAGGAATAGGAGGGGACACCAATGTACAGGAAATTGTAAGGGACAACCAATATGCAGGAATATGGGGGGAGGCCCCATGTGAAGGAATAGGAGAGAGGCCAATGTGCAGGAATAGGAGGGGCGCCAATGTGCAGGAATGTGGTAGGGACACCAATGTGCAGGACGGAATAGGAGGCGAGGCCAATTGTGCAGGATGCGGTAGGAGGGACGCCACATGTGCAGGAATAGGGGGGAGGAAATGTGCAGGAATCGTAGGGACACCAATGTCCAGGAATAGGAGGGAGGCCAATGTGCCAGGAATAGGAGGAGGGACACCAATGTACAGGAATAGGGGGGAGGCCAATGTGCAGGAATAGGAGGGACACCCAATGTGCAGGAATAGGAGGCGAGGCCAATGTGCGGAATAGTAGGACACCACTGTGCAGGATAGGAGGGAGGAGAGGCCAACGTGGCAGAATAGGAGGCGGGAACAACGTACAGATTAGGGGGGACGTCCATATGTGGCAGGAATAGGAGGACACCAATGTGCAGGAATGAGGAGGACGCCAATGTGCAGGAAAGAGGAGGGGGACACCATGGCAGGGAATAGAAGGGACACCAATGTGCAGAATAGGAGCGACACCAATGTGCAGGAATAGAGGGAGGACATGTGCAGGAATTAGGAGGGGCAGGCAATGTGCAGGAATAGGAGGGACACCAAATGTGCAGGAATAGGGGGACACCAATATCTACAGGAATAGGAGGGAAGCAATGTGCAGGAATAGGAGGGAGGCCAATGTTGCAGGAATAGGAGGCGACACCAATGTGCAGGAACGGATGGAGGGAGGCGCCATGTGGCGGAATAGGAGGGAGGCCAATGTGCGGTAATATAGGTAAGGGGACACCAATGTGCAGGATAAGGAGGGGGCCGCCCAAAAATGTGGCCCCCCCAGGAATAGTAGGGACACCAATGTGCCGGATAGGAGGGAGGCCAATGTGCAGGCAATAGTCAGGCGACGGGACACCAATGTGCAGAGGAATAGGGAGGGACAACCAATTGTACAGGAATAGTGGGGACGAGCCCCATTGCATCCATCTAGGAATACGTAGGGCACCATAGGTGTGCAGGAACAGGAGGGTACACCAATGTGGCAGGGATATAGTAGGGAAACCAGTGTGCAGAGGGAATAGGAGGGAGGCACAATGTGCAAGGAAAGCATCACCAGGAACATAGCCCGTCCGGGGATGGCAGCATATCTGGATACTCCCTAGGAAGACCTGTAGGAGGGAGGCCAAATGACGAAGGAATAGGAGCGGAGGAAAATGTGTGACTAGGGAATAGGAGGACACCATAGTGCACAGGTAATCGGAGGGTGCGCCAATGTGCTAGGGATAATGTAGGGACAATCCAAGTGCAGGAATAGGAGGGGGCAAAGTGCAGGAAATGTAGGGCACACCAATGTGCAGGGATAGGAGGGAACCAATGTACAGGAATAGGGGGGACGACAATGTGCAGGACTAGTAGGGGGACACCAATTTGTTGACATTCAGGGACACAGGGAGGGGCGCCAATGTGCCGGAAATAGGAGGGACGGGCCAATGTGCAGGAATAGGAGGGACCCCAATGTGCAGGAATAGGAGGGACACCAAATGTGCAGGAATAGGAGGGAGGCAAAGTGCATGGAATAAGGAGGTCGGCCAACGTGTGGCAGGAATAGGAGGTGGACACCAATGTGCAGAGGAATAGGAGGGGCACCATTAAACAGGAATAGGAGGGACGCCATGTGCAGGGAATAGGATTGGGCACGGACAAATGGGATAGGTAATAGGAGGCTGAGGAAAATGAGGCAGGGAATAGGAGGGAAACACTAAGGTGAACGCAGCTTAAGAATAGGAGGGGAAAAATATTACAGGAATTAGGAGGTACGCCAATGTGCCAGGGAATAGGAGGGAGGGCAATGTGCAGGAATAGGAGGGAGGCCAATGTGCAGGGCATAGTAGGACACCAATGTGCAGGAATAGGAGGGACACAAGTTACATTGGAATAGGAGGGACACCATGTGAAGGAGGAAATAGGGAGGGACGCCAAATGTGCAGGAATAGTAGGGAACCATGTACAGGAAATAGGAGCAGGGACACCAATGTGCGGCAGAGTAGGGACCACCAATGTGCAGGAAATAGGACGGGGACCCAATGTACAGAATAGGAGGGACACCAACTGGTGCAGGAATCGGAGGGACGCCAATGTGCAGAGGAAGACTAGTAGGGACACCAATTGTGCAGGAATAGGAGGGACACCAATGTGCAGGGATAGTTAGGGACACCAATGTGCAGAATAGGATGGAAGGGACCACCAATGTGCAGGAATAGGAGGGACACCAGTGTGCAGGAATAGGAGGGAGGCCAATGTGCAGGATATAGGGGCGAGGCCCACATGTGCAGGATAGGGGACCCCAATGTTGAGGAATAGGAGGACATAGGAGGGACGCCAATGTGCAGGATATTAGGAAAGGGAC
>CM070036.1:154861910-154872948 GCA_036250615.1 Ptychadena robeensis | reverse complement strand
CACTATACTACACAGTTGTTGGTAGATCTAATGGAGATTGTAGGTGTATGGGGGGCTTAATGCAGCTGCCATATCTACTATCGGTAATGTGCAATATAGTCTATTATATCAGATACACCTCAGACTTTTCTTACTTCCATTCACTCCATTGTTTTCTTGGTTGGATCAGGTGTGATGTGCATTGACATTGGCTCTGGTTATCTGAAGTAAACTTTGAACTCCAGGCAAATATGACACATTCAGGTCTTCCTTCTCCCCCCGACTGTGACTAAAGAGTGAAAGGAGAAGCAGCACACTGATGCGCTCATGTCCCTCCATAAGCATCCTTCTTTTTTGCACAGAAACACTGCAGCAGCGCTGATCCCTTGCTCTGTACATGCATGGTAAATCCCACTAGAGTGCACCCCATTGTGTCAGCTTTGAGTGTTGTGACAACCCCAATTGAGAGATATTCTGGATAAATCCATCTCCTGCATTAGTGGCACCAATTTTTTTTTCCAGGGACAGGAGCCGCCCTATCTGGAGACAGTAAAGGTAAATTCCAAACTATATTTTAAAGTTTACAGAGGAGGCAATGCAAATAAATCCACAGTTTCCCCGCAGTACTTCACTCTGCCACTAGGTGCCCTCAGTCTTTCACATTCTGGATTGCACACACAAGGTCACCCAGCACAGGAGACTGAGGACATACTGTAAGTGAAGGGTGTCATTAACCCAGCTAAACTTGGGCATACTCACCTGTCCAGTGGGAGCTTGTGTCTTTTCTACATATCGGTGGACCCGCTGATCTTTTCGGGTCTGCTTGATGATGTAACTGATGATGGTGGAGAGGCCGGGGGGGGATTGTGGATGGCGCTATTGACCTATTTAAGGGGGGGGGAATAGTTTTTTTTCAGCACATGTGAAGAGGGAGCAGGTAGGTAGGCCATGTGCGTAATGCCCAGGAGGTTAAAGTGCTCTTCACTCATTATGTAATCATTGTCTATCTTGTCTATCTACTCTACCATTACCAGAGGAAGTAGAGAGAGAGACCAAGTTACTTTCTACTAATCTAAAATGTGATGGCAGCTTATTAATCGTAATGTGCACGTGGTGGCTGCATTAGTTTTCTCTTTGTATGAAATTCCTTATCCCATCAATGTAAGTGGAGATGAGCAAAGGCCGATATGAGAAGTCCAGCCTGGGTGACAACCATGGCTCCCCCCATAGAGTCAGCCATACAGCCATACAGTCAGTGTAGTCGCCCTGAGACACATGAATGAAATATTCTGATTTTGATTGGTTGTCTGGAACTGCTAATGCTTTGATATAGATAATCTAAGGCCTAGGTGCCCGAACTGAGGCCCTAGGGCCACATGCGGCCCTCTGGGTGCTGGCCATCCACATGCAGCCCCCAAAACCTAAAACCTATTAATGCATAGGAACTCACCTGTGAATTGATCACACGCTGACCCAGCTTTCCTAATCAACTTTGGCGGTTCTACATCAGTAAAATTGTCAATGTTGATCGGGGAAACCAGGTCTACATGTGACCGATGCACCCAGGGGCAGGAGGGGGGGTGGGTGCTGTCGGGTTTTGACTGCCTGATGGGATCTGGTCCAGTCTGCTGAGATATGTCGACAGGGGAGGGTCTAGATTGATGTTAGTGATGCTGAGGGCCGCACTTGTGGCCCTCCATATCAACTCAGTTGCCCACCACTGATCTAAGGGCTTGTTTCCACTAGAGCGATGTGATTGGGCACGTTTTTCTGCTAGGGCAAGCGATTGGGCCTGGCATGCAGTTCAAAACACGATAGGGCAGCATTCTAAAATGCCCCCTAAATCGCGTCCGCGCACGATCCCATACATGGAAAGTGTGCAATGATTTTCAATGTCAGCATTCGCCCGCGGACGCGGCGGCGCGATTAAAAACGCGTCCATTTGCGGCCAAATGCTCTAGTGCAGTGGTTCCCAAACTTTCCTTGCAGGGCCCCCCTTTTCTAATTGGCAATATTATCGCCCCCCCCCCCACCAGTTTGGGAACCACTGCTCTAGTGGAAACAGGCCCTTACTTTGACACAGGGGCATAGTTAGAAATGACTGGGCCCCATAGCAAAAAAAATTTGCCCCACCATCCCAACCTATCACTACAATCCCTGCCCTTCCAGGTGTGGTGGCCCCCTTGTGAATATGGGCCCCATAGCACTGCTATGGCTGCTATAGTGGTTCCTACTAGAGATGGTTGAATTTTTCGACTTGCTAATTTTGTGAGCTGACTGCAAAGTCCCTGAACATGGTATCATCACCAAAATTGCTGGAGATGTAGAGAAGCGTTGTGGGAACATTTGACAAATAAAAATTCTGCTCTAGCACATGTAACTTTTGTATAAATTAAGTTAAAATTCAAAGTCGAAATTCCAATTTTCAAAATTTTGACTTGACATTAAACTTAATTTATGCAAAAACTATTTGTATTAGAGCCATACTTTTCTGTGTAGTATACCCCCAACCCTTCTCTACATCTCCAGCAAGTTTGATGATGATACCATGTTCAGGGGCTTTGCAATTAACTTGAAATCGTAGAATTTTTGAAACAAAGTTGACCATCTCTAGTTTCTACGCCACTGCTTTGACAGCATTGTTTTTATTTATATCTTATGAATCCTTCTTGTAATAAATACATCTTTGTGGCATATTTGTAAACTCTACATAAAATTATGAACCATCCACAATGCTCCTGATACTCAGAGATCATGTGACTCGGGCTGCCATGGCTGTAGGTCACATGATGGAGTCCAGGAGCAGCATGTTTTATAGGTGGCAGTGCAGAGGTAGGTTGTGGTGTCGGTGATACACAACACGTGATTGATGAATGGGTGATGTGTGTAGTCTGTTTATTGTACATTACACGGCCTGTCCTCCCTCAGTATGACTAGCACACATGGCCCCTTATCAGGCTATTTATCTGCCTCTTTGAAGTCTTGCCGGGTGTTGTGACTTGTCGTGTAAACTCTGGGATCGGCAGTCAGGGAGTTCTGAGGAACACGATGGACTTCCATGGCCGGAAGCTTCCCATCTATGATGAGTATACCCCCGCCTGTGTGATGATATGGTGTCACCGCTGATTTATTATATAAACATCATTCCATTACCGACGGTGACACACAATTTCTTACATTGTCTATGTTTATCATGACACCCAGTGATAGAAAAAGGTGAAGCTTCATTTGCTAATATTTTGGATATATAATATTTAAATATTCGGAGCAACTACTGATCATATAGTCAGCAGGCAGTTGTTGTAGCACAGTAACTAGTTCCCAAGTTCCCAATAGGTATAATTTTAGAGTGCCGCATCCCATAAATATATATATGTAGAAAGTTTTTGGGTAGTTAGGTCCACATGTGAACAACATGAGGCCCCACTTTTCCCAGTGTGGAGACTAGGGGCTCCGGGGGACTTTAGCGGCACATAAGGGTAAAACATATTTGGTCTATAGTAAATTTTTCAACATTTTAATTTGTATTGAAATGCCAGATAGTCAATCTAGCAATCATATCAAAAACGCTTACAACCGCACACTTCCAGTTGGATACAGGTGGTTCAGCAAAATCGATAAGCACTCATTAAGTAGCACCAGGTTTTAAAAAAATAGTCAGCAGGCAGTTGCCTTGGCCCACAACTTGAGAGGACGGCACCCCCCCCCCCCCCCCCCCGCTGACCTACAGATGATGATGGTTACATGATTCAATGATGGTCATAGGCACTCACTTAAAGGTTGTGTATTACACGTCAAGATTTTTTCGGCCGACAGACCTGACGACGAACGCATTTTTTTGGTTCGTTCGGCAAAAATCTGAACACCGGCCATTTGCTCCGATGGATTTTTTTCAGATATCTACACAAAATCGTCCACAAGATGACTCAGACTGTTTGGGTACCACTTTCATCTGTCGTTTATTTTTCGTGGTAAAAAACGAACGTCCTTATTTCACTCGATATTTTTTTCCTATCACTTAAAGATTTTTCATTCCTGTTTCCAACGATTATTTTCAATCGATAATTGCGTCGGTTGTACAAAATTCTAAAAAAAATCTAATTACCTTCGAGAAATGGACGAACGAAAACCGATAAAAAAATCAAAAAAAAAATCGAATCTGAAGTTGAACGAAACAAAAATCTTGACGTGTAAACCCAACTTTAAGCGAGGAACACACGGCTCGATTTAAGCGTACAATCAATGTAAATCAATGAAAATTTACATTGATTGTACCAAAATCGTAGCGCGGACGCATGGTACAATCAACGATTTTAGTTCGATGAAGAGTAGTGATGGCCGAACATCGGCCTGGACTGTCCGCGAACGGGCGGGTCGGACTTCTAAAGAAGTCCGCCGTCCGCCTGTCCGCCTGTTCGGAAAAACCAGATGTGACGTCAGTGACGTCACATCCGGTCCCTGGAACGCATACTGGAACGCATAGTTCCTGGTTCCGGGAGCCGGATGTGACGTCACTGATGTCACTTCCTGCTCCGACCCGGTTTTTTCACTAGGAGACCGGCTTTATGCCCGGTCTTCTAGTGAAAAGATTCTTCCTCCGGCACGATCACACAGGTTCTGATCCTGCCGGAGGAAGAATAGAGATCATCTTCTCGCTGGCGAACGGAGCGGGTCGAACACCCGCACTGCTCGCCGGCGAGAAGATTGGCGAACATGCATGTTCGCCGCCGAACTGTCCGCCTTGTGGACAGTTCGGCCATCACTAATGAAGAGCTTTACATCGATTGAAAAGTGATCGGACTATCGTCGAATTGTACCATGATTGTACTACTTTTTCATTTTCATCGTACAATTGTATTCGAGGAAGTGATAGTTTACTGTATGCAGGGCATCAATAGCATCGACGATTTTAGTCAATACTACAATTGTACTACGATTGTATGACACTATAGCGCACACGGTACAATTGATAAAATACCAAAATCTAGGTTCTTCATCTAATCTTACATCGATTGTATGCTTAAATCGAGCCATGTGTTTCTAGCTTTAGGCCGTGTTTGCACTTATTATTATTATTATTATTAACATTTATTTATATAGCGCCAACATATCACACAGCGCTGTACAATACATTAGAGTGGAGATACAACACAGGATAGTACACAGGAACAGGTTATGACACAGGAGGAGTGGAGGACCCGGCCCGGACGTGCTTACAATCTAATATAGGTTGGGGAACAGAGAATACAATAGGTGGGGGGGGGATATCTGCAGTATGCGAGCGTTAGCGTTAACATATAGAAAATGCAGCATCAATGCCAACGCAGTGCTCTGTGCTGATTTTTATTTTTTATTGAGCCTTGGCGAGTGCAAGCACCCATACGAAAACTCATGTGTAACTAGTGCCAAACAAAAAAGTGAAACACTCCAAGCAAGCACGGGTTGCCTGTAATGTCCCTGCCCAAAAGGGGCTGAAGGACCGTTTCTCCGAAGGGGTGGCAAGTGGGGACAGCAGCTAAAGCCACACGTCCCTCGGATGACCTTTTCCCCAGGGGGCCTCGACCGGAGCTAATTCTCCCAAGTCTCCGGAAATCGGAATTTCGATTTGAGTTTGAACTTAATTTGTGCAAACACTACATGTGCTAGAGCTTTTTTTTTCCAAATGTTCCCCCAACCCTTCTCTACATCTCCAGCAATTTTGGTGATGATATAATTTTCAGAGGCTTTGCAATCAGCCCACGAAGTTAGGAAGTTGAAAAATTCGGCCATCTCTATTTCTCACCAGCACCAGTGACCAGAGATGCTCTCCGGGGGGTCTGATGCTCACCCAGGGTGCCAATCTCCCTAGAACCACCCCTGGCTGTTAATATGCAGGACACTTTTAAATAAGGGCCAACATCTAGCTCCTCCTCCTTTTTGTTGTCAATCCCAGAGAAAAAGCCCCACCTTCTTAGCCCCTCCCCAATTGCAGGTAAGGATGGTCCCAATGATACATAGTAACTCCTGAGAGCCACATTACAAATCAAGTGTTGGCATTGACCCCAGTGGGGAAGATTTCAGTATTTCTATTGGAGGACAGGAAGGTGATCCGCAAAGCTCCTCCCCTTAGAGACGCTTACCAATGGAAAGATTTGTGTCTTGGAGCTTGAAGATAACGGGAAAGCTTCTAAACACAATGTCTTCCTCCTTACCTATCCAAGCCTCCTCCTGTTATGGGAGTGTCTTATGTGCTGGCACAGGTCCTTCACCTCTTACATGTCCTTCGCATCTCAGTACATGTCCTTTTATAGAGCTGCTGGAAGAGGAGAGAAGAGGGACCTGAGTGAGCACTGGGGTGCTCATGATATCACATCCAAGGTGGCCGCCATCTCAAGTTTTGGATATTTGTACTTTTCTTGAAAAAAAATTTGAAATATTTACATGTAATCTTATGGAAAGGTCAAAAGGGATGGTCTGGAAGCAGGGTCTTGTGATTTTGGCCCTGCCCTCTCTTACTTCCCGAGCCTCCTATTGACAAATAGCGACGAACAAAGGGTGGAGGGGCGGAGCCAAGCATGACTTTTACAGGGGTCATTATTTGCATACATCTGGATATATCTTGGTGTCCTCTGCTCTGCTTCTTCTCACCATATGACGGTCCTGGGGTTCATGACACATTTACTTGTAGCCATCCAAATGTCTCATCTTATATTCCGGGAAGAATCTCTCCTTGTTTGTTAATATCGCCATCTGTGCTCTGCCTGGAATTCCGTGTTTGTTTACCTCTCCGCGTTCTCTGCAATAACATCCCGGTCAGACAGATACTTTCAGAGGATGAGCAGGAGAAAGACTCATGGGTTCATAAATCCAAAATTTCTAAAGCTAGCCATACACATGTCGATTCCTGAGCAATCAATCTACGATCCGATCGATTCCGATGAAGTCACAGGCGTCAATCGATCGACCATACAAGTCTGTGCCTACCACCTTAGGCCACCGATTCCTGGACGATTCTGTTACCAGTCGAACGATTTACAAATGTCAACTCCCCTTGGTGTGTGCCCAATCGATCAGAAAAGACCAACAGGTTGGTTCCCTGGCCGATCCAATTTGGGGGCCATGCCGATCGGTCGGGGTCGATCGTCAAGGTGGGCTGCACTCGATTCCTCCTCGATCGATCGGCGTGCACGCGCCTGGTGATCGATCGGCCAGGAATCGAGTGTGAAATCGACCTGTGTATGGCCACCTTTAGAGAGGAAAGAAGGATACAAGGTATATAGGCGGAGGACACGCCCCTGCCATGTCTAGCCACGCCCCCCAGTTATATGAACCGTATAGCCTCAATGCAAATGAAATGATTGACCTTTGGCGCTCTCATTCACATCTGTGTTTCCTTATGCAGACTGTTTTAATCGGGGGTCCTCAAACTTTTTTAAATGAGAGGCCAGTAAACAGTCGTGCAGAATGCCTGGGGGTGGAACTATGCTTATGTCTTATTTGTAGTCCAACAAAGCGTTGGGAAGTGTGATTTTGCATATAGCGCGCAAGGCGCTCGAAACGGCCAGCTATTTGACCCATATCTCCCCATCTGTACCCTGTTTTAGATTTGTGATTTCATGGCAGATCAACCACCGTGAGATCAGTCTAGGTGGGCCCATCCAATCTGCAGCAAAGCGATCACCGGGCAACCATTGGGAGCCCATGTTTGGCTACCTTTACTGTCAACCACTAGCCAATGGGGTGACTATATTCTCTTGATATATATTTACATCATTTACAAGCTGCAGTGAGTATCTACCTTCCGATGAGCCTGTTGTTAATGTACAGAGCAGGCAGCAACATACATTAACACAGTGGTTCTCAAACTTTCCTTGCAGGCCCCCCTTTTTCTATTTGGGAACATTATCGGGCCCCCCCTCCCTATTCAAACACATGTTAAGAATGAGGGCCAGCCATCCCCCTCGAATACCTTCAGGGCCCACCCCCCACCACTGCATTAACATAACCTACATGAAGGTCCCCCGTAGCATTGTCTGGTGTGATTGGTCCCTTAGAACAACCCGTACCCGCAATGCTCTGCTTCCAGTTCACACAATCCATGAACCGTTCCTTGGTCAGGACGGAGAATATTGAATCCAGATCATTAGTCTTCTGGAGATGTTATCGCTCAGGACGCGTGTATGGAATCATATTATATATTAGCTGGGCGGCCTCCCGCCAGATGTCCCATCCATGTGGTTTCCTTTAACATCCGTATTTATCAAAGAGCTCTGTAAAGTAACAACCCTGTTTCCAGGCTGTTTGATATTTGATGTGTATAATACCTGTAGTACCGTATGGTGGTGGTGGTGTAAATCACTTCAGGATGTTAGAGGAACGAGGGTTATGCTCTTCTAACGGGTTGTCTTCTCTGTGACCAGTAGTGTTGAGCTCGAATATTAGATTTTCGAATATTTAGCTTGAATATTGCTATTTCGCCATTTCGCGAATATTCGCAAATATACAATCGGATATCCGACGCGAACGCGATTTTTCAAAATTTTTACACAATTTATTGCGACTTCGTCATCCCATTCATTGCAATGGATCGCGATTATATAATCGCAATGCGATTTTTTAAAACGGAAATGACGGATATTCTCCCATTCGAATATCCGAGCTCCATTGACTTGCATGCATTGCGCATATGTGATCGCAATTACGATTTTTAGATCGCAATTCATGTCCACAAGTGCGGATATTCGAGATTTCGAATATGGAGTCGAATATTATGGCGGATATTCGCGAAATTACGCGAATTCGAATATTGCCTAGTCGCTCATCACTAGTGACCATGCTTCTTCATGAATAGAGATGGTCGAATTTTTAGACTTGCTAACTTTGTGAGCTGATTGCAAAGCCCCTGAACATGGTATCATCACCAAACTTACTGGAGATGTAGAGAAGGGTTGTAGGAACATTTAAAACAAGAGTTTTGCTCTAGCCCATGCAGTTTTTGCATAAATCAAGTTCAAAAATAAAGTCGAAATTCTGATTTTTGAAATTCTGACTTGATTTTAAACTTAATTTATGCAAAAACTATTTGTGTTAGAGACATACTTTTTTTTGTAGTATACCACCAACCCTTCTCTACATCTCCAGCAAGTTTGGTGATGATACCATGTTCAGGGCTTTGCAATTAACTCGAAATCTTCGAAATGGTTGAATTTTTGAAAAAAAATTTGACCATCTCTATTTATGAATAGTGATGGCTGAAGGTGTCCTAGGATCTTTCAAAAACACTTCTGCAAATACCGTATTTTTTCAGGCTATAAGATGCATCGGACCATAAGACACACCCAGTTTTTAGGGCAGGAAAACCAATCAATTGGGTTAATGCAATAGATTCAATGAATGCAATATCAGATTCAGCCAGAAGATGTCACTAGCAGCAGTACACTCACAGCACAACATCATCTTCCTTACTGACTGGGGGAGGGGGGCTGCAGTCTCTCCTCTCCCTCTCTGGCTGTGCCTGTGTCGGTGGAAGCTGCAGAGTGATTGCAGCTTCCACAGACACAGAGAGGGATAGATGGCTCATCTCTCTCTCTCTTCATTGCTTATACCAGCAGGGCTCTGAGCTCTGTCGGCATAAGCAATACAGTTCAGATGGGAGATTCTGACACTGGCCGGCATCTCTCATCTGACGGCTCCAGACTAATCTTGCCGGGAGAGCTGACTGAAGGTGCATTCCGACCATAAGACGCAGGCACTTCCCCCCCTCCCCTGATTTTGGGGGTAAAAAAGTGCATCTTATAGTCCGAAAAATACGGTACCTGTTGCTCCCATGTTCAAGGCGAACGCCATTGACTTCAATGGAGGGCGAATTTCTCAAACCTTCAGGTCAAACGTTCCCCCCAAAAAACACATTTTATTTTTTATGTCTAATAGATCGAAATCAAATATGTGACTTAAAAAGAATGGGGTCCTCTCTAGAGCAGCCAGACCCCCTTTAAGAATAGGGTCTGTTACGCCTTGGAAAAAGGGGACCATGAACAGGGTGGCCTTCCTCCTAAAGCATATCAGACCCCCTTTTAGCATAGTTGGTGGTAATCCTGGCAAAGGGAACCACAAAAGCATGGGGTCTCACCCTACAGCATATCAGACCTCCTGCTGGCATATGGTCTGGTAAGCTTTGGAAAAGGAGGGCCACAAACAATGTGTGGTCTTCCCCTCCAAGGCATACCAGACTCCTTTTGGCAAACCTGGAAGGACCAGAAGTAGGAGGCATCCTCCGTCCCACCAGGCCCCTTGCCATACCTCAACAAGGGGTTCTCATCCCCACAACATTAGCCAGGCATTGTGAGGTGCAGGTGGGGGCTCATTAAGTATCAGTGGTTCCCCTTTAACAAGAGGACCCCTGGATCCTGCTCCCCACCCAATTAGGTGAGTACAGAGGTCCCAAGAACCTCTTACCTATTCACAATGGGTGTTTTAAAGAGATTTCCTAGAAATAAGAGACAAGACAGATAAAATAATTCTATTCCACATAATTACCTGACCAGTTCTACACCATAGAAAATCCATCACTTCCCATGAAGGATGGTCTCTTCCCTCAAGCTCCAGTGATGATTTGTGTCCCTTGAAGTTTGGTGACTAAATGAAGTTTCAGATGCCGGGCAGATAAATATCTTCCTGGTTTGCACGCTCCCATCGTCTCTGCACATGCGCGATGTCCTCATATGTCCATACATGGGGACATCACGCATGTACAAAGACCGTGCCACCATCTACCAAGAATGATAGCCAGCAAAGCCTTAGGAACCATGGAATGGATGAAGTTCTTCAACCTTCTTTTGTCCTCCTCTTGCAACTTACCAGCTTACCATGCTGAGCATTCACTAGTTTACCATCACCAGAGAAGACTACATTGTCCATTGGTAGTCTTTACTGATAGTCTGAAACTCCTTCTTCCAATAATAACTTTAAACCAATGATTGACTCATAAGACTCATGCTTTAGGTCAGTGGTTCTATAACTTTCCTTGCAGGCTCCCCCCCCTTTCTATTTAGGAACATTATCGAGCCCCCCCTCCCTATTC
>CM070036.1:154809183-154824856 GCA_036250615.1 Ptychadena robeensis | reverse complement strand
CTACATAGCAGTGATACATACCTTCCAATCACTATGAATTCTATCAGGGAGGACCCGGCAAGTCTTTTTATTTTGTTGCTACCCATGTTCTTATTTCTTGTCCTCAGGTTCTGGTGAAAGCCTGCGGCTGCAAGAACGGCGGGTCATGTGTGGCAAATATCAACTTCCCACCAGGAAAAGGGGAATATCTCTGCGTCTGCCCGGCAGGATATGAGGGAGAGGACTGTGAGACCAACATTGATGACTGCCAGTCCAACCCATGCAATGCAGGGACGTGTGTAGATGAGGTCAACGCCTATCACTGTGCATGTCCTGGAGGTCTCAAAGGTGGGTTTTTTTATGATCAGATGTTGAGTCATTAGAATTCTGGATCTCAACTTGGCCATCTGAAAACATGATTACAAGGACACTGTATTTAGTTTCCAAGACCAATAGCTTGTCATTAAACTCCTGGGTGTTATGTCCGAACCAAGTAGGTCACTGTTTGTTCTTAAACCAATGGCATACTCGCCCGTGCTCTGTGACGCCAAAGAGGGGGGCATCACGAAAGGGCCAGTAACGCCAGGAAGAAAATTTATAATTTCTCAACCTTGTTGCTTGGCCCTGCTAAATATTGTATGTCATAGGTATGTAGAGGTCATGTGACCACGGAAGCTTTATAACTGTTTGCAGCTCCTAGGGGGCGTGACAGAATTCTCAAAGCACAGGGAGCAGGAGGACTGTGACCAACCAACATCATGTATGAAGTGTGTTAGGTAGAGATGGTCAAATTTTGCACAATTGTATTCTTTAAATATTTAAACCCCCTGGCAGTGGTGCTTTTAGGCATGGGCAACATGGGCAGTATAATGTCGGAAGGGGGGCATCTGGGTATCCGAATTTTTTTTCGGTGGCCAGATGCCTCCCTCTCAGCGCAACCCCCCTTGGAGTGCTCTCTCTCCGGGAATGGAGGGATTTTGTTATGCTAGGTATTGGTTGTGCGATCGACCAGCAATTGATCACAGAGTGGTAACAGCACCATGCTGCGCTCGATCGCGGGACACCACTTTGCACACCGATTCCCATTCAATGGGGAAGCTGGTCCTTTGAACACCCGGTGTTGTGAGATATTTTCCTACAGGAAAAACCTTACAACACCAGCTGTGAGCTGCTGAGAGCCGGATACATGAGGGCTGCAAAGGAGGGGTGCCCCCCCCCCTCACTCTGCCTGTGTAGTGTACATAGCCTGGCTCGGCTTTGTCCCCTTCTCTTTGTCCCGACTCTCGGCTGACAGTTAGGCTATGTTCCCATAGGTGATCAGCCACGGGGCCGTCGTGATTTTAATTGACGATTGCAGCCATAGACCAGAATGGGCAGGGTTAAAAATCCTATGTCATTTCAACCGCCCCCATAAAGATCAGGTGGGGTGGGGCAAGATGTCCTAACCCACCCCGCCACTTCCTGGCTGCAGTCTCACAGCCACAATTCTAAGGTGCTAGCGATCTCCCTAGGACCGCCCCTCCCCCTGGTCAACAATTGTTTCTACTACAACATTTCTACCACCCTGGCAGTATTTAGATTTAAAATAAATGTTGAAATTTCGACTTCAAATTTTTTAAATAAATATGTTTATATGTAGAAACGACACAAATGATTATGTATCACGGAATGAGTATAGGGGTCTCCCGGACCACGTACTCATCCCTAAATGCTTAGATTAAAGTCCAAGAAATAAAAACGTTTTAAAAATATTTTAATAAAATTCTACTCTACCTACCTGCACAGTAGGTGCTCCGTTGTAATGAATTCTGGGCTGATGTCTCTCAAACCCACGCCAGATGGAGTACAGTTCCTTGACCAGGGCTCAGCAGAAGCAGTTGCGCTCAGCCCTAGCCGGGTACCTGTCTGAAAAAATGAATATCAGTATGCCCTCAAGTAACCTACTGGGCATGTGCAGTAGCATGGGGACTTTTTCCTACTCTACTGCGTATGCCTAGCAGGTTACTTGAGGGCATACTGATATGTACAGACATTTTCCCAGCCAGGGATGAGCCTTTATTTGGGTCCATGTATACAGAAGAACTTTTAGGAGGTTCAAGAGTAAATTATTCCAACCAGGAGGAGTCAGAGCAGACCTGGAATTGTGTATGGGTCATGTCTACAAGCTTCGAACCACCAAGAGGAATATAGTATATAGTATTCCCTCAACTAACCTACTGGGCATGTGCAGTAGCATGGGGACTTTTTCCTACTCTACTGCGCATGCCTAGCAGGTTGTTACGCCGGGTACCAGGGATCCACAGGGGGGACCGGGGGAGGCAGGGAGTCTATGTGCACCCCTGGTCTTCACCGGAGCACTCCGCAAGGAGGGAAGGACTACGCTGCCGGGGTGCACAGGTCCTGCCTCACCTAGAAGCCCCAAAGGGGTACCGGGGGTGCGTTGGGGGATTGAGGTGCGCTAGGAGGCGAGAGTGGTCAGAGTCCAAGCCAAGTCGAGGGGTACAGAACACAGCAGATCCGGGTCACACGCAGGGTCAGGGTCACAGGCGAGCAGGGGTGGTCGATATCCAAAGCAGAGGTCAGGGAGCCAGAGATCAGAATAGTCAAGGTGAGAAGCGTGGGTCAAAAGCCGGGAGATCAAGCAGGATTCAAGCATATAGCGCAGGGTCTAACAGGGAGCTGGGAACAAAGACTCAGCACTTGTTTACTGCTATGCTGAGTCTTAAATAGGCTGCAGGTCACACCCGCTGGGCTGGGCTTGCTGATCAGCTTCCTGCCCAGCAGTCTACAACTTAACCCCTGAAGTACTGGCAGCAGAGGGGGACACGGTATGCCCAGAAGGAGTGGTAGGTGGAGGTGGCCGTGGTCTCGCTGGACCCCGAGGGGCACGTGAGTGACACAGGTTACTTGAGGGCATACTGATATGTACAGACATGTTCCCAGCCAGGGCTGAGCCTTTATTTGGGTCCATGTATACAGAAGAACTTTTAGGAGGCTCAAGAGTAAATTATTCCAACCAGGAGGAGTCAGAGCAGACCCGGAATTGTGTGTGGGTCATGTCTACAAGCTTGGAACCACCAAGAGGAATCGGATTCTGTCTTATTATTTATTTATGTTTGCCTTCACAGATTGTATAATCGGCAATGTTGGTGACCACAGTTATGAATTTCATCCTTTTCTGCAATCTCAACATTTCTTTTGTGTGTCTCTAGGGAAATCTTGTGAGGAAGACCTTGATGAGTGTCTGTCTGTCCCATGCTATCCCAATGTCCTCTGTACAAACACCTTTGGATCCTACACATGTGGTCCCTGCCCTCAGGGATATGAAGGGGATGGCAAGACATGCGGTAAAATTTTATTTTACATATTTTGCACTTTCAGCTTGATGATTGTCAACCAATAAGTGAAAGTATCTGAAGCCAATTTTTATATTTTTTTTGTCCTTACCTGTCCTACATAGTTTCATTTTTTTCCTGCTGTTCCTGCTTAGAAATCTCTTCATGTCCTAGGATATCTATGGTCACCCACCATAATGTCTTAAGCTAGGCACACATGGATAGATTCCTGTGCAATCAACCCCCGATCAATCTCCGCGTGCTGACGTCACCACGCTGTGATTGATCGCGGATCAATTGGACGGAAATCAATGTGCACCACCAATTCCCATTCAATGGGGACCCGTTCTCCCCAGCTTGCAGCACGTGTGAATCACAACATGCTGCGAGCTAGGGAGAGAGGCAGCGTGCCTCACAGCTTTAGAGAGAGAAGTGCTGGCCCCGCCCCCTTCACACTGACAGCGGGTCCAGGCTGCAGCAGCTGCTCCAATAATTTGCATGTAGACTCACGTCTCTTTTCAAAGTAATGGAGATTGAACTGGGTTTTCCAACATGTTGGAACCCCGTTAGATTTGTAAACAGATTAGAGTACAATCAAGCACGGTGACCGCGCACGTTAATTGATTGTACTCAAATCTTTTTACAGATCTACCCATGTGTGCCTAGCTTTACACATTCTGTCCAGGAGGACACTTTCTGGCTGGACCAATTAGTAACACACTACAATGCTGTCCTGTACCTGCTGCTCCCAAGCTCCTAAGTACAGGTTCGGTTATGGATTGGTTCAGTGATTTCCCCTATTCTATGCAACTCATCCTTTTCGGCCATAGTTAATTAATAAAATACCAACACACACTGGTCAGCATAAACGTGGGTTTCCTGATTTGGCTGCAAGTAGTATATACAAGCATTGGCTGTCTCTGAGCCCAGGGGCAGGGTACAGTGATTGGGTAGATGGTTGCAAACAGATATAGTGGTCCTTGGATTGAGGGAAGCTGGCTCTACAGAAGGGTTTGGTTGTACACCGGGTTTTTAGTGCAGAGGAAGTCCCTCTACTCCCTAGTCCAATGAGGGAAGGGAGTTGGGGGGGGGGGGGTTTCCACATCCGTTTGGACCCTCTTCCTCAGATCATTGCTTGGCGTGGATCCAGTCAGATCACATACGCTTAAGCTGGCCGGATGCTGTGTTCAGACATCCTCTGATGCAGTAGTTAACATACTTGACTATGTTACCCCTTGCATCGGTGAAACAGTTCAGCGCTGTGAGAACACAGCATCCACCAAGCAGGTAAAGTGTAATGTGATCCGTCAGGACCTCCCGCCAAGCAATGCACTTAGCGTAGGGAGTCCCGACTGATGTGGAAACATACCCATAATCACTCACATGTTATAGATAGTCCTTGCAAACCCTCAGGCCTGTCATTGGGCCTGTCTCCAACGGAGGCTCCCTTGTAGACAGAAGAGTAAGGCTAGGTTTCCATTGCGTTGGGACCCCTCCGCTAAGCGAATAAGCTTAGTGGGAGCTCCTAACGTATCAGATAGACTTACCTGCTCGACGGAGGATCTGTCTTCACTGCACTGAGCCGCTCCGCCGATGTAAGGCTGAACGTTGTCGAGTACGTTGCACCAGCCTATGTGTAAACAGATCATCCGCCGAGCAGGCAATGTCTGCGGGATACGTTCGGATATACTAAGCGTATACACTAAGCGGGGATCCCGACATATCACACAGACATTGCCTGCTCGGCGGATGGTCTGTTTACACATACGCTGGTGCGAGGGGTCCCGACGTATAATGGAAGCAACCCCTAAGAGAGAGCTAGTGCCAGCTTTCCTATAGAGCAAGAAGCAGGAAAAAAAAAACTTTGCCCCTCCTATCAATTATATTATTACCCGTTCTGAGGGGCAGCACCACCCCCGTACTGGGCTGAACTGAAGGTTCATTGCCATTCTATTACGCTAAAAAAGTGCATTAAAACTTGTTTCAGGTTCCCACCAATGTGTTTCATCCTTAGTACCTTCTCAGGGGCAGCCGAGTAGAAAACACCCTAGCAGCCATGGCGGCAGCTCTGGGGCCTATAGACACATGGGGGCCTGCCGTTCCTAGCTGCCTATTCTTTCTTTTTGTTCCTATCTGTTCCTGACAATTGACCTCCTTGGCTGTATTCCTGAGTCCAGCTTGGGGTAAACCTCAACTCACCCAAATAAATTCCAGCCAAGTGAAATGTATACAAACTTAGACAGCAGCGCCATCTTGTGGACGTTTACTCATTTTTTTTATTGAGACAGTATCTGAGTTTGCAAGTTAATTAACCTATGTACCTCTTGTGGCACAGAAATTTGCATCTCAGTGGACCACCAGGGTGGTTTAATTTCGGTTCTGGTAGGTCTGGAACAGAGCAGTATTGGGGTGTCAGGTCCAGGAGGGGTTCGAGGGAGGATGGTCCGGGCTTAAGCAGGGGGGTATTGGAGTAGCAGGTCCAGGAGAGAGGGGGGGGGCATAAAAAATAGCTATGGGGCCTATTAATTTCTAGTTGTGCCCCACAGGAGCCAACCTTCTTGGCTAAAAAATTTTTTAGGGCTTGTTCAGATAGACGGTTGATGATGGTGCTTGGTGAAGCCCAGGTATTGCCCTTCCATTTTTGGATGGTTGTGTTCAGAATGTTTATTCGGCTTTGTTGGAGGACATCTAAAAATGCTAACACATGTGCACAGCTCCAAGCAGTAGGCTAGATTAAGTAATTTACAATTGTCTTAAACATTCCAAAGTCCATGGGTCCTAATTCCTGATCAGACAAGGCTCTAACTCTAATACTACTCTTGCACTTCCTGTTGAGGAGTTGTAGAGTAGTGCATTAGCAGAATCAGGAGGTAGTCCCCTTTAAGGTGCTAGACCATAATGCCCCAGGGCGCCCAGTGCATATAAGGGAGGGTCCTGCCCCTGGATGAGTGCTCAGCAGGGAAGAGTCTAGAATAACTGGGCATACTGACCCCTCCAAGACTTGGTACCTGCCTCAGTCTGGTCTGGTGTGTGGGCAGCTGGGGAGCGCAATAGCATGCATTCGATACATAAGTCCCAGTTCCGAGGAATCCTTACCTCCGCATACACTAACCGTTAGTGATGCGGACAGTTCGGGACGAACATTTTATGTTCGCTTTTTTTCTCGCTGGCAAACAGTACAGGTGTTCGACCCGCCCCCTTCGCCCGGCGAGAAGAAGTCTATAATTCTAGTGCTTTATCGGGCACAGGCAGGAATTGACATCCATCCGCCATCACTTCTGGTTTCAGAACAAGGTTCCATATACCAGAAATAACGTCAGGGACGTCACTTCCAGTATAGCTCCGATTCAAATTCCCCACCAGTAGGGTAATTTGAATTTCCCAGTGAACAGGCAGACCTTGGACTTTTCCGATCTGCCTGTTTGTGGGCTGATATGGGCGATGTTTGGCCATCACTACTGACCGATGCCAGGGTTCCAGTGGGGTTCCACACCGCCCCTAACTCGTGGAGTATCATCGGTGGGGATACCTGTTGGACTACACTCATGGCATACAGCCATGTCTTCCCATTGGACAAGCAAGTGCTGGTTGGTGCTGGCCCTATTTCCTATCCAGGCTTCACCCCTGTAGTCCGGCCCAGGCAGTAACATTGTAACGTCGGGCAGTGTGAGTGGGTGCACTACCACGACCAGTTTCTTTGGATGCTCGGTGAACCCCGTCTATATGGCTTCACACTAAATTTGTTCCTCCTCCACACCCAAAAATTATAGTCCACTCATCCACATAGGGGATATTCACAATGTTTACTAGCAGGGCAGGTTATATACAGGTATTCTCCATCACCCAAATGGTAGGGATGGGGCATACAGCTTCAGGGTCTATAGTTGCAAACACATGCCTAACCAGTCTGCTGGGAGTGGACAGAGGTAGCCGTAGCTCTTTTCCAAGATATGGTCAGTCCAGGAGGGGAGGGTTAATCCAGTCAATAGGCCTCAACTCTGCTCCGGTGACGCACAGCAATCCACACAGGATGCAGGAAACAATAGAATGGCCCAGAATATTCTGGAACTATTTTAAAGACTATGACCAAAGGGAGTCTGACACCAGTAACTGGGCAGATAAGATTAGCTACATTGAGAACTGGGAGGGCTTTGGCTCAACCTCGAGTGACTCAGCAGCAGGTGCTTGATACATTACCATTTTTTACAGACATTAACCATGTCATGGCCAGACCTATGTATATACACATTTTAAGTGAATTTTCACTTCACTTTAACATTACCCTAGAACTTTTAACATTGTGTTCTTTATTGCCCTGGTGGGCTTTGCAAGTCATTTTGTTCACCAGCGAGACCCTCTCAATGAACAATGTCTGCTCACATTAAGCCACCTCTTGTCATCGATTGATTCCTGAACCTAACAAAGTCTTATGTGTTTCCTTCTACAGCAGAGATACCAACGACCCCCCAACCTTCCACCACTGACTCACCTACCACAATCATGGAAGATATATACAGACACAGTGTCAGCAGAACAAACGGACGACCCCCAGGTAATACCACCATGCGGGACCATTACTGAATCCTCATACTCAGAGCTGATTTATAATGGAGGAAGAGACTCCTGTATGGGCCTAGCTGGCCCTTTGGGACGTGAATTCCTCGGATGTTCAGCAATAAGAGACCTCACGTAGGATGTGATTGATGGTAACATTGCGTAGAACGTTACATTAGCCGTTCCTGCACCCCTCTTCATGGAACATTAGCTTTGGTAATTGAGCGGCGCACCAAAATGTAATAATAAAAGTGTTCATTTCCTGAAGTAGATAATGAATTATTGCGCTGCCATTGGCTGGGGATCAGTTATGTAGAAGCCAGAGAGTTTTGGTTCTGTTGTTGAGGAAAGGAGAATACATTTGCAAAGAGGAAGTTCATTAGCCAAGTCCAGTTCATTAGCCAAGTCCAACGCATTTTTTAATGTATGGTTTTGGCACCACTGATTACCGTATTTTTTGGACCATAAGACCTCCCAGTCTTTAGAGCAGGAAATAAAATATATGAAGTGGTGGAGGAGATGCCGGCTGGCAGCTCTTTCATCTATCTCTTTGCTCTTCATTGCTTATATCAGCAGGGCTCTGCTGTTTGGGTATTTGTGAGGAGGAGGATGGAGAAGCAGCCAATACTGACCCCGCATCCTCCCCCCTCCCTCCTGGCTGGGGGTCCCATCCAAGAAATTCAAATATTTGAAGTGATCAAACCAATTGCATTATTGGAATGGCTCAAATCAATGCAATACCAAATTTCAGCCACAAGATGTTACTAGAAGCACATCACGTTATCTTCCTTAAACATGGGGGTAGAGGGGGAGCCATGGGGGAACAGCTGCAGATGTCTCTCCTCTACGGCTCTGTATGTGTGTAAGCTAAAAATGTAATAATAAAACTGTAAGTGTAAAAGTGTAAAAGAGGAAGTTAACCAAGTCCAACACAATTTTTTATGTATGGTTTTTGGCAGCACTGATTACTGTATTTTTCGGTCCATAGGACGCACCTGACCATAAGATCCGTACAGTTTTTAGAGCAGAATAACCTGAAAAAAAATATTTTTAGTGTTCAAATCAGTTACATTATTGCAATGGACCAAATCAATGCAATACCACATTTCAGCCTCAAGATGTCACTAGTAGCACACCACGTCCTCTTCCTCACACATCAGGGAAGAGGAAGAGCCATGGGGGAACTGCTGCAGATGTCTCTCCTCTATGGCTGTGTCTGTGTGTAAGCTGAAAATGTCATAATAAAAGTGTTCATTTCCTGAAGTAGATAATGAATTATTGTGCTGCCATTGGCTGGGGATCAGTTATGTAGAAGCCAGAGAGTTTGGGTTCTGTTGTTGAGCAAAGGAAGACACATGAAAGTTCATTAGAAACAGGAAATATTAAGCAAAGTCCAAAGATTTTTTAATGTATGGTTTCTGGCACCACTGATTACCGTATTTTTCGGACCATAAGACTCATCCAGTTTTTAGAGCAGGAAAACCTGAAAAAAATATTTGAAGTGTTCAAACCAATTGCATTTTTGGAATGGATCAAATCAGTGCAATACCTAATTTCAGCCTCAAGATGTCACTAGTAGCACATCACGTCATCTTCCTTACACATCGGGGAAGAGGGGGAGGGGGGTCATGAGGGAACTGCTGCAGATGTCTCTCCTCTACGGCTGTGTCTGTGTGTAAGCTGAAAATGTAATAATAAAAGTGTTAATTTCCTGAACTAGATAATGAATTATTGTGCTGCTATTGGCTGGGGATCAGTTATGTAGAAGCCAAAGAGTTTAGGTTCTGTTGTTGAGCAAAGGAGAATACATTTGCAAAGAGGAAGTTCGGTAAAAACAGGAAATATATAGCCAAGTCCAAATAATTTTTTAATGTATGGTTTTTGGCACCACTGGTTACCATTTTTTTCAGGCCATAAGACGCGCCTAATTTTAAGAGCAGGAAAACCAGAAAAAAAATATTAAAGTGTTCAAACCAATTGAATTATTGCAATGCATCAAATCAATGCAATACCAAATTTCAGCCACAAGATGTCACTAGTAGCTAGAGATGAATTGTTCGACTTGCTAACTTTGTGAGCTGATTGCAAAGCCCCTGAACATGGTATCATCACCAAACTTGCTGGAGATGTACAGAAGGGTTGTGGGAGCACTTGAAAAAAATAAGTTTTGCCCTAGCACATGTAGTTCTTGCATAAATTAAGTTAAAAAACAAAGTCGAAATTCCGATTTTCGAAATCTTGACTTAACTTTGAACTTAATTTATACAAAATCTATTTGTATTCTATCTATTTGTATTCTTTCTATTTGTTGTTACTTTTTTTGTAGTATACCCCCAAACCTTCTCTACATCTCCAGCAAGTTTGGTGATGATACCATGTTCATGGGCTTTGAAATTAACTCGAAATCGTCAAATTTTTGAAAAAATATTCCACCATCTCTACTACTCGCACATCACGCCATCTTCCCTACACATTGGCCATGGGGGAACTGCTGCAGATGTCTCTCCTCCATGGCTGTGTATGTGTGTAAGCTGAAACGTGAGTGTAGCTATCACACACAGGCAGAGATAGATGGATGAGATGCCGGCTGGCAGCTCTTTCATTTATCTCTCTGCTCTTTATTGCTTATATCATCAGGGCTCTGGAATTGGTGAGGAGGAAGATGGAAGCATCCAATACCACCCCCCTCATCCCCCTCCGGTTGGCTGGGGGCCCCATCCAAAATATTTGCAAGGGGCCCCAAAAATCTAGGAATGGCACTGCTTGGTGCTAAAACATGCACACAAATTTTCCCCTTGCGAAAGAGCATCTTTTAGAGCAAAGATAGCCTATATAGTTAGATATGCCCCCCAGTACACATACAGGTTAGGAGACCAAAGCTTCTATAGTAAAGATCTTGAGAAACAAAAATATTGAATCATCCCTGGGGTCATAAAATGTGGATTGATGTGATGAATTTTTATCATTTAAGGTTTTCCCACCAAATCCTTCGGTGAACCATTGTTTCCTCCTGGTAATCCCAACCCAACAGCGCAGAGCAGAAGTTCCGAGTCCTCCATTGTCCAGACCACTCGGAATGTCCCATCTCTTCTGACCATCGAAGATACAAGAAGATCCACCATCTCAAAGATCCTGAATGGCCGGAGAACCCCGTCCTACTTATCTCGGAATGGTTTGCTTACCAATCACATAACCAAAACCAGCTACAGAGGACCTTACAGCAGAGGACTCCCCACTGTCCAACCCTATACCAACGTCTCCAGATACCAGCCCGAGTTACCAGAGAGAACATCCAAGGAGTATCTGGTCAAAAAAACGGATGAAAGGTCATCACTGAATACTATCACTGATAGGAAACTCGGGAAGAGTTTCCATGCGGAGGCTTCTCAACCTCTCCCGAACGTGACGGAACAGAGGGGAGAGCTGAAGGGTCCGGGGACGGCGGCTCCAGAGAAGTCAACCTGTGCGGATTCTCCTTGTTTCAAGGGCGTTTCCTGTGAGCCAAACAAAGATGGCGGCTATAAATGTGGGAGGTGTCCCTATGGGTACTTCGGGGATGGAGTCAATTGCAAAGGTATCAAATTAAGTTCACAGAAGACAATGTTGTTCCTCTGGGGCGGTCCCCAGTATTTATTTAGCACCAACCTATTACACAAGGATTTACATAGACCATAGTCATCATTAACTACCGTATATACTCGAGTATAAGCCGAGTTTTTCAGCCCCCTCTGCTTATGCTCAAGTCAGGGTCCCACTTACCTGTTCGGGTGTTCGCTGGTCTCCCGGCAGGCGCCATCAGCCTCTGTGAATGGTCTGATGTGCAGGGCCGCCGTCAGGGGGGGGGGACAGAGGGGTCTCCCGAACAGCATGGCAGCCTCTGCTCACTGTGTCTTCTTCCGGACTGTCGGCTGCCACTGTGTATGAAGTGGCTGCCAGCAGTCCGGGAACAACTGCTGACAACTAACTTTATTACTTCTGCACCCCTCCCCCCATCAACAACTTACTTCTGCTAGCACCCCCCCCCTCCCCCGGTCATCAACTAACTTGTGCTAGGGGGGTCCAGAATTTGTCAGTATGGGGCCCCATGACTTCTGACGGCAGCCCTGCCCATGTGTAATCTGTATTCAATGTCTACCATTTCCGAGCTCGGCTGGTAAACAAACTTGCACAGCAACGCCATCTTGTGGACATATTGTTAACTTTTACTGGAGATGGTGGAATTTCAATTAGAAAACTCCACTATCTGACTTTGCATTTCCCACCCTCTGCTTATACTCGAGTATGTTTTCCCGTTTTTATTGAATTTTTTTGTAGATAACATAAGGTACCTCGGCTTATACTCGAGTATCTACGGTACATCTTTATAGAAGCTTTCAATATAATGGTTATATGATTGTTTAGGGACAATTTGGGGGATGGTGGCAGGAGAGGAAAGCAGCCCAATGAGTTCAGAAAGCCAGGATGAGCATGTTGATAGGAGATGATAGATAAGCTCAGTCTGCTGCTTCTCCGTTCAATATCCAATCTTAAGCTAGCCAGATATGTATCACTTGTGCAGTCCATTCCAGAACGATCGGCGTGTGTGTTCATGCTAATCATTGGTCGAATGATCTTTTGCACACCTTGAACAATCGACCCAAAAAAGGATCGAACAGGGATCCGACAAGTCTGTATTTTCCTGTTCGATCCCCATTACTTTAGATATGGACCCTCGATCCAAAGTATCAGGCAGGGATTGATTCCCCAAGGTGGCGCGCATCGATTCCCTGAATGATCGGTGAGCGATTGTTCGGTGTAGTCATGTAACCACATTACGAATGATCGTTCAATGGTCGAAGGGGAATCTATAGTTGTATGGCTAGCTTTACACTGGGGGTGCTGGAGTCCAGAGGGTTGAATAATGTTGTCATTGAACTGAGGACATCTAGTGGCAGAAAATAAGTACTGCAGGTGACAATCTCTAGTTCAGGGCTGGGCAAACTTTTTGACTTGTGGGCCACAATGGGTTTTTAAGTGTGACAGAGGGGCCGGACCAAGAGCCTGGAATATGGGGTCCTAAGCCCTTGTAGCTAGGACAGGATATAAAAAAAAAGAAAAGAAATAGCTTTTGATAGAGAAGATTAAACATTCTATTGCAGCAAACTACGGCCTCCAGGAAACAATCCAAACACTCATCCTCTAGGTGTTATCTTCACTTATTGCAGAGAATGAGGGGAGCCAGAGTGTATTCACACCAAGGTGACAAAGGGCCAAATTAAAAGACTAAAGGGCCGATTTTGGCCCCCGGGCCAGGTTTCTGCTCTAGTTGAAAGGAAGCATGGCAGTTATTTTTTTTTTAAAAGGATTTCTTTGTCCTGTTGTTGTGGTTCCAGCATTTTTTTTTAGTTCATCTGATACCCTCGTATGGCGAGTAACGTCTGTAGTGTTTTACTTCATCCTGTTTAGAGATGGTTACAATTAAAAAAAAAAAAACATTTAGACGATTTCGAGTTAATTGCAAAGCTTCTGAACATGGTATCAACACCAAACTTGCTGGAGATGTAGAGAAGGGTTGGGGGTATACTTCAGATAAAAATTTATGTCTGTAACACAAATAGTTTTTGCATAAATTAAGTTCAATGTCATGTAAAAATTTCGAAAATCAGAATTTCAACTTTGATTTTGAACCTAATTTATGCAAAAACTACACATGCTAGAGTAAAACTTTGTTTTTCAAATGTTTCCACAACCCTTCTCTACATCTCCAGCAATTTTGGTGATGATACCATGTTCAGGGGCTTTGCAATCAGCTCACAAAGTTATCAAGTTGAAAAATTTGACCATCTCTAATCCTGTTTAGAAGTATCTGAGATTTAATGACGCCATCCATTCTCCTTCCTCCCCGCAGCAATTTGTCGTCATCCGTGCGGAAGAAACATGGAATGCGCAGCGCCGAATGTTTGCAAATGTAAGCCGGGCTACTCCGGATACAACTGTCAGAATGGTAAGCGGCCGCCCACTCGTCCGAGTCAATGTTTACACGAGGTAATAACGCGCGGCCTTATAATTACGTTTGATGTGCTGCAGCTGTGTGCCGCCCGGACTGCAAGAACCGGGGGAAGTGCGCCAGACCCAACGTGTGCGAGTGTGCCCCGGGGTACGGCGGAACCGCGTGCCAAGAAGGTGATTGTTACATTTTCGGATTGTTATAGTTCTACAAACTTTAAAAGTTGAGCTCCAGGGGAAGAGCGGGTCGGGGTTCAGTGGGCTGGGCCAGAGTGTAAAGGTATACAGGGGTTCATTTTTCGGTTGATTCCAAACGATTGATCGCCATAAGCGCTCAATGAACGTGAAAACCCTTGTTAGATTGATCCCGCTTGAAGTAATGTTGATCGAGCATGTTGGTAAACGGTAGCCTCCGCACGGGTGGCCAATCAGGGGGGCACGCCTACATCTCACAGGTCAGGCGGATGCAGGTAGGGGGCCCAATCGAGCCGGCACACAGACTTGACTGGGTGGGCCTGGCCCGCCACCATGTAGAACAAGCGCCCTTTGGTGGATTCTTTAGGTTGGCTCATGAAAATGTAAATGTAGTATCGTCAAACTCATAAAACAATTATATAATAATTATATAACAATTATTTCATATTAATGAAATGAATATTTAAGTCACCCCCTTGTTTGGTGGCTCAGAGATCTTAGGACAGTGGTGGGCAACTAAGGTGATATGGAGGGCCACAAGTGCGGCCCTTGGCATCACTAAAGGGCCGCACATAACATGTAGGAGCCAAAGTTGATTAGGAAAGCTGGGTCAGCGTATGACCACTACACATGGTGATGTATGGAATGCCCCATATACATCAACAAAGGTTATGTATCAAAGTGGTCTAGCGGAAGCATAGGCGCTGGGTCACTCATTCGCTTTCACATACGCCAATTAGCGTGCTCAGCTGGAGGCTCAGCAAGTCCCTCACCTCCTCTTACCACTCTAAGAAGTTACCAGCGAGGAGGTGTCGATGGAGGATCAGGTGAGTTCCTATGCCATATGCATGAACAGGTTTTGGGGGCCGCAAGTGGAGGACCAAGGGGGCCACCAAACAACACCCAAATGGTTGGGCACCTGGGTCTTAGGATCTCTATCATGTAGATAGTTGTTAAAATGAATGTCGTTCTCCCTCTGCTGGCCATTCTGGGAATTGCAGCTGTGTAGTTTTGCCTTGGCTCTGAAGCTGACTTGCAGTTGTTGTTCCAAGAGATCACTTACATGGATACACGTTTCTATGGACAAACATCTAATCTTGATGACAAAAAAATCCAGAATTCATAATCAGCATTATTTTGTTTTTAGCTTATTGTGATCCCCCGTGTGAACATGGAGGGACCTGCCAGGCTAGGAATATCTGCTCCTGTCTGTTTGGTTATCTAGGACCTCACTGCGAAACAAGTAAGTCTCATCTGCATATCGAAGGAATAAACCACATTTTTCAGACCATAAGACGCGTCCAGTTCTTAGAGCAGAAAAACAAGAAAAAAATATTTTAAGGATTCAAATCAATTGGGAAAATAAATCACCACGCAATACCAACTTCAGCCACAAGATGTCACTAGTAAACACTTGTCCTCAATATACAGATTACATCAACAGCTTCTTTCTTACACATCAGGCAAAAGGGGAGGGGCAGAGGGGGACGCTGTGTGCTGCAGATCTCTCTCCTCTCTGTCTGACAGCAATTAGAACACAGCCACAACAAGCTGCCGGGCCTGTCCGTATGGCAGGGACATATATTTTTACCACACATTCATAACATAGGACGCACCCTCATCCC
>CM070036.1:154784259-154794504 GCA_036250615.1 Ptychadena robeensis | reverse complement strand
AGGGGCGGCAAATTTCCGGTCAGCCCCAGGCGACGAAAGCCCACGCTACGCCACTGCCACCGACTGTTGGTTTCTTCCAGCTATAGAGACGTTTACTGTATTTTCCGCACTGGACCATTAGACCAACCCCAAGTTTTGGGGGAAAAAAAACAGACACAGCCATTCAGATATCAAGTGAGTATACAGAATGTTCCAGCAGAGTGTGCAGGACTGGTCCATGCAGTATTCACTCTATATTACTCCGGCCAAAAGGCCAGTGCCAGGAGGGAGGTCTTCGCTGCAGGGCTGAAACTTTAACACGTGTCTATACCCTAGGTGCCCAACCTGCGGCCCTTTGGGTGTTGTTCCCCCCTTGGTCCTCCACATGCGACCCCCAAAACCTTAATGTTAATGCATAGGGCATAGCAACTCACCTGTGAAGTGGTCACACGCTGACCCAACTTTCCTCATCAACTTTGGCGGTTTTTAATCAGTAAAACTGTCAATGTTGATCAGGGAAACCAGGTCTACATATGATCACTGCACCCAGGGACAGGAGGGGGGTGGGTGCTGTTAGGTTTTGAGACTGCCTATCGGGATCTGGTCCACTGCCTGCGGAGATATGTCGACGGGGGGAGGGTCTGGATGGATGTTATGTGCGGCCCTTTAGTGATTCAGAGGGCCGCACTTGTGGCCCTTCATATCAACTCAGTTGCCCACCACTGGTCTATACACTAGCAGTACACATTCTCTGAACAATCTAATCGAATTAAGGAGAGACACATTTTACAATCTGGCACTAACAACTTACCCATGAGCAGCTATTGACATATGGGAGGAGATATGGAGTCTGTGTCACAAAATGTATTTATTGCAATGCAGAATGATAATGTAAATACACAACTCATGGTATCTAATTGTAAAATGTGTCTCTCCATAAGTTGGTGAGTGAATGGGCACTGCTAGTGTTAATGCACATAAGATCTCCTTCTTGGCAGTGGCTTCTCTCCCTGGCCTGTGCTGCGACACACCCATTCCCCTCCCCCCCAGAACTCACCCCAGAGGTAGACAGGTAAATCTCTAATCTCGGCTCTGCATTAAAACGAAGGAGACTTATTTTCTCATAGAAAACCATTATAAACGCCCACCCAGAGGCCACTCGCGATATTGCACTTGGAGTTATCCCCCAGAAACCTGGCAGATAAAGATGGAATCTCTCATACAAATCCAGGGAACAGCAGGTAAGTAGATTTTTTTTAGGATTGTTGAGCCCTACTCCACCATTATACCAGCTCAGAGGTAAGTCACACTTTAATTTTACATATGTATTTTTTAGATTTTAATTATACATCCACTTTAAGATAATGTGTTTCCGTTTGGGCGCTCGGCCCCATAAAGGTTCCCCATCACTGGTACGGGAGATGTTAGCGATGGTGTTTAAGAAAACTTTCAAAGACTGAATCGTTACTTTTCACGTAATATTTATTAGTAGCAGATAAAACAAATCGATAAAACACAAAAAAGTAACACAACTGAACTAGTGCAAATTTCAGGAAAGTAAAAGCCAAGGTTTGTGGGTCGGTTGTGACCGACGACCTAAGGGTTTGTTTCTACATCCGTCGGGACCCCCCCTTGCTTGGCGGGGATCCCGATGGAGCACATATACTTTACCTGCTTGGCGTATGTTCTGTTTACACATCCACCGATGCAGAGGCTCAACTTACTCCACT
Source organism: Ptychadena robeensis (assembly GCA_036250615.1). NCBI lineage: Eukaryota > Metazoa > Chordata > Amphibia > Anura > Ptychadenidae > Ptychadena > Ptychadena robeensis. Next base: position 154,792,795 of record CM070036.1, on the reverse strand, counting down.
ACGTTCAGCCTTGCATCAGCGGAATGGCTCGGCACAGTGAAGACACAGCATCTGCCGAGCAGGTAAGTGAATGCGCTACGTCAGGACCTCCCGCCAAGCAATACGCTTAGCGAAGGGGGTCCCAACGTATAATGGAAACATAGCCTTACAGTGCCGGACGCAGAAGCGCTCTCACGTAGGACCGCCCCTCGCGATTAGTGGTTAATGCATTACCCAAATACACTGCAGTAAGGCTTTTATATCTCAGCACACAAAACGTAAAAATCACAAAGTATTAGTGGCACAAGATCAACAAAAACACAACCGGATCTTCGTTAGGTTGGAAATGTATAAAAATATCACTGCAAAGGTGTCATTTATACGCGTTTCGGTGCACCGGTGCTGCTTTGTGCTCGACCAATCACCTGTGAGATGTGGTGTAAGCTTGAAAGGTCAGATGTTGGACAATCAGGTCCAATGGGGAGAGTCAGGTGACCCAGAACTACATCTCCCAGGAGGCCTCTGCACCAAACAGGCTCCATGACTGAGCCTATTGAGCATCTCTGGAGAGACCTAACAATGTCTGTCCACCAAGGTTTACCATCCAACCTGACAGAACTGGAGAGGATCTGCACGGAGGAATGGCAGAGGATCCCCAAATCCAGGGGTGAAAGACTTGTTGCTTCTTTCCCAAAAAGATTATATTACACACAATGCAATACTAGTGGGCACCATGGGTCCGGTGCTATACACACAACAGGGGTACCCCATTAGGATTCTGGGCAGGGTGGTGTGTGTTTTATCGACAAATGTCTTCAACTTATCTTAAAACACCCTGTTCTTCCCTTACCCCTCACTGGGTACTTACCTCCTCCGATGGCTGAGATCACCCTCAGCCTAGAAGTAATCTAGTGCCTTACTGCCCGCCCATGCACCAGTCTTGTAGACTTCAATGGGCCGACCCATATTCTGGGCAGGGTGGTGTGTGTGGTAGTGAAGACAAATGTATTCTCTTGTTCTCAAGTCCTCCCCTTACCCCTCACTAGGTACTTACCTCCTCCGATGGCTGAGATCACCCTTAAGGCCCCCATACACGTGTCCGATTCCCACTGGAATCCGGCACGATCGATTCCGGGCGCGTGCACGCGAAACGATCGTGCCGGAATCGCATGCAGCCCACATTGTCCGATCGATCAGGTCCGATCGTTCAGGGGCTCAAAATCGGATCCGACGGAGAACCAACATGTTGGTCTTTCTGATCCGATTCTGCACAGATCAGGGGGAGTTGCCATTTGTGAGGTGGACAATCGGACACGGAATCGTCCCGGAATCCGTTGGACAAGGTGGTATGCTGCGATGGATACTCTTAATTGGCCGATTGATCGCACCTGCGATTCCCGGCAGAATCGCCGGAATTGATCGGATGGGTGATCGACTGGCCATGGAATCCGACACGTGTATGGCTAGCTTTAGCCTAGAAGTAATCTAGTGCCTTACTGCCTGCCCATGCACAAGTCTTGTAGACTTCAATGGGCCGACCCATAACCTGGGCAGGGTAGTGTGAATTTTCAACAAATGTCTTCAACTAATCTTAAAACACCTTGTTCTCCCCTTACCCCTCACTAGGTACTTACCTCTGAGATCCCCCACAGGCTGGAAGTTATCTAGTGCCTTACTGACCGCCCATACTGGAGTCTTGTATACTTCAATGGGCCGACCCATATTCTAGGCAGGGTGGTGTGTGTGGTGGTGAAGACAAATGTCTTCAACTAATCTTAAAACATCTTGTTCTCAAGTCCTCCCCTTACCCCTCACTAGGTACTTACCTCCTCCGATGGCTGAGATCACCCTCAGCCTAGAAGGAATCTAGTGCCTTACTGCCTGCCCATGCTCCAGTCTTGTAGACTTCAATGGGCCGACCCATAACCTGGGCAGGGTAGTGTGAATTTTCAACTAATCTTAAAACACCTTTCTCTCCCCTTACCCCTCACTGGGTACTTACCTCCGAGATCCCCCGCAGCCTGGAAGTAATCTAGTGCCTTACTGCCCGCCTATGCTCGAGTCTTGTAGACTTCAATGGGCCGACCCATATTCTGGGCAGGGTGGTGTGTGTATTATCAACAAATGTCTTCAACTAATCTTAAAACTCCTTGTTCTCAAGTCCTCCCCTTACCCCTCACTAGGTACTTACCTCCTCTGAGATCACCCTCAGCCTAGAAGTAATCTAGTGCCTTACTGCCCGCCCATGCCCAAATCTTGTAGACCCATCCTGCAGCATCCCACTTGATATATTATGACACCGGCAGAACCACCAGGCTGCAGAGGGTGGTAGGTGGCCCCAGAAGAATGTTCTTAGGGACTATGGAACCTTGAGAACAAAGGGAAACTTTCACACATTCATCCTTCACATAATAAAAAAATATAACTATTGGCTTATTATGTCCCCTCCACTACCTTCAGGAGTCAAATTTGGCAACACTGCTGCACAGTGGAGAAAAAAAACATCTGCCTCACAGAGACAGTAACAACGCTCTGTATAAAAGCCTACGGGGATAGGTTTTCACCATTGAAAACCACTATCTAGTGCCATCTAGTGGCCACTCGCGTCCCTGCAATGCAGACAGCTTAAAAGGACTAACATAGGCAACTGCCAAGGATTGAGGGAAGAGCAAGTATGTATTATTATTATTTTTTTTTTGTGAAGCGCTTCTCCACCATGAGAGGCAAGTATTGGTTTAATTTAATTGTTTTTAATTGTTAAGTATACATCTATTTTAATTAAAGCTGCAGGTAAACATAAGAGACCCATGTAAATGAATCTCCATTTTAAAAACACATGATTGTATTGGATTTATAATGCAAGCAATGTACGCTCAGTACCTGAATAACCTGGTATCGGCCTCTTGTAGTCCTTGTGCAGCAGAGCTGGAGTGTGAGAGCAAGAACCAGCACAAGGAAACAATCATGTGCCGACACGAAGCATAGGATAGAGATAAGAGATGAGCTGTTTCTCTTTTCACCGTCCAGTCATAGGCTGGGGACAAGGAGTTGGTTGAATGAGTTATCACACTGAGGACATCTAGTGGCAGAAATAACGTACTGCAGAGGAAATTGCTGGACTACATGTATATATGTGTGTGTAGCGGTGGCATATATGAACACACATGTGTTTTGGAAAGTGGTGTAGTCTACAATGGAGGGGTGTGGCTTATAAAAAATGGGGCGGAGCTACACACGTAGAATATACTGCAGTTGCATATTATTAGCTGAAGATGCAACGTTTTACATTAAGTAAATGTTGGAGTATCTGTAGCACTGTCCTCCACTTATTTTTTTCTAAAACACGACCAGTCACTGCATAGGATAGAGATAAGAGATGAGCCGTTTCTCTTTTCACCGTCCAGTCATAGGCTGGGGACAAGGAGTTGGTTGAATGAGGCAACACACTGAGGACATCTAGTGGCAGAAATAAAGTACTGCAGCGGAGATTGCTGGACTAAATGTATATATACTATATGTGTATATTATGTTGTAGTGGTAGCATATATGAACACACATACTTTCCAATGTGTTTAGGAAAGTGGTGAAGCCTACAATGCAGGGGTGTGGCTTATTAAAATGGGGCGGAGCTTCACACATAGAATATACTGCAATTACATATTAGCTGAAGATGCAACGTTTTACATTAAGTAAATGTTGGAGTATCTGTAGCACTGTCCTCCATTTATTTATTTCTGAAACATGACCAGTCACACTTCTCAGGCACTGCAGGATAAAAGAATCTAAAACCTCCATCCAATAAAGATACAAATGACCTGTAAAACAAGCGAAGGACACCAAGCGGTGTATAAAACTATATTAGAACAACGATTACGCACCTTGTATGTCCCATAAAACGAGAAAGTGTTAATTATGTGCTACAATTAAACTCTAAAAAGTCAAGTAACTTTGAAATAAAGTGTACCTGTCACCCACAAGCAGCGGAGGAGTCACGGAGGCGGATATCCTCCTATATATGTGGGAGGCAGATACGTGTTAAAGTGAAACTTGGTACGACCCAGGCAATTCAGGCCAAAGCCAAACCATCTATAGGAGGTCATCTATTGGAGATATTGTATTCACTTTCCAGTTAAAGTTAGATATAGACCTGACCACCTAGCCTGCAGAACATGACCAATGGTTATTTAAAGAGAACCTATCACCTTGGTCATGGAAGTGCCAATGCAAAGTCCACTTTCCACCCAATTACCAGCACCCTCATCTGTTGGAAAGTACCCAGATCTTTCAAAAATGGAGGCGCTCCAAGATGAAGAGATCAGGACAAGTGCTAGGTAGAGGTTCTGAGGTTATTGATCCCTCTAAGCTCCAAGAGCAGAGAAGGTCACCAAAAACCAATATGGCGGTTCAGTGTTGGAGAAAAGCCAAGGGTGGTCAGTCTTTGGCTGTCAATATCTTGATCTACAGAAGTTGGCCTCTACTTATTTATTTTCTTGATTTTTTGCCCAGTCTGAGTTGCCCAGGGTTACCTTAAAGGACCAGTCTACTTAAAAACTGGTGCTACCATTATGGAGCAACTCTACGGAGGTCTAATGCTAACTCCCTTCTTTACAATCTTTTCTATTATAGACATCCTGTCCATGGCTTTGGGTGGTGCCAGGAACTCATAACAGATGCCAATTTCAGAGACATAAGATCAGTTTTAAGCTGGCCATACACCTTTAGATCTCTCTGTCAGATATCCTTTAGATCTACCAACAACTATGTAGTGCCGGGTCCTCTGCGACTGAACAAAGGTAGACTTGATGGTTTAGAAAGTCCCTCATATTACATGGTTTTGGTAAAACAAAAAGGAGATCTAAAGGAAATCTGACAGAGAGATCTAAAGGTGTATGGGGGCCCTTAGGATGGACTGGCCCTTCTGGGAAGATGAACATATAACATCAGCTGCATTTAGACATATACAGTACATCGACAATTTACTATGTACACAAGTATTTACACGTTACGTTTGGCGAGCCGCGTCTAGTGATTCGGTGAATGGAAACCTTCAGTCTAAGTTACTGGGTTAGAACCTAATCTAACAGCGTGGACCGCACCCCCAAGCAGTGCGCTCAGCGGAAATGACCACTGGGTCCGATGGCCGAGAAGAATGAACACGACGGCCCCTTGTTCCGGCCCGGCGGAGCTTACGGCTGCTTGAAGATGGGGAGGTTGGACTGGCCGAGGTGGTACGTGGCGTTGCCTCCGCAGTCTACGTACTGGTAGACTTCCTGGGAGAGCTGCTCCGGGTGCCCCAAGTAGGAGATGGTCACCGTCACCCTGGAGATGACAACACACGATGGTTACCATAGAACAAGCTTCACATTATTATAATTATTCTCATTATTATTTCATAAATTAATTTTCATTCAATTCGAGTTCATTCAATGTCTCCAACGGAAACGCTGATTAAGTCAAACGTTTGGCCAGGAGAACATTTGTCCAGGTCCTGGTGTTGGATGAAAAGACTTGGGTCACTGTTGACATAATTTATTTCAATGTGGCAAGCCCCCCCATACACGCTAAGATTTCCACTCGATTGACCGCTGTGCGTGCTCTAAAGCTAAAGCTTAAATGGCCGAAATCGCCACCAAATCGATCTAAGCCATTACGGACATGTACGTAAAACTTAGATCAGTCTGATACTTTAGACAGGGACAAGTGTCCCCATCTTAAGTATGGGTATGTCTCCTCAGCTCCATTGGGGCTGAGAATCTGTCTGCAGCTGCTCCCTCTCTCTCTTTCCATTGTTGAGGGGGAGGGAGCTAGCAGCTCCTCCCTCTCCATTCGTGCTTCAGTGAGCAGAGAGGATGCAAGCTCACAGACAGTCTCAATGACCTGGCAGCCTCTTCTCAAGGGCGGGGTCCCTAGATGCTATCCACCAGGTCCCTATAGCTGCTTGGGCCCTGATGGCAGCCCGAGCAGCTAGGGGGACCAGGTGGACAGTGCTGACACACAAAGGCCCGACCGATTGTGACCCTATTTTTCGGCCCTATTTTTGACTACGCCTGATGCCGTCATCACGCATGGTCGATCTGCCAAAAAATTAGGTCACAATCTAAACGTGTATGGGGGGCTGTAAGTAGGGTTTAGGTCAAGACTCTGGGAGGGTGCTGGAGCTCCTCCATACCAGACTCATCATTATGGACCTGGCTCAGTGCTTATAGGAACCATCATGGTGGAACCTTCACCAAAGTGATGTCACACAGTTGGAAGAAATTGATGCCTATAAACCATTATTAGGCCCCAAATAACCGGGGGCGCCAAATCATTTTTCACTGCGCTGAAATATGTACTTAATGAGACAGAGGCAGCAATAAACACTATCTGTGTCATGCTCATAGGGTTTAAATGGGGGTGTTATCGCCCTTAAGCAGGGCAAATTGTGTCTGAGCCACCCACTGGGCTTCCTGGATGCTTCCAGGCATGACATGTCAGGTTTACACGTCCTGGATGCCCAGTGGGCAGCATAGATGTCACATTTCCCTGTCCTGCCTGCTTCTTTTCCACAGTGGTCCCATAGCCTTAGGGTATGCCTCCACTGTGTGGTGCGCTCCATCTGGACCCTCTCCGTTAAGCGCAGTGCTTGGTGGGTTCCCTGCCTGGTGGATCCTCTGTTCACACATCCGCAGATGCAGGGGTTACCGCACAACTTTAGAAATGATGGATCTGCACTACGGGGATTAAGGCAATCCGCATCACACACTTCATTCAGCTTCATTAAAATCCATACAGCAAGTCTCATGTCACCCCCAACATAGGGGGTACCCCTCTTACCCCTCTTATGAGCGTAATCATAGAGTACTGCACTAAGTTAACCCCTGCATCAGTGGATCAGCTCAAAGCCATGTGAACAGAGGACCTGCCGCGCAGGTAATGTGTACGTGCTCTTTTGGACCCCCGCGCTTAACGTAGGGGGTCCCGACGGAGCACACAATGCAGTGGAGACATAGCCTTGTGGAGTCAGATATTATAGATATAATTCCAATATTTAGAGCATTGAACACCCCTCCCCCCACCAGACAGTAGTTCGATACTTACTGCATATTCACCACGATGTTGTGAACTTTAATGCTTGGCAGGGTGCAGTAGGTGCTGTCAAGTGAAAAAGAAGAATTCTATAAATAAAAATGTCTAATTGACCAATCAGGTTTCAGCGATTATTCAACACAAGATGTATCCATAAACCTCAACTAAGCGATGGACGTACCTAACACTGAGGATGACGCCTTCACCTTCCCCTCATTTATGTTCCTTTGGAATACTATATAACCCCCTATCAGTTTTACTATCTATCTCATATCTATCCCATATCTATCTATCTCATATCATGGTACTCATCTGAGAAGCTCACTTAAAAAGTTTTGTGCACCCCTGGGTATAGGTTCAGCTTTAATCATGTGCCCTTCCTTCCCCTAGTGGTAATTTGTGGTACTGCAGTAAGACTGACAAACTGACCTGCACTACAAATGGAAACTCCAGAGGCTCAGGGACACAGCAGGTAAGTACATTACTCAAGCATTGTGTAGCACTTCACTACTATGATGTTACTTTAGAGCAGTGGTTCCCAAACTTTCCTTGCAGGGCCCCCCCTATTCTATTAAGGGACATTATTGAGCCCACTCTCCCTATTCAAACAGGTTAAGAATGAGGGCCTGCGCCCCACAGGAATACCTTCATGCTCACAACCCCCCCCCCCCCCTCCTCAGTTTGGGAACCACTGGTTCTTTTTCCAGTATAGGTCCAACATAAGGACTCTGGAAGTGCATTGTGACAAAGCAGGGTGTGAATTCTACTGAACCCAACACAAATCAGACAGGTAGAAGGATGAGAATACAGCACTTACTACATGTAGTCAAACTCCTTCCCTATTCTGGTCGGCACCGTGTAGTCAATCTATAAACAAGAGAAATGAATTAATGTTTGACCCCCTACAGCCGCTCTCCATCTCCCATCACATGACCCAGTCTGCGGAGTCACCTGCTTGGTGTCCAGCGGTCCGATCTTCGTGACGTTGTTCAGCTTGGATTTCCCGATAACCGTTTTGTAATACTGGACTTGCCCCGTGATGTTGTCGACTTCCACCGAATAGAAGTTGTTGTTGGTTATATTCAGTGTGTTCTACGAGAGGAGGAAAAGACAGTGGTGAGCAGAATACGTTTCACCCCTCCTTCACCCCGCATCCCCATGCTCAAGAGTTCTCTTCTGACTGATGTCATCACTGGGTTTCTGTGCCATGAAGTCATATGGTGGCTGGTGGGAGGGGCCAGCAGGGTGCTGTGTGGCCCCTCCCACCAGTTTCAGAACTGATGCAATGGGAGGAGTTATGCAAATAGAAAAACTACTTGATGAGCAGATTTCAATCTGATGGGCAGTCATAGACAAAGGGTATTTGCATATAATGAGCCACTTTCATCCAATGAATGGAAGGGATGGGGCCAGGGACATGCTCATGCTACTTCCAATCAATATGTATTCTATCATGGAGGACCCAGCACTACATAGCAGTGATATATAC
>CM070036.1:154763722-154768722 GCA_036250615.1 Ptychadena robeensis | reverse complement strand
TTCTATCAGGGAGGACCCTAACACTACATAGCAGCGATATATACCTTCCAATCAATAGGTATTCTTTCGAGGGAGGACCCTGCACTACATAGCAGTGAATATGACCTTCCAATCACTATGGATTCATCAGGGAGGACATGGCATTACATAGCAGTGAGATTATACTTCCATCACTAGGAATTCTACTAGGGAGATGACTCAAATAGTTGGTAGATCTAAAGGACAATTGTTGTTATGGAGTATCTAAAGCGTATGGAGGGCTCAACTCATACTTTACATTTATGGCAATACACGATAATCCAGCACAATTAATAGTTTATAAAAGTGGTGATTGTATCTAATAATAATAACATTCGTTCCCTGTATCACACATTCCCATTGTCCCTCATCCCAATCCTTCTGCTCCCCGTCTTCTTTTCTTTCGTAAACGGGTCTGTTGACAGCTCTCTTATCAATCAGACTTCAGGCCCTAAGTGACGGCGCGGAGATAGTTCTAATGAAGGTCAACGGTGTCTCGGTTCTGACAGATGAACCTCATTATAGTCAATTCAGTGAAAGACCCAAATCGCTAGATGCTACCCAGCAGAGAGCCGCGGGCCCTTAACGTCTGATCGGAGCGGGGACAGTCATGGTGACGCCGTTGCAAGAAACCCGTTTGATAATTAATGGTCAAGATCTGTATTAGATACAAGGCTGAAGTGAGGGATCCCGGTACTCGGGTTAAATTCTGGCGCAGACATTGTAATCTTTATTCCGCGCGCCTCTTCAGCCTTCAAACAATAGAAGAAGAAGAAGAAACACCAATGCTCGGGCCAAAATAAGCCGCAAAGGGGTGTCAAGGGCGACTCATCTCCTTCTCGCTCTCGTTATGCGATATCTAGGAAGAGAGTAGAGTAGAGAGCAGGTGGTCGAGCAGAGGAGATGTAGAAAATTGCAGAGCCAGATGATGTACGGGGGAGAGCAGTAGGAGATAGTGTGATGACCAAGAGATGGAGAGAGATGAGTAAGGAAATGAGGAGACGGGCTGTGAGAGTACCCGATGAGAGAGGAGCGGTCGAGAGAGATGGAGATGAGAGATGGAAAGGAAGCAGCAGCGGAGGGCTCAAGGGGCAGAGAGCGAGAGCGCGGAGAGAGAGGAGGGGAGCTCGGCAGATGAGACGGGACGGAAGAGACGAGAGACGGGAGAGAGATGTAGGGGAGATAGAGAGCGAGACCCCTTCCCATGAGGGAGACCGGGAGAGAGAGGCGCAAGGAGGCGAGAGAGAGAGAGAGAGCGGGAGGAGGAGAGGAGAGAGGCGGAGCAAGAGGGAGAGGAGAAGTAGAGAGAGAAAGGAGAGGAAGAGAGAGGGGGAGGGTAGAGGGAGAGTACGAGGTGAGAGAGAGCACGTGCGAGCGCGAGAGGTCGAGCGGCGGAGAGAGAGAGCGGAGGGAGAGGGGAGGAGGCAGGCGAGATTCGTCGGGAGGCGAGCGACCGAGCCCCGAGGCGGGGCGAGACGACCGTCGCAGATAGAGAGAGCTGGAGGGAAGGAGAGGAGGAGAGGCGTGCTGCCCGAGGAGAGAGAGAGGGCCGAAGAAGGAGCGAGCGAGAGCGAGCGAGCGCGCGCGCGCTGAGGGCGAGAGACTAGGAGAGCCGAAGCGAGCGCGCGAGCGCGCGAGAGCCGAGCGAGGATGCGCGGTTAGGAGGGGGGCGAGGAGACCGGAGATGAGAGAGAGAGCGGAGCGAGTCAGAGGGGAGGAGAGAGCAGGGAGCGCAAGCGCGAAGCGCGAGAGAGGGCGAGGGGGAGGTAGAGAGAGGATGAGCGCGCGAGGGGAGCGGTGAGAGGCCTCGCGCGAAGGGGGCGGCGCGGTCGCGGATGCGCTAGTGGATGAGAGTAGAGGGGCCGGCAGCGAGAGGCGGAGGAGACATGAGGAGCGCGAGTGAAGAGCGCAGTCGAGGAGAGCGCGAGCGCGAGAGAGGGGAGCGAGGGTCGGGGGGGGTAGAGGGCGTCGCGAGGGAGAGCTAGGATGGGCCACGACGCACTCGCAGGGGCGCGCGAAGCACGCTCTGAGAGCGCGCGCGCGGCGGCGGGAGAGAGCGGAGAGAGAGACGGCGGAGAAGCGGAGGCGAGAGAGAGCGGCGAGAGAGAGAGAGAAGGAGAGGCAGAGAGAGGCAGCGATGAGCGAGAAAAAGAGAGCGGCAGAGAGGATGAGGAGGAGAGAGCGGAGCGAGCGAATGAGAGAATAGAAGAGAGAGTAGAGAGCGATGCGAGACTCTTCCAGATCTCTCTGTTGTCGGATCTCGTCTGCATATCTCTCGTTTTCTTTGCTCATGAACTCGCGCTTCTTGAGTTGCGATGCAGGGATCGCTGAGTCTGCTCTCTTACGGTCGTGCTTTCTTCTATCTCTCTGTATCTGCTGTCTATCTCTCGTCTCGTTCTCTACTTTCTCTCTGTCTCTCTTTCTCTGTCGGGTTGGTCTCTCTCTCTATCTTATATCTATCGTATAGCGTCTCCTATAATACGATATAATATTTGTCTCAATATTTCATGCTGTCTAGCTTTAAGGTGGCTGAGAATTGTAGGATAGGCACTCACAACGATTACAGGCTCAATACAGTACTATGTTTTTTGGTCATTGGATTTCAGACCACAGAGACTAGGCATGTTACAAGAGATGGTAGAGACTATGGATATGTTACACGAGATGTAGCGACTACACAATGTTACGAGGAGTGTTCAGAGACTATGGAAATGATACACGAGGTGGGTCAGAGTAATGGACATGATCAAAGAGAAAGACAGATCTAGGAATGTTTAAGGAGATTTTAGGGATATGACATGTTAGAGGAGACAGTCAGAGACTCTGGGTATGTTCAGGCGACAGTACAGAAACTATGGTCATGTTAACAGGAGAAGTCAGAGACCATGGACATGTTACAGGAGACAATCAGAGATATGGTATGTTACAGGAGACAAGCCCGAGACCATGGACATGTAACAGGAGCCCAGTCAGAGATAAGGGCATGGAACACAGTAGCAAGTCAGAGGACCATGGACATTGTAACAGGAGGACAATCAGAGGACTAGGACCTGTTACGGAGCGTCAGAGACCCTGGGGAAAAGTAAAAGGATTTGGTAAGAGACTATGGAATTTTCCGACAGAGTGGTCAGAGGACTACAAATAATCTACAGGAGATGGGTCAGGACTACAACCAGTTACAGGAGGTGTCAGAGACTATGGAAATGCGACAAGACGCGTGGTCAGCGGTCTCAGGAATGATATAAGCGAAAAGACAGAGACTGGACATGTTACCAGGAGATTTGTTAGGGGCATGGAATGTTAGAGGAGACAGTCAGCGGACTCGGGTATGTTTCAGGAAGACCGTCAGAAACTATGGTATGTTAAGAGCAGGTCAGATGACATGGGACATACCTCAGGAGACAATCAGCGAGATGGTCCTGTTAAGGAGACATAGAGGCCATGGAATGGAACAGGAGACAGTAGGACTAGGGCATGTTACAGGAGACAGAGGGAATATGGTCAGGTTACAGGAGGCATCAGAGACCATGGCCATGAACAGGAGACCGTCAGCGACTAAGGGCAAGTAAACAGTAGACAGTCAGAGGACCATGGACATGTAACGAGACAGTCAGAGATAAGGGCATGTAACGGTAGACAGGAGTCGAATGGGACAGTACAAGGAGACCCAATCAGAGACTCTGGTCATGTTACAGGAGGCAATCAGAGACCATGGAAGTAACGGAGACAGTTCAGAGATCTATGTAACAGTAGACAGTCAGAGACCATGGACATGTAACAGGAGACAATCAGAGACTATGGGCATGTTACAGGAGACAGTCAGAGACTATGGGGCATGTTACAGGAAACAATCAGAGACTATGGACATGTTACAAGAAACAATCAGAGACTATGGACATGTTACAGGAAACAGTCAGAGAGTATGGACATGTTACAGGAGATGGTAAGAGACTATGGATATGTTATGACAGGTGGTCATAGACTATGGACATGTTACAGGAGACAGTCAGAGACCATGGACACGTTAAAGGAGTTGGTAAGAGACTATGGATATTTTACGACAGGTGGTCAGAGACTACAAATATGTTACAGGAGATGGTCAGAGACTATGTATATGTAACGTGAGACAGTCAGAGACTAAGGACATGTAACAGGAGACAGTCAGAGACCATGGACACATGATATAGGAGACAGTCAGAGACAATGGGCCCAAAATCATCATGACGTCACCACACCACGCTCAAACGGGTCATCGATCTAGCGCACCGCAGCGCCGTGTATGGGCACCTTAAGTTTCAAAGGGCCAGGTGTGGCCCCTGAGCCGAAGGTTGGGCAAGCAATAAGCACTCTGCACGTCTCTAGTGATGGGGAGGACGTCCCATGAAAATAAACAAACACACAATCCTTGAATTGTCTTTAATTAAACTCCAAATCTCGGCTTGGTTAGTGTAGTCGGAATAGTTCCAGCCGTGGCACCTTGTTCTTTTTCTTGCTGAAAACAACAGACAACAGGAACAATGAGCGCGGCGCTGCCCGTCCGTACATAATAAATGTTGTCCTCGTTTATTTTCTGCGCACAGAACAGGAACACAGAGCAGGAATTCATCTTACATTAAAAGGAAATTATGTTTAATTATGTAAGTGAGTAAATACCGAGCGAGGCCGTAAATCAAGTTCACGGCGACACAAATAGCTGCAGCGCGGAAACAAATGTCCGATCGGGTTATCGCCGCCATCCAGAGGACCGGCGTGACGCAATCTCTTCCCGCCATGAACGCTTCCGTGGCTTATTCCTAAATTTATGTTCAATGGATTGGAAAGGTTAGAAGCTTAAAAGATTAAAGCCCCCCCCCATACACCTTACAATCGTTCCATCTTTCCAATTTCTGTACAATCAACTTTTCTTCTACCAAGACCATGTCATATGAGGACCTTTCTAATCCTTCCAATCACCATGTATTCTATCAGGGAGGACCCAGCAC
>CM070036.1:154560176-154573325 GCA_036250615.1 Ptychadena robeensis | reverse complement strand
CTCTGAGGTTTAGGCGTAGACACAGTAGAACTGGTAGATGGCACCTCAGTGGTTGCAGATGGCTGGGTGACACGGCGATCTGTGACACTGACTGGCTCTTCGATTGTCAAGCCATTGACCATCACCTCAACATACCCATCTGACATATCGCCAATGATATTGAGACCCATTACTATACCACACAATGGAGAGGACTTCACAATGCTTGGCTATAATCTTCCACCAATAATTCCTTTATCAGAAGATTTCAGGTGACTGCTAAAGTTCGTCCAGATAAACATACAATTGGTTCGATATCTCATTCAATGCAACAAAAAGAGACTGTAGGAAAAAAAAACTATTTTTCTGTATATTTCTACAGTGCGGCATGCCGGCAGAGATTTGCTGCTTTAATGCAAATGGTGGAACAAGGATTATACATTTCCACTTGCTGAATAAGAGAATGGAGATTAGATTTATCCTATTTAGCATCCGTCAACATGCAGAGATCAGCGCTCCATCGATAGCATTGTTACTGGGAGAAGCAAATCGCTGGTTTAACTGTTGAAGTTTTATTCTGAGACGTCAGCGGCGGAGAAGCTGTAAACAGAAGAACGTTATTATCATCACTTTCATACAAGGACGTCTATAAAAAAAAGGCAAAAGCGCCTCAAGCTCTGAACGCAATTATTGAAAATAAAAACATTTGTGGTCACAATAATAGATGGCCACCATCGCCATCCCTCGTCTTCTGTGTCCAGGTGGTCAGAGACCAATTCCCTTAGTTGTCGTAACTCTAGGCCCAGAGTTCCATAATGCTGGATGGATCTCACATTTCCTGTTGTAGGCTGTAGGAGTACCTTCTACTCATATGACCTATGGTAGGACGTAAGAGGTTCTTGGGTTCCTAAGTCCTGTTGTAGGCTGTAGGAGTACCTTCTACTCATATGATCGTTAGTAGAAGGTAGGAGTTTCTTGTGCTCCTATGTCCTGTTGTAGGCTGTATAAAGCAGGGTACACACACATAGATATGGGCAGGATTGATGGCCACTTCGAGGCCATCACACTGCTGCAGGAAACATCGGACGGCTCAAATATCGAGCCGTGTGTTCCTTGCTTTAGTATCTTCTACACATTTGACCTATTGTAGGACGTAGGAGTTTCTTGTGCTCCTAAGTCCTGTTGTACGCTGTAGGAATGTCTTCTACTCATGTAACCTGTTGTATACTGTAGGAATGTCTTCTACTCATATAACCTATTGTAGGATGTAGGAGGTTTTTGGGCTCCTTAATCCTGTTGTAGGCTGTAGGAGTACCTTCTACTCATATGACCTATTGTAGGACGTAGGAGGTTCTTGGGCTCCGAAGTCCTGTTGTAGACTGTAGGAATGTCTTCTACTCATGTGACATGTTGTAGACTGTAGGAGTGTCTTCTACTCATATGACCTATTGTGGGACGTAGAAGGTTCCTGGGCTCCTAAGTCCTGTTTTAAGAGGTAGGAAGTAGACTGTAGGAGTGTCTTCTACTCATATGTCTTGCTGACGGCTGTATGGATGTCTTCTCACATTTCCTGTTCTAGGCTGTAGGAATGTCTTCTATTTATATAACTTGTTGTAAGATATATGAGGTTCTTGGGTGTAAGTCCTGTTGTAGGCTTAGGAGTGTATTCTACTCATATGACCTGTTGTAGAAGCTCAGAGTTTCTCCTATATCCTGTTATAGGCTGTAGGAGTGTCTTCTTCTCACATGTCCTGTTGTAAGCTATAAGAGAGTTCTACTCATATAACCTGTTGCTATAACCTTTTTGTAGGATGTAGGAGGTTTTTGGGCTCCGTCCTGTTGTAGTCTGTATGCGTGTCTTCTACTCATATGACCTGTTGTAGGAGGTTCTTCTGCACCTATGTTCTGTTACAGGCTGACAAAACAGAATAGTGTCCATCTTGTTCAATGTCCATCAATTTTTTGTTTACTTTTATCATAACAGAATGCTTCCTATGGTATCTTGAATTGGCCAGGGGGATCAAATAGTGGAAGTTGATTGGCGGGTTAGTCTACATAGAAAGTCTACAATTATGGTGGAAAATCGACATAACAGACATAAGAGGCGCAAATTCAGGGAACCCAGAGCTGAGATCTCACCAGTAAAGTCCCCTGAGAGATAGAAGAAGCACTTTTTATTAAAATGACCCTTTAAATTCTTTGCACTTCTATTTTTACCCTTCTGACATCACGGCTCCTCAGATATAAGCTGCGAAATCACTCACCTCCGCGAGATGCTGGATCGCAGGCTTACATTTTAAGCTTGATTTCCTGCCTGTGACCAGAAACATTTGCTCCGGCCATGTGCACATGAGCTGACCCCTTTTCCTTATAATGAATGAATGATTCACCTATTCAGAAGATTGCGGTCGCGGCGTGCCCGGCGGCTTAATACAACCAGAAAGACAGAGCTTGAGCCACGGGATAACTAGTTACTCATTAATTCCTGAACATCACAGGATTTACCCGGCATGCTTGTTATCCACGGCGTTCTCCACGAAGGAACTATGGTTTGGAGGTATTACCATTTATGGCAATTATTTCCTGTACAGTTCATAAACAAAACTTACTATTTATCATAGAAATTCGGACCTACCACCAGAAATTCTTCATTACATGAATGGCACTAGTAGAGCCAACAATAGGGGAGAATGCATAAACAAAAAAACTGTAAGGTAAGCCCCTCCTCTCTCCCTGGCTCGTGCCACGGTTCATGTGGAACACAGCGCAGTGATTGACAGATAAATATATCATCTCGGCTCTGCATTAAAACGAATAAGAAATATTTTTCCATAGAAACCCATTATAAACGCCCCCAGTGGCCACTCATGATATTGTGCCCTAAGTTAAATCTTGGCAGAGAAAGATGTAATCTCTCATATGATCAGGAAACATATATACTTTGATATATACTAGATTTTGAGAATACATCCCCTTTAAATATGTAAAGGTAGTTCAGGGGCTTTGCAACCAACTCACAAATTTGAGCATCCTGATTCAGTGTGGGTTTCGCCTTATGCATGCGCATAGGGCCCCAGGTGGTCTACAGGAGGACCCCAGTTCCCTCCCCTGCGCCCTCCTCGACACAGCTGCCCTCCCTCCCAGATCTGAACAGCACAAGCTGCCAATAATGGGGGGGGGGGGGGTTAGGGGTGGCCATGGGCGGGGTTAGAGTCAGTGTGTGTGGAGGGGGAAGGAGAAGATGAGTTAGGAGGAGCAGCGGTCTTCTTTCTTTTCCTATAGCACCCCTCCACCTGTCAACAGCTTCTCCAATACTATAAAGGTCCTCATACATGCTGCGATCTGCAGCCGACCGATTGGGCGTGTTCGTTCGTGTTATCTATGTGAGGGTGCCCACATGGATCAACCGATCCACGTGGGCAGAATTCTCGATCGGCCAGGAAACCGGCATGTCGGTAAATTCCTGGCTGATCCCATTACTTTGGATGGAGACCAGCGTCTCCATTCAAAGTAATGGCCAGCACACAAAGGGTGCCCGGTCGATTCTCGGCTGGGAGCTGTCGATCTGCTAGGCAGGTGTGTGGGCACCCCAATTAACAGTGGGCCCTAGACAAACCCCCCCCACACTCAACAAGTCCTGTCATGTGGACATTTTTGCTGTACGGGGCCCCATGATTTCTGGTGGCTGCCCTGGACACAGCCATGAATTGCACTGAGGCTGTCTATTCATTTGAATGTCAGCCAGGCTGGCCCAATATTTTCCCCGGATCAGAACTCACTCATATGCAGCATAATCAATACCGAGTCCACGCTCCAGCGTCCTGGAATCGGTCACCTGATCAAACCTTTCAATAATTAATACAGCATAGTAATGGATTCATAAAAATACTCCATCGATCGCTCCTGACACGAAAGCCAGATAGAGTTCCCAAGAATTACGGGGAAGCCTCTATGAGGGAAGACAATCCCCGCAGCGACCGGCGGCGAGATATGAAGAACGAGCAGATTATTGCCGCAATAAAACAATAGCGTGCAGCGTATCCAGCTGAGCGCCTAAATTAGGTCAACAGCTTTCATTCCTCTCTAAAGTTCTCAGATTTACGGCCGGAATAAGTTTTGCTGGAGTGGAACTTTTACCAGGGACAGTAGTCTACGGGGCGCCAGCACGCCACACTGAATATACAGAAATCGTGTATTCCACGTTATTTAGTTTAGGGGCCATTTCACACTTGCAGCCGAAACCCCACATTATCGTATTGTGCTTCTGCTTACCACACAAGTGTAGGGGAGACAGTTGCTCTGTACATTGCCAGTGTGAAAGATACAGGTTTCCAAAACGTTGTGTTACCACTAGCTGCACTGCATTGAGTTACTAGCACGGTGTTGTGGTACTGGTTTGGTACCTGGTACAGCACCCAGTATCTTGTGGTGTTGTCTAGTAGAGATGTCCCGAACTGTTCGCCGTCGAACTGTTCGCGGCGAATATCGCATGTTCGCGGTCTCGCGCGAATACCAGAACACATGGCAAAAATAGTTCCCCCCTATCATTCTACATGAACAAACGTTGACCCTGGAGTCTCAGTCAGGCAGCATAATCCAGCCAATCAGCACACCACACACCTCACGGACCATCCTACCCTCTATCACACAGCAAGGAGAGATGCCATTCACATGCTGCCCTGAGAGAGTGGAGACACAGACAAAGGTCAGCATGGACCACGGGCAATGGTGGTGACACGGACAAAGGTCAGTGACACGGACAATGGTGGTGACACGGGCAAAGGTGTGACACGGGCAATGCCATGAGTTGACGCGAAAACGAGCGAAAAACCCGCCAACGCAACGCGAAGATGACGCGAAAACCCGCAACGCGACGCGTATCCATTTGACTATCATTTAAAATCTTTGGCGCGGATTTATTTTGTGAAAATAATTTTTCTTGGGAGTTTTGCATGGATTCCCCTCTGTTCATGTCAGTGTCCAGGTGTTTCAATGCCATGAGCGACGCGAAAACCGCCGAAGCGAAGATGACGCGGAAAACCGCCAATGGACGAGATCCATTGACTATCATTTGAAATCTTTGTTGCGATTTATGCGTGGAAAAAAAAAAATTTCTTGGGAGTTTTTGCATGGATTCCCTCTGTCATGTTCATTGTCCAGGTGTTTGACCCTTTGAAACAACTTCCCCAACACTATTGTGGCCAGAAAGGGGTCCCTTTCTTTTTTAAAATTCGCCCCTGAAGTCAATGGCGTGTTCGCGAACTTTTACGGAAGTTCGCGTTCGCCGTTCGCGAGCCCGAAAATTTGGATTCGCGACATCACTATTGTCTAGTATGGCATCCATCGTCCTTGTTGTGTTTTCTAGTAGGGTACCTATCTTGTGGCGTTGTCTGTTAGGGCATCTACCTTGTGGTGTTGTCTGGTAGGGCACCTACCTTGTTGTTTAATCTAGTAAGACCCCCTACCTTGTAGTCTTGTCTAGTAGGGCATCTTACTATTGATATTGTCTGGTAGGGCACCTACCATGTGGTGTTGTCTGTTAGGGCCTCTACCTTGTGGTTTTGTATAGTAGAACCCCACCTAGTGGTATTGTCCAACAGGGCATTTACCTTTTTATTTTATCTGGTCATCTGGACATCTATCTTGTGGTATTGTCTGATAGGGCACCTACTATGTGTTGTTGTCTAGTAGGACCCCTACCTTGTAGTGTTGTCCCGGTAGGGCATCTTCCTTGTGGTGTTGTCTACTAGGGCATCTTTCTATTGGCATTGTCTAGTAGGGCACCTACCTTTTTATTTTATCTGGTAGGATATCTACCTTGTGGTATTGTCTGGTAGGGCATCTACCTTGTGGTATTGTCTGGTTGGGCATCTACCTTGTGGATTTGTCCAGTAGGGCACCTACCTTGTGGTTTTGTATAGAAGGACTCCAACAAGTGGTGATGTCTTGTAGGACATCTTCCATCTGGTGTTGTCCATTAGGGTGCCTACCTTGATATTTTATCTGGTAAGGCATCTACCTTGTGGTATTGTCTGGTAGGGCAGCTACTATGCGATGTTGTCTAGTAGGACCCCTACCTTGTTGTTTTGTCTAGTAGGGCATCTCCCTTCTGGTGTTGTCCAGCAAGGCACTTGTTATATTATCTGGTGTGCATCTACCTTGCTGTGTTTGTTTGGTAGGGTACCTACCATGTGATGTGACACACAGAGCTGCAGGGAAATCTCAGCTGGGTGAATAACAAATCTTTGGGTAGGTAGAATGATTGCGGTAAACGTATTCCGCGTTATATTTAACTTTCCATGAAGCAGATTCCACAATAAAGCGTATGCTGATGCATGAAAAGAGCCGCAGACATGAAGCAGGAAAAGTGGCGAGTTTCCGTTAATTAGCGCCGAGCGGAGATCCAAGTCTCGGGTACAGTATGTGACATGATAGGACTGGCCTGCAGCCAGAACGTGGCAGATCCGTGACACCGCTGACATCTCCAGATGCTGAGATCAGCGCAGAGCATGTGAATAAGTAATTTGGTGTTAATAATTCGATCCCCTGCTAATTTGCATACAGTATGTCACCGTCAACTTATGAGTGAACAGCCTACAAAGCTTTGTTATAATGAACGCGCTGCCGCGATGGAGCGACGCCGTGCACAGCTAGCGAGATATACGCCTACAAAGGACGATGATTTCTTCTTTTATATCCTTCATTATTTAGTATATAAATATATATTGCTGGGGGCCCCTACCTCCGGGTAGCAACCCCCTTGTGTGCCCCCCCCCCGCCTCCTGTATCTGATGATTTAATAGCACACTGTCTCCAGTACCTATTGTGGACATAAACCCAGCTCCACTCACCTCCAAGCAAATGTAAACTTTGGTGTGTACCTGGGTGAAACGGGAAGGCCTACCAGTCCCTTCACTCCCATTCCAGAGTCTGGGACCCTGCAACAAAAGCTAAATAAAGAACACTTAGTTAAGCTCCCCCCCCCCCCATACACATATAGATTGTGACCCGATCTTTTGGCCGATCGACCGTGCGTGATAACGCCATCATGCGCGGTCTTTAGCCGAAACATCGGGTCACAATCGGCCCAGGCACCCTTTAAATGCCATTGCTGCCCGTCGGGTCGGCAGCATCTAGTGATGCCCGCTGTGCTGTGTGTCAGCACGAAGGGAGAGGAGCACCTCCCTCCCTTCCCCCCTCACAGGGAGAGAAGCAGGAAGCAGCCTGTGCAGACTGCTGATTTCTCAGCTCCAAAGGAATCTGAGATCCCTCAGAGCTAAGTAGACATTTACCGATACTTTAGATGGGGACACTGTGTCCCCGTCTAAAGTATCAGACTGATCTAAGAATTACAGACATGTCGATTTGGCTGCCGATCGGTCGGCGGGCCAATTAATCTAAGCGTGTATGGGGGGCTTTACCTATTGTAAGGGCTCATTTACACGGGTGTTTTTTTTAACACCCAACTAGCTTTTTCCCAATAGACCTCTCATGGAGGAATGATGGGGCTACCTGTCTCACAGATAGGAGCACCCAACCATGTAAATGTACCCCTTGCAACCTGCAATAATATCTCAGACTACTTCCAGGATACTCTACTTAATGACTGAATGTAGGTGAAATTTGCCTGTCTTGCAGTACCTGGTCTTGAAGGTAAAGTACTTTGACCAAAGCAACAGGTTCATTTTCCAAAAATGTGTCCTAGTGGACTCTCCCAGTCCATTCATCTACTGGACATCACTCTACTAGACGTCAATCATCTTCTGGGTAGGATGAACATCATGTAACCCCCCACCCGTACCCCCAAACTGTCAGGTGTGGTACAATTTAGGGTTAGGTATTTGTAGTAGGATCCTGGGGTGGTTGGGTTGGAAAACCTGGCTTTGGCCTTTCAACATCTTCTCCAGCAATCTCCTTCACCAGACAGGTGAAAATAAACGGACTTACATAATAACATTTGTAGAACCCAACACCTGTATCCCCAAACTATCAGGTGTGGTACAGTTTAGGGTTAGGTATTTGTAGTAGGATCCTGGGGTGGTTGGGTTGGAAAACTTGGCATTGGTCTTTGACCATCTTCTCCAGCGATCTCCTCCACCAGACAGGTTAACATAAACTGACTTATATAATAACACATCTTGAACATTGAGCATCTACTAGGAATCCCCTGTGAGTTTCAGACGCCATTATCTCTCCCCTAACAAAAACATTAATGAGAGTTTTTCATTGTTTATTGATGCTCTAGCCGTGCCAAGTGTGTGATTCATGACAAAGGCGATCGGTTGCAGGCTGAGGATAAACAGTCCGCCGTCTCCTCTAAATAACTCGCCAAGAAGCTTCGCCGAGGACTTCATTTCCGACATTTCCATTGTGAGCATTGCCAATATTGGGCTTGTTTGTGTTCCAAGCACTTCAAAGACACTAAATATGGAGAGCTTGGAACGTTTGGAAAAGACGCCGCGGGGCCTATTGATGAAGAAGTGAGCTGAAGACACATGGACTCCAATTATAAAGTGGTGATCACATGGGGGCCTCAGTGGTTTGTTGACAACCCTAGCTCCATTCACTCTTGTAGAGCAGGAGGTGAGATCCCCATAACGGCAGTGGTTCAAGAAACTCATCTACTAATCTACACACCATGTAAAGTCAGAGTGGAAGAAGTTTGGAAATCTGGAGTTATCTGAACATTGGTGCCCATGTGATCACCAACTATAAAGTAGTGATCACATGGGGGTCTCAGTGGCTTGTTGACAACCCTAGCTCCATTCACTCTTGTAGAGCAGGAGATAGCCAGGTGAGATCACCATAACGGTAGGGGTTCAAGGAACTCATCTACCAGCTAACACACCAAGTCAGAGTGGATGGAGTTTGGAAATCTGAAGTTATCTGAACATTGGTGACCTATACACACTATGTCACCTATCGGTGTCTTCAAGTCACCAATGCTCTGCTGACTCCAGGTTTCCAAATATCATCCGGTATTAACCTCAGCACATGAAGTGTGCACTGGAAACATGGAATTTATTGTCAGGTTTTTTTCTATTTTGAGTAAAGAACCGCTTTAATTTTATCTCCCTAGCGCACTGCTGAGATACAGATTTCTGTACCAAAAGCGCACCATAGACTATAATGGAAACAAGGTTTTTACACTGTAGGCCTGTAACTTCCCAGCGTCTGTCCATACAGGAGTCTGGTGACATCCGGAATATAATAACATGTTCAGATGCTTTGGGAATAACTCACAATATCAGATAATTAAGATTTCATAAGAAACTGTATCAGGTAAACTAGCACTGCAACCACTAGATGGCACTGCAGATGTTCCAGGTTACATAGGAGAGCATGGGGGGGGGAGTAATCCGTTCTCCTGTAGCTGCCTCATTAGATCAGAGACACACGAGCAGTGAGTCTGCTCTCCTGTGGCTCCGATCTCTGCCTGACGAACCCAGCTCGTCCACTGCTGTTCTAACAGGTCAGAGCTGGACGAGCTGGGACCGTCAGGAACGGCCGGGGGGTTAAACATGGCAGACGTCCCCAACCTATATATAGACCTGCCCAGCGGCACTTCTTCTGGCTTCTTCAATCCACAAAAATCTGTTACAAATCCTCATAAACTCCATTACATCCCAGATTAGTAAACCTCCTGAAGACAAATCTGACACGAAGGATGCCGGTTGGATCGGCAAACCGTTTTCCTGTTCATTATCCGTTTACTTCTCTATTGCCGGAAAATGAAAGAATAAAAATAGGCCATTGTCTCCCCACATCAAAGACCCTGGAAATGAATATTTAAACTTGTTTCTGGGACGCGCTGACAGATGCGCTATTGTTTGTTTGGGGGGGGGGGGGGGGTGATTGACGCGACGCTGGGAGGAATTGTGCCACTAAAATAAATTAAAATGAACATGAAGCCGAGAAAAGGGAAATAATTAATTAAGCTCCGGCATAGAGAAAAGGAAAGCGGGGTTCCGGTGTCGGCTTTGATGATGCCTGAAAGGCGGCAGATTACTCTTCAGGAAAACTACACAGCTCTGCTGGAGTTGGGGCGGGGGGCCCCCCGGAGCCCCTCCATCCAAGTTCTTTTATTGGTAAAACACTACAAAGTTCAGTTCTGTAAAAAAGGGAATATGAATGACTACAGTATTATAAATAGCCCACGGGGGGTGCTATTGCCGGAACTGCCAACCAGGGGATGGGGGCCCGACACAAGGTGCTCCTCCTTCCTCTTCTTCTTCTACTTCTCCAAAACCACACTTGACCCCCCCCCACCCTGTCATCATCTAGGAAGGAGGGCACCAAATATGCATGCAGTGTCGGGGGCCCTATGCACACGCAGTTCCAGCATAGCGGGAGAAACGTCCCTGCCTACTAGAGATGGTCAAATTTTTCGACTAGCTGACTTTGTGGGACGATTGCAGGGCACCACATATGCATGCCAGGGAGGGTGTCGGGGGCCCTATGCACATGCAGTTCCAGCATAGCGGGAGAAACGTCCCTACCTACTAGAGATGGTCAACTTTTTTTTGCTGACTTTTTGAGCTGATTGCAAAGCCCCTGAACATGGTATCATCACCAACATTGCTGGAGGTGAAGAGAATGGTTGGGGTGACATTTTAAAAAAAAAAAGTTTTGCTCTAGCACATGTGGTTTTTGCATAAATTAAGTTCAAAGTTAAAGTCAAAATTCCAATTTTCAAAATTTTGACCTGACTTTGAACTTAATTTATGTAAAAACTATTTGTGTTAGAGCAATACTTATTTTTTTGTAGTATACCCCCCAACCCTTCTCTACATCTCCAGCAAGTTTAATAAAACATTAATATCCACACACACAACCCCCTGGGGGGCGGGGTTAACACTGGATTGGTTAGTTAGTAGGGATATTGTTAGGTTATTTGGATTCGGTCTGCGTCTGACGTCTTAAATCGCTTACATAGTTGCTGCGCTGTACAGCATTGGACCATCCGATAGGTACCATCACGGAGGCCGCGGCGGCTTTTCTCTATCGCCTTTCTTTTGTACATGCTGACCCCGGGGGGGCTCCGAGCTGAAACATACTTATTGTTAAACAAGACATAGGTGGCCCAAATCTACAAAGCAATCCCCAATCCCTCCCCTGCCGGGAGCCAGAAAAGACGGCCGCGTCCTCTTTACAATTTCATGTGTAATCCTCCAACGGCGGCGACGTTTTCCCTTTTGTTCGACCCTCTTTTCCGTCTCTGTCGCCGGGTAGAAATGTCCTTCCTGCTGCTTCTTGTAATGAGAGTTCACTGAACTGTTTCACAATCTCCTTATTCGCTGCGGCCGCCAGAATAACGATCGGCGAGGTTGTTATGTGTCCTGCAGAAGGCCGTTCTATCTGTACTGCACGTGGTGCCGTTAAAGGGGAACGTTGCCATTCTTCGAAATTAACTCCAGCTGCTTTTTTTTTAACATTTTCAAGTGATTCCCTATATGATCCAATAAAGCCATAGACGTTACACTGCAGGCGATGATGCCACTAGCCCAGCCCCCAGGGAGCCAGGAGAGGCGGAGCTAGAGGACAGCAGCTGGCCTAGGAGCAGAGGATGATATCCATCCAACAGACACAGACCTTCAAAATCCAATTTTAGTTTAAAGCCATACACATTACACTGCAGGTGATGATGTCACTGGCCCAGCCCCCAGGGAGCCGGAAGAGGCGGCGCTAGAGGCCAGCAGCCGGCCTAGGAGCAGAGGATGAGGGGAAGGAGCGCAGGATCAGGTAAGTATATCTTCTAGTCTCCTCCTACGAAACATAAACCTAGTTACCTACGCCAGAACTAACACTATGGCCCCAATATTTGTTGGGTACCTGGGTCTAGGGTGCCTTGACCTGAGGAGGTTTGGGGCATCAAGAGGTAAGTACTTTTTAATATATGTTTCCTACTAGGGTGGGAGAATCTTCTGTGCGTAGAAAATATTCTCACTCTGCTGAAAATAACTCCAGCTGCTTTTTTTGACATTTTTAAGTCATTCCCTATATGATCCAATTTTAGTTTAAAGCCATAGACTTTACACTGCAGACGATGATGTCACTAGCCCAGCCCCCAGGGAGCCAGAAGAGGCGGAGCTAGAGGCCAGCAGCCGGTCTAGGAGCAGAGGATGAGGTAAAGGAGCGCAGGATCAGGTAAGTGTATCTTCTAGTCTCCTCCTACGAAACATAACACCAGAACTAACACTATAGCTAGCCATACATGTGTCGATTCCCTGAACGACCGATCACCCATCCGATCGATTCCGGCGATGCCACAGGCGATCGGATGGGCGATCGATCGCCCAATTACACCTGTGCCTACCACCTTAGGCCAACGATTCCTGGACGATTCTGTGCCCGATCGATCGCTTCACAAATGTCAACGCCCCTTGATGTGTGCCCGATCGATCAGAAAAGACCAACAGGTTGGTTCTCTTGGCCGATCCGATTTGGGGGCCATGTCGATCGGGCGGGGTCGATCGGTCAAGGTGGGCTGCACGCGATTCCTTGGCGATCGATCCGTGTGCACGCGCCCGGTGATCGATCGGCCAGGAATCGTGTGGGAAATCGACCCGTGTATGGCTACCTTAAGGCCCGAATATATGTTGGACATCTGGGTCCAGGGTGCCTTGACCTGAGGAGGTTTGGGGCACCAAGAGGTAAGTACTTTTTAATATATGTTTCCTACTAGGATGGAAGAATCTGCTGTGCGTAGCAAATATTCTCACTCTGCTGAAAATAACTCCAGCTGCTTTTATTGACATTTTTAAGTCATTCCCTATATGATCCAATTTTTGTTTAACCTCCCTAGCGATATGCCCGAACCCAGTTCGGGCAAAGGCACACTGCAACTATCGATACGCCCGAACTGGGTTCGGGCACATCGTGGGAGCTCACCTGCTCCGCCGCCACCATCTTCTCTCTTCTTCTCCGTCTTGTTCCGGGTCCCGGAGTGACGTGTAACGTCACGGAGGCGGGACCCGGTCCCCGGTCTTTTTTTTAATCTTTTACATTTGTTTTTATTTTGATTGGATTGGATAAATATTTTATAAATGTTTTATCCGATCCAAATCAAAAGAAAAGAAAACAAGTGTAAACTTAAAAAAACAAAAAAAATTTTTTCTGTACCTCTGAAGCCAGCCATAGCGCTTTATTCTGTGGCCGATTTTGCGAATG
>CM070036.1:154524190-154548003 GCA_036250615.1 Ptychadena robeensis | reverse complement strand
CTGCACTTTCTTCTCAGTATTGCAGTTGACGAAATGGAGCCGTCCAGCTAAGCTCAGATCCCCCGGCGGCAGCACAACTCATCTTTGTTCTGGCATCATCTACAGTCACCAATCCTGGCTGAGGAGATGACACTTTTAATTGCTTTGTTCAATCATGTTTGACACAGATGAACTGATATTTTGCAATTGAATCAAAATTTAAGTCGAATCAAATTTACTTCATTTCGACCATCTCTACTCCTCACCCCAGATACTAAAATAAAGGTTTTGGCTTTTCTATAAAAATGCATCTCCTGTAATGTGTGTTCTCCTAGTCACTTGGTGATAGAAAACCCTTTCTGGATGCTAAGCAAATGGCAGACAGATAGTCTCTATAGTGTGGCTTCACACAGCTCTCAAACAAACTTTATTTTAACAGAACACAACAAACACAGGAAACTTGTAGGTCACATGACTGTCCCTCACAACACTGCCATCTATTGACGATACAGTAAAACATATTACACTGATATAGTTGTTGCTAATAGTGATGGCCGAACATCAGCTGCGGCTGTTTGCGTACAGGCGAATCGAACTTCTGCAAATACCCGCTGCGAACGGCGAACCTCCATTGACTTCAAAGGACGGCGAACTTCTCACACCTTCAGGTCTTATTTGCAGCCAGAATACCAATAAAAAAAAGTCAAAAGGGTGCGACCACCTGGACAGTGTTATGCCAGAGGGGGATCAATGGCAGACCTTCTCCCCCAAAATATACATTTTTTAAATGCTGTTTCTTCAGGTCTAATGGCCAGAAATCACATCTAGATACAGATTTTGCCAAAAGTTACCGGACAGTACCTTCTGCAGCGCATCACATTTAGTGAGATCTCTCTGCAATGCATAATACAGCAAACCCCACCCCCAGAGAAGGACCTTTGTGGCTCAGTAATGATGAACTACATGTAACAGAACACCTTAGATATAGCTACAGATCACTGGATGGAGTATGATAGCAAAGTAGCTCAGTGTTACCTCAATCAGCAGCAGCTCTCCCTATCTATCTAGTACTGGAGACACAGGATAAATGTAAAAATGGCTGCTGGGGGGCTTTTTCTTTAAGAAGGGGGGGGTGTCCTCCAGGAGCGAAAGGAAGTGTTATTGGCTGTACTGTACTACCTGACAATAGGGTGAGGGGTCAGACTTTGTCTTCATGTTAAGGTATAGGGGGCGGGTCGAACATCAATAATGTTCGCCGGCATTACGAACATGCTATGTTCGCTGCGAACTGTCTGCCAGGCGAACTTTTCAGCCATCACTAGTTGCTAATACAATACAAACCTGTATTCCAACACTTGGCACTGTCATTAACCTTCTTGGCGCTATGCCCAAACCCAGTCCGGTCACAGTTTGTTCTTTGAACAGTCGGGATTGGGCATACTTGCCTGTGCTCTGCGAACCTGCTATCTGCAGGATCATCTAACTTTTCCGGCACCGATGACGCCAAAGAGGAAGGAGGGGGCATGTTAATGGAGGGGGCGTCACTTTTCCCCGCACACCTCAGCCAGCGCTTAGATGACGCTCCCTCATTCGGCTCAAAAAGAAAATTTGGCAAAGCGGCCGTAACGCCAGGGAGGTTTAGCAATTTGTAATACATTTTGCTTTTTAAGGGTTAATCATAATAACATCCTATACAAGAGGAAGTGATCCGACCTCTTAATGTGCTGTTCAGCCGGTGAATAATGGATGAACGGCGCATTAAAAAGCATTAAAAAACAGCCGCCGGTAACAAATAGAGTCCGAGGGTCTGATTGACTAAAGTCAGGTCCGTGCTGACAAACCACTCGCTCCCCCTCTCAAGTATAATTGTGTGCTCACTCATCCCTTGCTTGGCTCACCGTTCGGTTTACACGCATGCCTTGTTTAAGGTTAAATTTACACTGTCTTTTCCCGGGTTGCTGCAGCCCAGGAAATGAACAGTAAAGATGGTCGAATTTTTGAATACCCCTGAACATGGTATCATCACCAAAATTGCTGGAGATATAGAGAAGGATTGTGGGAAGATTGGAAAAGTTTTGCCCTAAGACGTGGTTTTTGCATAAATAATGTTTAAAGTCAAAATTTCTCTACATCTCCAGCAAGTTTGGTGATGATACCATGCTCAGGGGCTTTGTAATTAACTCAAAGTAGTCTAATTTGTTTTTAAAAAATAGAGGTGGTCGAATTTTTTTTCAGAATTCGACAATTTCGAGTTAATTGCAAAGCCCCTGAACATGGTATCATCACCAAACTTGCAGGAGATGTAGAGAAGGGTTGGGGGGAACATTTGAAAGAAAAAAGTACGTCTCTAACACAAACAGGTTTTGCACAAATTAAGTTCAAAGTCAAGTCAAAATGTCGAAAATTTGGAAAATTCAGAAATTCTACTTTCATTTTGAACTTAATTTATTCAAAAACTTTTTGTGTTAGAGACATACTTTTTTCTGTCAAAAGTTCTCCCAACCCTTCTCTATATCTCCAGCAGGTTTGGTGATGATACCATGTTCAGGGGATGTGCAATCAGCTCACAAAGTCAGCTAGTCAAAAAATTCGACCATCTCTACTACTGTGGAATACATTTCAATTAGACGTACCTGGAATTCCGATTTATTCTACTTTGGCTTATATAAAAGAAGTGATCTCAGCGAGTTTTTGCCAAATTTTTAATTCCTAAGGTGAGAGGGATTCCCGCCTTTCCTTTTCAAAAGAACAAAAACAAGAGTGAATTCCCCCCATTGAAGACATAGACAGTAAAACTGGGTCTTCAAACTATGTCCACCGCCATATAAGTCCGGCCCTCAAAGCAGTAACAGTCAAAGAAATTTACAGGGAAAGCCAGAGTGATATACAGTGATGGTAAGGGAGCACTGAGGGCATCTTTTGGTAGAAGACGGTATTGCAGAACAATTTTTTTCTAATTGAAATAAGGTTTAAACACATAAGGTAGCTCTATAAAAAGCATGACTTCATCAAGTTCACCCTATGAAAAGTTTCCCCATTTTGAAGCCTTCTTGATTAAAGTTGAACAGTTGGAAGGTGAAACCCACCATAGAAGCCCTCTGAGCTTCATGGGACATTTATTGTGTAAGTGCCAATAACTCAGGATTTGGACTGCACGGCGATTTCACAAAATGTGGATTACCGTTATTATTTTCCTGGATTGTGGTCTCGTTTCTCTTGTTCTAATCATGCCTGGCATAGCAAAGTGGCACACGTCTCTGAGGCTTTCTGGCAAAGTACGACATTGGCAGCTAATGCATTCTGTTTGTCTGTTTTGGAATGGAGAGTACAAAATCGACTTCTTAAAACAGAATGTATTTACAAGTCATCACTTCCATCATGAGGGCAAGTATCTAGGGCTGTGGTGGAAGCTTGTACATGATTGTACCTTTCTGCCCCAGATCATACCCTAAGGTCATACCCCCAGCTCATATCCACAGCTCCTATCCACATGTAATAACTAAAGGTAAGAACTTCAGGTCATAACCCCAGGTCATACTCCCAGCTACTAACCCCATGTAATAACTCCAGGTCATACCCTATGGTCATGACCTTAGGTCATACCCCCAGCTAATATTCACAGCTCATACCCCCCATGTAATAACTTAAGGTAAGAATTCCAGGGCATGCCCTAAAGTCATAACCCTAGGTCATACCCCCATGCATTAACTCCAGTTCATAACCCTAGATCATACACCAAGCCTTACCCCCAAGTCATAACCCTAGATAATACCCCCATCTTCTACTCCCAGGTCATAACCCCAGGTCATGCCCTATGGTTGTAACCCTAGGTCATACCCCAAGCCTTACCCCCAGCTCAGAACCCTAGATCATAGCCACAGCTTCTACCCCAGGTCACAACCCAAGGTCATATCCTGAGGTCCTAAC
This sequence comes from Ptychadena robeensis, assembly GCA_036250615.1. Classification (NCBI taxonomy): domain Eukaryota; kingdom Metazoa; phylum Chordata; class Amphibia; order Anura; family Ptychadenidae; genus Ptychadena; species Ptychadena robeensis. The sequence goes on along the minus strand of CM070036.1, from coordinate 154,544,097 downwards.
CGTAGGTCATACCCCCAGCTACTACCCCCTTGTAATAACTCGAGGTTATAACCCCAGGTCATAACCCCGACTCTTACCGCTAGGTCATACCCTCAGGTTATAACTCCAGGACCATCATGTACCTTGTTCATGGCACAAAATATATCTTGCATTCAGCGATCTCAGATTTGCCAGGCTTCATCACTGGTCATTGGGATCTGCTACAGGAAGGTAACAACAGGGAGAATAATTTGCAGTCCAAATCCTACGAACTCACCAGAATTCCTCCAGAGAAGCTCTTCTATCTCATTGAGGTATCTGGTCATCAGAAAGAAATTTCTATGCCGCCCCCCCCCCCCCCCCCTCGGGGTGATGCCGCCGCCCTGGCCAACCACCCATATTGCCCCTTATCTAAAACCAACCAAAAGGGTTATATGCAGAGGTGCACATAACTTTCTTAGTGAGCTTCTCAGATGAGTACCAGGAGATGGTGTTTGGTACTCACCCCATATGTAGGGTGGTCTTCCTCACTGTCCTCTGCGTCAGCCTCCTGCATGGTAGATTCAGCTGCAGATGGACCTCCCTGTTCCTGAGCCTCCGATTAGCTGTCTCCATCCACAGGTCACCAGCTGGAAATGTTCTGGCTTAGTACCTAACTGCAGTCTAAATGTCATCCTTTCATAGTCATAATACAGTTGTAACACAGTGCTTTTCTCTTGTCAGGTGTTACCCTTACATATGCCTACTCTGACTTTCACCCTCGGATCTCCAACACCCTTACAAGTCCAATCTTTTTTTTGGATTATTCATTTACATTCCCAGTGTCACCGCCCTAACTGCAACCTTTCATAGTTATTCATGTTTAACAGGAGGTATCCAAGTGACATAAATTGTATACATGTGACATTTAGCTGCGGCCGCCCAGACACGGAGCGCCTCCAAGTTGTTAGTACACATATGAGCTGTGTAACAATAATGCCGGTACGCAGAGCTAGGTTTTGGTCCCTTTCGAGTATCAGAGTACCACTTATGTGCACACCTGGTTATATGTGTGATTAGTCTTAGCTGGATCTGACTTCCTCATGTTAGCCAATATTTTTGGCAACCCTCTTAATCACTTGTGGTCATGATGAAGGGATATAAGTTATGCCATTGGCCAAACTCAATGGATTATGTGTGTAATTATACATGTAGTTCGGCATATCTGACTAACTGCACTTAATCATTTAAATGTTAATATAATGTGTGTGTGTTTGTGTGTAATTATATATCTAAAGAAGGGCAGAACTTTTATAAAAAAAGTAAAGTCAATGTAATTTAAGATTTAAATCATCCTTTTGAACTTCCATGTTGGGTTATGACATTAACAAGAGGTTAATATGTTCTCCTTCTATCTCCTTCAGCTTCTGCCAGCAGGAGAAGCTGCCGATCACCTTCCAGTCCTGCGTGGTGGACAAGGAATGTCAGGTGACCGAGTGGTCAGAATGGAGCTTGTGTACAAAGTCCTGCGAATCCGTGCCGCCCAGTGGACACCGCACCAGGAAAAGAACCATCAAACAGTTTCCAATAGGCATTGCTAACGAGTGTCCGGAACTGGAAGAGACTGAGACATGCTCGCCTCCAGCTGAGGGGCCTCACGCCTGTGTAAAGTAAGTGGGGGCTGGAATAGTCCATTATAGTCTTATATAATATTAATTTCTGATGTTAAGTGTCTTGTCTTATTGAGGGTCATCTCTGTTCATCACCCTACTCTGTCCTCCATTCCATTCTGTCCCCTTCTTTCTTTTTATCAGTCCTGCCCTCCTCACCCATCTTCTCTCTCCATACTTCTCCTTTTTCTTTATTTTTCCATTTAAGTCTTTATTTTTCCCATCCAAGTCCTCAAGCCCCCCTGGGCTTTCCATGGGAGCCTACTCCAAGGCAGAGAGATTGACTACACACAGGTTAGTGTGTTGGCTACAGTTACATCAGTCCACCCCCTTCTCTCTGCACAACTGAGGTCAACAAATCCCAGTGTGTGCCCAGGTGGAATTGGAAGGCCCACCCAGTTCCTTCCCTCCCACTCTAGAGCCCGAGACCCTGTAAAAAATAAAATATCTATCCAGGGGCGTTTGTATCGATATGCACAATATGCATGCACATAGGGCCCCGCAGTCCCCGGCACCCTCCTTCCTTAAAACACAAAGGGTGTGCCCATACAGTTTAGGGAGAGTATGGACACATAGCTTTTGTAGGGGATCACTCTGGTCTGCTGACGGGGTAGTGTGTAGTATTGGTGAGGTGGAAGAAGGAGGAGCTGCATGCCCGTACAGTTCACCACCTCACCAATACCACGCCCATTGTGTTTTAGCGATCGCAACGCGATGACTGTGGTCTGCCACACCAGGAGGTTATTAGTGAGGAGGAGGAGTAGTGAGTACAGGACAGTACAGGGGGGCGGTTATGAGTATTGCCGAGAAGAAGCAACCCCCCCCCCTTCAGCAGTGGGCCCCTTCCAAGAAACTTGCATAGGGCCCCCAAAAGTCTAGAAATGGCATTGTATCTATCCATTGACTCCTTAGACTGGGTCTACACTACAAGTGGGGTGACAATACCATGTCCTATACATTTCTATCGGCAAACCGCACCCAGAAACACATCAGGCGCGCTTTGTGCGTGTCACACACAACGCAGCCCAATGTTTACGAATGGGCGTGGTAAGTGATTCCTGCCGCTGCCGCCCGCCCCCAACCACAGGCATGATGCGCCAGTGTAGACTGGTATGTCATTCCCCATAGTGGATTACAGGGGGGTGGCTGCTTTGTTGCACACCCATGACCCACCTTTGGGATCCTCTACAGCAGTGGTGGGCAACTGAGTTTATATGTAGGGCTCAGCATCACTAAAGGGCCGCACATAACATCAATCTAGACCCTCCCCCCTGTCGACATATCTCAGCAGGCGATGGACCAGATCCCAACAGCACCAACCCCCCTCCTGCCCCCCCTCCTCCTGACCTGGTTTCCCCGATCAACATTGACAATTTTACTGTTGTAGGACCGCCAAAGCTGATTGGAAGCTGGGTCAGTGTGTGACCACAGGTGATTTGTTATTCCCTAGGCACTAACAGGTGAGGTATAAATTAAAAATAGCATTACCATTTCCCCACCTTTACTGTACCATCTCCGCAGTCCCATGAAAAATTCATAGCTCAGCAATTCCCGATGAAAGTGTTCTGCATTATTCCGTTTCATATATACACAGGACACAGTTCCTGCCAGGGTCTCGCCGTATGAAAATCATACTGACTAGAGCAAACACATTTTTTTGGAATGTTTTCTCATTTGTTCTCAAGATATCTCACAGCTTGAGGAGATCAAACCGTGTGTAGATTCGCTTGCCAGGTACCATGTGTGCAACTTGAGCCATGGAATGATGGGCGAAAGCCAAAATTACCCCCAACCGCGTCTGATCACTAGAGATGGTCGAATTTTTCAACTAGCTGACTTTGTGAGCTGATTGCAAAGCCCCTGAACATACTATCATCACCACAATTGCTGGAGATGTAGAGAAGGGTTGTGGAAACATTTGAAAAAAAATAGTTTAGCTCTACCACATGTAGTTTTTGCATAAATTAAGTTAAAAAACAAAGTCGAAATTCCGATTTTTGAAATTTTGACTTGACTTTGAACCTAATTTGTGCAAAAAAACTATTTGTGTTAGAGACGTACTTTTTTCTTTGGTGTATACACCCCAACCCTTCTCTACATCTCCAGCAAGTTTGGTGATGACACCTTGTTCAGGGGCTTTGCAATTAACTCGAAATCATCGAAATGGTCGAATTTTTTTGCGTGCGTGCTGCGATTAATCGCCTATGTGGGAACATAGCCTTAGGGTTAGGGGGTTGGGAAGGTTAGTTTAGTTTTAACCCCTAAAGCTCACCCCTACAGTGAAGCACTGCTCCCCCTATCCCAAAAGGCATCCAGGGACCCAAAGGCTGTTTCATTGTTAGGCAATCAGTCACAGAGTGGACGTGGTTGAACGTGCGTGCTTGCTGACGCGATCGCACGCAATTGACCTGCCGATTTTTACCCACCTTTTTTTTAAAATCGCCCCAATTTAAAAAAATGGGGGACGTGTTTCTGATCGCAGGTCCAATCGCGCCCGTGCCCGATCGCGGACTTCAGTTGAAGTGTGGCCAAGCCCATTCAACTAAATGGATGCGATCAACAGTGATCGCCATGCGTGATTAAAATCGCGTTCACGTCGCGACTGATGGCTCAGATGGGAACAAGCCCTTACCTGAGCACTCTTAGCTTGAATTCTATTGAACCCCCCCCCCCCCATCTCACTAATGCTTCCAGAATATTTAGGAAGTGTACCAGGCAGTGTTTTGGCGTCGATGTCTCATCAGCTTCCCAAACCACCATCCCTCACAATTTTACGCCATTTGCTGCTTCGTTAAACATTGTTTTTCGGAGCCGGATTCAGTCTTGACTTCAGAGGCTCAGCTTGGTTTTAAGTTTGGCCAAACCCAAACATTTTAGGATTTCATGGATCTCCACATGTGCAATGACTAGATTGCAATAGGTCAGGGAGAGGTGAGTTAAAGAGCTTGTTTACCTTAAAGTCACTACTTCCTTTCATAGTCCCATATATTATTATCATTTATTTATATAGCGCCAACATATTATGCAGCGCTGTACAATACATTAGAGTGGAGATACAACACAAGATAACACACAGGTACAGGGTATGACACAGGAGTAGAGGACCCAGTTTGGTCGGGCTTACAATCTAATATGTGAACCCAACACATTTCTGTATCTTTCCCTTTTTTTTTCAAATATTTACATAACGATGACAGGACCTCTTTAAAAACACCAACAAACATGGCATTGTCTGATGCGTCACTAAAGCCCCCCATGCACGTCTAGATTTTCTGTTCAATCAACGTAAAAAGAAACATTTTTGGGTCAGGGAAATCGGTGATGAAAATTGATTGGATGAAAAGTCTAGACGTGTATGGGGGCCTTTACATGTCCAATGTCTCGTAGGTACGCCTGGAGGGCCACAGAATGGACAGAGTGCCGGGTGGACCCGCTGCTAAGCCAACAGGACAAGAGGAGAGGGAACCACACAGCCCTGTGCGGAGGAGGGATCCAGACCCGAGAGATCTACTGTGTGCAAGCCGATGAAAACCTCCTGTCATACCTCAACACAGTGAAGGATAAAGAAGGTAGATATGTCATTTAATAAGTCTACTTCACTTACAGTTAATGTATAAGAATAATGTGTTATGAGTAATGCAATCTATTTCTTAAATCTTATGAATTAATTAAGAAAAAACGGTGTGCTTTGTTTACAATGTGGTCATAATCGAGTGCAGTCACTGGCAAATTACGACCCTTGTCCCCAAGATCTTTGCATTTTGACTGAAGTATGGCAGGCATGCTTATTCATTTTTTTATATTCATTTTCCCTCTGTGTGTGGGTATTTTGTATGGAAAGCACTTCAGCAAATTGTCCCCACCACACATGGTGAATGATGCAGCTGACGCGAGGAATTAAGACACCTATACCAGGTGACCAATACAGACTCCTTAAGAGCTCATTGTGGCCAACAAGTTATAAGTTTGCCCACCCCTGGTCTAGTCCTTCTGTCAAATTAAAGAACCCATTGTGGCCCATGAGTCCTAAAGTTTGCCCACCCCTGGTCTAGCCCTTCTGCCAAATTTAGGAACCCATTGTGGCTCCATGAGTCGTAAAAGTTTGCCCACCCCTGGTCTAGCCCTTCTGCCAAATTTAGGAACCCATTGTGCTCCACAAGTCACAAAGTCTGCCCACCCCTAGTGTAGCCCTTCTGTCAAATTTAAGAACCCATTGTGACCCATGAGTCATAAAGTTTGCCCACCCCCGGTGTAGCCCTTCTGCCAAACTTAGAATCCATTGTGGCCTACAAAATCATAACGTTCACCCAGCCCTGGTGTAGCCATTCTGCCAAATTAAGGAACCCATTGTGGCCCATGAGTCATAATGTTTTGTCACCGCTTGTCTAGGGAATTAGTGCCAAAGTGGTGCTCCTCAGGGGAAGGACAAACAGCCTCACTTTCAACTTTTGAATCATCAGCAGGGGAGGGCTGGAAAGGGGGGCAGTTACCCCCAGACTGCCCACACACCGCCCTAAACCAGCGCCGCACAAGCAGCTGTTACCGGCACCAGCTGTTGACTCGGCTCAGATCCCTCCACGCAGGCCCGCCGCAACTCATCCATCACCACCGCCCCCCGGCCCTTCAGAACTTTTTCAAGTCAGGAAGTGGAAACTGAAGGAGGGAGGACTTACTGTACACGCCCCTCTTTGTCCCATTCCCAACGCCAACTTCTGTTCATCTTCACCATGCGTATGAGATGAGAATGAATGACTTAGAGGCTGGGGGCTGCTGGGGGTGATGGAGAGAGGCTGCTGGGGGCAGAAGGAGAGAGGGGGGTGATGGATAGAGGCTGGGCTGCTGGGGGAGAGGAGGAGGCTGCTGGGGACAGTAGGAGAGAGGCTGCTTTGGGGGCATAAGGAAAGAGGCTGCTGGGGGGTGATGGACAGAGGCGTTGGGGGCAGAAAGAGAGAGGCTGCAGGGGGTGGATGTAAAGAGGCTGCTGGATCCAAAAGGTAGAGAGAGTGCTGGGGGTGATGGAGGAGGCTGGGGGCAGTAGGATAAGGCTGCTGTGGCAGAATCAGAGAGGCTGCTGGGGTGTTTTTCAGAGGCCGAGCTGCTGGGGGTGATGGAAGAAGGCGAGGGCTGACTGGGAGCAGAAGGAAAGAGGCTGCTGGGGGCAGAAGGAGAGAGGGCTGCTGGGGGCAGCAGGAGAGAGGCTGAGGCTGCTGGGTTGGATGGAAAGCGGCGAGGCTGCTGGGGCTGATTTTATCATATTTGTCTGCTCATAACGTCAAATCCGTTATAAAACAAGGAAAAGGTGGCGTGGATGGGAGCTGATTCAGTGGTGTCAATGGGCCACTTGACTGGATTTGCCCCCCAGGACTAAGGCTGCCAGCCTTCCCTTGATCATCAGGGTCTTGGGCATTTATAGACGCATTGAAGAATACCCATCACTGTGGCCTAAGCGGTGGCAGAGCAGTTTAAACCTCAGCAGAGGGTATTTGGGACAGTAAAGCAACGTCCTCTTGTGTATTCCGTGTGTGTTTAGCTGTTTGCCTGGAGTTTAGATTTATAAAGAAGTCAGCCGACATTTCCATATCTTTGGAGTGACAGGGTCTCTGGTCACATAGAAATGACTTTCTTTCCAACGCGTCTGACCCTGCCGAATTTCTAATCAGCCGCTCCGCATCCTTGTGTACGTCTGCTGTCAGCCGGGCTGAATTAAATAAGCCGAACACATCACAGGAGAGAGCGAGGCCTCTTTCACAGTTTCTTGGCGCCGCGTCCCAGGCTAATCCCCATATTCATCCCTAAATAAAAATGAATATCGGAGAGCGAAATAAAATATGAGAGCTCTGGGCGCTCCCCCGATGACAAAGCGGCAGATAGCGGCTAGAGAGGATCGTCTATGGTAATGCGCACAAAATTATGCACACTTTCATCAAATAAGGCTTTGATCAATCATCCGGCGCCGCACCTGCCGCTAATCAAGTCTCCGGTGCTGCGCGGTGATAACACCAAATGCAGATACTTCACAAAGTGCCTTTTACTTTGCCGCAGAATGAATTTTCTGATAGGTAAATTGTGAGGCGTATTGTGATTGGGGAAGAGATTTCGTTTTAGCGGTTTTTGTTTACAGCGACTCTGAGAACTTTAAATAACCACAAAGGACACATGTACCTATGTGCACCCAATGGCTTTGTAAACCCAGATATTAGATTGTTAAAGAAGCAGAGACATCATGATTGTGTGTACATGGCCTGTACAGGGAGCTGTGAGGGGGGTCATCTGCTATAGTCTTCCTGCAGAATCCTAGAGAAGGAAGTGTAGACAGGACCAAGGCCGGAAGTGTGTCTTGCAAAGCGTAGTAGTGCCCATAGGAAATCCATTGGGCAGTGGTAAAAACGTCATAGGGAAAACCATGTATTTAGGCGCCCCCTAAGAGAAATGATGTGTCAGTGGGGAGGTAACACAGAAAGTTGGAGGTCCTGTTGTGCTGGAGGGAATCACTTGGGGCAGCTTTGGGGCAGAGAATATAAAAGAGAGAGACTCAGAAAGTTTGGTGCCTTTTGCCAGAGACAAGTGTGAGGAAGTCTTGGCCTCTGTAGAAGGCGTGCAGAGCGTGCAGGTGGCTCCTAGGCAAAACAGCCTGCATCCTCACGGTGAGCCCCGGCACGGAAGATTGGCCAACCGCTGCCCACTGATATAGCCACCTCGACTGGGCCTGCTGCCCAGCGCCTGGAAACTACCAGCATACCTCCCAGCTGCATGGAAGGCTGTGCGGGACGCAAATTGGACTTTTTTTACAAAAACTGGCTGCGGCCATTTATTCTAAACAAATTACCTCGTTGGATTCTGACAAAGTTCCAGTAAAGTTATACTGTTAATCGTTATTGGTGTGTGTTTCCTGTGATCACTACCCTTGGGCCTGCTTTCTTACACCTGTCTATACTGGCATGTCATGACCCACGTCAGCAGTTGGAAAACAATAGGCGCATTATGTGACATGAGCAAACCACGCACGATGCATTTTCGGGCACGGCTTGCTTATGGAAAGAATACAGAGAGGTGTTGCTGAATCAAAAATTCGACAATTTCGACAATTTCGACTTAATTCCAAAGCCCCTGAACATGGTATCAACACCAAACTTGCTGGAGATGTAGAGAAGGGTTGGGGGTATACAACAAAAAAGAAACTATGTCTGTAACACAAATAGTTTTTGCATAAATGAGGTTCAAAATCAAGTAAAAATTTAGAAAATTGGAATTTCGACTTTATTTTGTAACTTGATTTATGCAAAAACTACATGGGCTAGAGCAATACTTTATTTTTTCAAATGTTCTCACAACCCTTCTCTACATATCCAGAAATTTTGGTGATGATGCCATGTTCAGGGGCTTTGCAATAAGCTCACAAAATTAGCAAGTCGAAAAATTCGACCATCTCTATTGCTGACGTGGCGAAATCCTCGCCATAAGCTTACATAAGCAGCGGGAAACTGCGGACTGGCACCATGAATATGTCATGCCATCCACAAATTTTGGGGCTGCCTAGTGTTGACCAAGCCTAATGCTCCTTTTTTCCATAGTGGGTGGGAAACAACACTTTCCGCTCCCCTTTTTCCGTGGTGCTGTCAACACAACAACATAGCTTAAACATAGGCCTAAACTCCTCTGCATCAAAATCATTGCATTCGGCACGCAATGGGCTTTTTATGGGCTATGACACATTGTTAATTATGCAAAACAACACATTGTCTGTATGACGTGTACAATGCATGCCTGTTATTTTTCATGTCATGCTCAAAAATTTTTAATCTCTAGCTTTTATTTCCAACAATGAATTCGACTATCTTCTTCGAAGTGCAGGTAATGCGAGTCAGACGCTTGGTTTATCTGTCTTGGTTCAGTTGGCTTTCATACTCAACCTTTGGGTTTGAGGAGCATCTAAAAGTAAGCCAAGCTCTTGGGATGGATTTAAATCTTAGGAATCGAGCTATATGTGTCATAATGGAGGTCTGCTGTATATCAGGCTCCTACATCCAATAAAATTCAAGAAATAGTGAGAGAGGAACAAGGGAAAAGTAATCTAGGTCACAATATGAAGGACATGATGGAGCTGAACGTTGACCATGATGTTGATTTCCCTTTGTTGCGTAGATAACAAAACTTGCCATTTTATTTTTATACTTTCATTTCAGACAGCAACTCGCACAGCACATCGAAGTCAAGCGAGGCGCCGTACCTGTCCATCTCATTCGAAATCACAGGTAGGTGGCCCAAGGATCTTCCTTCTCAGATAGAAATAAATCCTTGGGGTTAAATAGGACTTCCAATATCAGAGAGCCTTGCTAAAAGGTCTCCGGCTGATTTCGGACCACTGGCAAAATCCAAATAAGGGTGTAATTATATTTGTAACAAACTAAGAAAGATGATGGGTAGTTGTGCACAACCTTCAGCAGTGATTACACAGCTATAGTGATATCAGTGGCCAGAAGGGCCCTCAGTTGGTGTATGGAGCTGGGCAAAGATCACAGAGTAAAATGGAGTCAGTATGAGGGATGGGTGTATATGTTGTGTGTAGGTGTGCAGCTCTCAAAATGGAGGAGTGTGGGCCCCCTGTAACAGACAAATAAGAATAAGGACAGAGGCGCACAACCTAGTACAACAATTGGTTAAATAATGTGGAATAGGATAAGATAAAACAAAACAAAATAAAACAACAGACAAGATACTCACATTGAGAGAGATTTACAAGGGTGGCTCCCTCAGGGCCATGTGTTTTCCAGGAGGACCTGTGAGATTGTTTTTTTTTTTTCATTTTTACTTGAGAAATTAATAGAACATGTTTCATTTCGGCCCTTATGTGGTTAAGATTGACACCCCAAATCAAAGTTGTGCAAAATCATCAGACCTTTCCATCTTTTCTATCTGTTCATTTAACTATTATGTTTAGCCGTGAAGAACATTGGTTTCAGTTTTTTGCCTTCTATAGCCATCTGCTATAGCCTTCTAAAACATCCAGAAAACATTATGACACCTGACTTTTATTGTACATTTGCACTCACTTTATATGTCTTTGCCGTGCTACATGCTTCTAAGGGAAACATGTAAATATACCTTAACAAACAGCTCCACAACTTGAAAATTAAGCCTGACCAGGCTTGAAGGGAGTGGAATAAAGCCCTGCCTCCTGGTAATGGCCTTTAGGCTTGGCCTGAAGGGAGTGGACCAAAGCCTTGCCTTCTGGTAATGGCCTTTAGGCTTGGCCTGAAGTGAGTGGACCAAAGCCTTGCCTCATGGTAATGGCATTTTGGCTTGACCTAAAGGGAGTGGGACAAAGCCCTGCCTGCTGGCCATGGCCTTTTGGCTTGACTTGAAGGCAGAGGTACAAAGCCTTGTCTCCTGGTCATGGCCTTTTGGCTTGTAGGGAGTAAACAAAGCCTTTCCTCCTAATAATAGTCTTTAGGCTTGGCTTGAAGGGAGTGGAACAAAGCCCTGCGTCCTGGCCATGGCCTTTTGGCTTGGCTTGAAGGGAATGGACCAAAGCCCTGCCTCCTGGTAATGGGCTTTTGGCTTGGCCTGAAGGGAGTATAACAAAGCCCTGCCTCCTGGTAACAGCCTTTTGGCTTGGCATGAAGGTAGTGGAACAAAGCCCTGCCTCCTGGCCATGGCCTTTTGGCTTGGCTTGAATGAAGTGGACCAAAGCCCTGCCTCCTGGTAATGGCATTTTGGCTTGGTTTGAAGGGAGTTGAACAAAGCCTTGCCTCCTGGTTATAGACTTTTGACTTGGCTTGAAGGTAGTGGAACGAAGCCCTGTGAAGAACATTGTGTCCTCGCCATAGCCTTTTGGCTTGACTTGAAGGGAGTGGAACAAAGTCTTGCCTCCTTGTCATGGCCTTTTGGCATGAAGGGAATGGAACAAAGCCTTGCCTCCTGGTAATGGCATTTTGGCTTGGCTTGAAGGGAGTGGAACAAAGCCCTGCCTCCTGGTAATGGCTTTTGACTTGGCCTGAAGGTTGTGGACCAATGCCCTGCCTCCTGGTAATGGCCTTTTGACTTGGCCTGAAGGGTGTGGACCAATGCCCTGCCTCCTGGTAATGGCCTTTTTGCTTGGCTTGAAGGAAATGGACCAAAGCCTTTCCTCCTAGCCATGGCCTTGTGGCTTGGCTTGAAGGCAGTGGAACAAAGCCCTGCCTCCTGGCCATGGCCTTTTGGCTTGGCGAGTAGGGAGTGGAACAAAGCCTTTCCTCCTGGCCATGGCCTTTTGGCTTGACTTGAAGGCAGTGGCAAAAAACCCTGCCTACTGGTAATGGACTTTGGCTTGGCCTGAAGAAGGTGGAACAAAGCCCTGCCTCCTGGCCATGGCCTTTTAAATTGGCTTAGAGGGAGTGGAACAAAGCCCTGCATCCTGGTCATGGCCTTTTGGCTTGTAGGGAGAGGTACAAAGCCTTACCTCCTGACCATGGCCTTTTGGCTTGTAGGGAGAGGTACAAAGCCTTATAGGCTTTGGCTTGGTCAGGGTAATATAGAGTGAATCGTCCATGGTGTAGCCCGGCCTACTTTTCTGGAGCAAGCCTTTTATTCACTTTATATGCAAACGGCTGTGTCTGTGACTAATTACCTCTGTGTCTTATGGTTCGCAAAATATAGACTTGCACTTCTCGAGTCTCGTACAGTATATACGTAAATATATAGATTTTTTTTTTGCGTATGAAGTTGCTTTTGGTGAGATTACGCCGTTCTATATTGATTTCTAGGCAACGGTGGATTACAAGGCTTTGCGATAATCTCTGCTTGAATTATGTTAATAGAGATATAAAGCTGCATTAAGCGTCCGTGCTGAGATGTATTCACTAAATATTATTGTGCGCTTTCCATATGACGATACTTAAACGCGGATTGTTCCTCAAACGCGCCCGGCTGAGCCGTATTTCACCGGAACGAGCCGGGAGGACGGCTCCCTGGAATCGTTCTATTAAAATGAAATATACGGAATAAAATGAGCCGCCTGTGTCGGCGTTGGGGGCGGCGGCGCGCGTAATAAAATCCCCAGCAGATCCTTCCTAATAAATGGACCGTCGTTCTGCTGTACCGCGGATTTTCTGGAGGGTCTACAGAGAATTTATAGACGCCGAGTAAACACGGGCCTCCTGGTATTCTTCCTTAAGATCGGCTGATTATAAACATGAAACCGGATAAAAGACTTTACACGAGACGCTTTTATTACAGAACTCCAGAAATACGCTCAATGAGGAATTAGGATTTGTATTACTATGCAAGACAGGAGACATGTCCCATCTGCTGTCTGTGACTAGACAGTGAAAGGAGAAGCAGCGATGGGCTCATATGTGCTTCTGCTTTCTCTTATCAGCATATGCCCTGAACAGTGCACTCCCTCTCCAAATCTAAGCTTTACTGTACACTGGGTGCAAGAGGACGCCATGTCAATTTCTGCTTGCCTTTTAAAAAAATATATCTATGATGCTGCAGTGGGGTTATGGCTATGTTTCCACTAGGGTTCATGGCCACGGTTTGAATCATGGCACTGGGTGCTAGCGATCTCCTGCGGTCTTCACCATTTCAAACCGCGGCACGGACCTGCAGGCAGGAAGAGGGGGATGTGGCAAGATGTCCTGACCCACCACTGCCACTTCCTGCCTGATCCATTGATCCATGGATGGAGACACGATTTTTAACCGCGTCCATTCGCCTCTATGACTGCGATTCGCCGCCCATGTTTCCCAACCGCCCGCGATCCAAAACGGGGCGCACCGCATCCGCTCCCGATCACCACCTATAATAGCTGTGGAATTTACCCCATTTTAATTTAATGGGCGCGATCCTCTGCAATCACCGCGCCGCGGTTAAAGTTGCACAAGATCGGGGCCAATAGCTCTAGTGGAAACATAGCCTAACAAAGCAGGGCCGGGGGTTGTGAACTCAGGACTAGAGATGGTCGAATTTTTCGACTTGCTAACTTTGTGAGCTGATTGCAAAGCCAAACGGTATCAATCAATCCCCCCCAAAATTGCGGATATGTAGAGAAGAGTGGGAAAACTTTGAAAAGAAAAAAGTATGGCCTCTAAGCACCTTTCGTTTTGTGGCCAAAAATAATTAAGTCAAATTTAAAGTTCGAACTTTCCGATTTTTTGAAATTTTTACTTGATGTTGACTTAATTTGTGAAAAAACTAATTGTGTTTAGAGGACATACTTTCTTTTTTGGAGTGTACCCCAACCCTTCTCTACATCGCCAGCACTTTGTGATGAATACCATGCTCAGGGGGGGCTTTGCAATAAGTCGAAACCGCGAATGGTCGAATTTTTGAAAAAAAATTCGACCATCTCTACTCAGGACACACAAACCGACACAAACAGTCTCACCTGCTAAAGAGAACATATGTGTAGACCTGTCTGCAGTCTGCCAGTGAACATCTGAATGATCCAGAGGAGGACTGGGTGAGAGTGTTGTGGTCAGATGAGACACAATTCCTGCTCTTTAACATCAAATTAACTAGTCGCATTGGAAGGTGGAGTAATGCTACCTAAGATCTCCATAATGCCATCCCCAACGTCACACATGGAGGGGAACACATTATGCTTTAGGGGTGTTTTTCTGCTAAGGGCACAGGACACCTTCACCCCATAAAAGATATGATGAATGGGTGAGCATTTAATTCCCAGGGCAAATGGGTGGCCCAGCATGACAATGACCAAAATAACATGACAAGGCAACATAAGAAGAAACACATGAAGGTCCTGGAGTGGCGCAGACCTTAATCCCATAGAAAATCTGTGGAGGGAGCTAAAGACTGAGTTACCAAACATCAGCCTCAAAACCTTCCTCATTGGAGAAGGATCTGCAAAGAGCCCACTGAGATGTTGAAAACTGGGTGGCCAACCACAAAAAGCTTCTTACTTCTATAACAAGGATTTTTCCAAAAGTCATCTTTTGCAAAGGGATCAAATACTTATTTCTCTCATTGCAATGTACACCAATCTCTGAGTTTGTTGGGTTTGGAAGCAAGCAGATGTTACAAACTGCTCACATATGTTTTATCATTATAAATATGATAATCAATAATAATATAATAAGAATTCTACATGTAGATTGACCATGGCGGTATACAGGAAAGTCCTCCGCAGGCTCCGTATACATCACCGCGCTAGTAATAGAAGATGAAGCAGGATATCTCACGTTACAATAAGTGCTTTCCATTATCTCTGTATAAAGATGTCATTTAAGTGTAATTTCAGACTTTTCATATTAGGTTCTCATTGACTTCTCCTCGTTACACGGTGACCTTGCCCGCGCCATGCTCTGCAGTAAGTTTGTTTGCACTGATCTGGGAGGGAGATATAATGAGATTGTCTGGTAGAGACTGAGACATTGCCCTGACCCTGGTTTTTGCTTTTAAAAGGCACTTTCTAAAGCCCCCCCATACATCTTACAATCTTTCCATACAGTTTCTGTACAATCAAATTTTGTTTTACCAAAACCATGTAATATGAGGAGCTTCTAATCCTTCCAATCACTATTATTCTACAGGGAGGACCCGGCACTAATACAGTGATTGTGATATATACCTTCCAAATACTGTGCATTCTATCAGGTGACAGGACCCGGCACTACATAGCAGTGAGATATACCTTCCAATCACTATGTATTCTTTCAGGGAGGAACCCGACTAAATAGCAGTGATAGAAACCTTCAAATCACTATGTATTCTATCAGGGAGGACCCAGCAAACTACATAGCAGTGATATATACCTTCACAATCACTATGGATCTATCAGGGGAGGACCGGCAAAACATAGCAGTTGATATATACGTTCCAACACTATGTATTCATCAGGGAGGACCCAGCACTACCATCGCCAGTGATATATACCTTCCAATCCACTATGTATCTAGCAGGGACGAGACCTGGCCATACATCGCAGGATATTATACCTTTCCAATCACTGTATCCTTCAGGGAGGACCCGGCATACATAAGCAGTGATATAACCTTTCAACACTATGTTATTCTATCAGGGAGGACCCAGCACTCAAAAGGCAGTGATATATACTTCCAATCACTATGTATTCGACAGGGAGGACCCGGCACTACATAGCAGTGATTATACCTCCAAACACTATGTATTCTCTAAGGGAGGACCCGGCACTAAATAGCAGTGATATATACCTTCCATCACTATGTATCTATCAGGGGGACCCTGAACTAAATAGCAGTTGAATATACTTTCCAACACTATGTATCTATCGGGAGGCCACTAACTCCTTGGTAGATCTAATGGAGATTGTATGGATCAATCTTAAGGTGTATGGGGGGCTTTACTTTTATGAAACATCACGAAAATGGCAGTTGGACAAAATCTGTGCACCCTTCTGGTTAAAAATGTGTTAGAGGAAGCAATTTTGATTTAAATTTTAATATTTGAATTTGAAATTTCTACCTACAAAATAGAGGAACAACTATGAAGGGTGTGGTGAGAA
This sequence comes from Ptychadena robeensis, assembly GCA_036250615.1. Classification (NCBI taxonomy): domain Eukaryota; kingdom Metazoa; phylum Chordata; class Amphibia; order Anura; family Ptychadenidae; genus Ptychadena; species Ptychadena robeensis. The sequence continues at coordinate 154,527,987 of CM070036.1, read as the reverse complement.
GGGTGTTAAAGGAATCAAAAATCCTCGCTTCACCTTGATGTGCATTTGGCTGATGGGGCGTAATAATTTGCATAAGGGATCATTTGCATAGCCCCACCCACTGTACTGATTTTTCCTTTAACATTCGGGATTTGTAATGGATTGGCATGCAAATACCTTCTGTTTTAGGAAGGCTTGACTGTGACTGTGTGAAAAGAAAATCCATGTTCAGCCCTGTCCTGGTGCCTGCCCTTAAATATCATGTGAATGAATATCATGAATGTTTTTCCCACGTTACTGCGCATGTCCTTGGATGTCACCTGCAGCTCATATTAATACACATTGCTGAAGGTGAGGTGACATCCAAGGACATGCGCAGTAGCATGGGAAAATTTGGGTGCTGAACCACTGAGCAGTATACTCTCCCTGGGTCAAGTATTTAGAAAGCCGAGGAGCAGATCACCAACTGGGTAAACAATGACTTTTAGCACCAGGTCAGCAATGGCAGTGACACGTCAGGCCTCTGTCATCATAGAAATATGGATTCTTCCGCTGTCTCCCCTCTATAGGATTGTACAGATGCAAAGTAAATGTCTGATCTTTCCTGAACATATCTGGCACCTGTTCAGCGGAGAGGTCCTTGAGTGATCTGGCAGGATGCCCCCTTTTCCTACGGGGAAAGGTTCACAGCATGATGTGCTTGCTTGTTATCCCCCCACCACACCTCTCTCCATTTAACAGAATGAGCACTCAATAATTCTCCAGTCACTGATACCAGAGACCTGTACAGAGTTTATGGTATGTTATCCTAAGACAAGGGTTCCCAAGCTTTCCCTGCAGGGCCCCCCTTTTTTATACAGGAATATTACAGAGCTGCCCCCCCCCCCTGAATTCCTCCGTGCTCCTCAGTTTGGAAATCACTGTCCTAAGTGTTGTGGGTGACAACGCTGCTTTTAATAAATACGGTATGGTAAGTATCGCCACTGTACAACCTGATACGTTTTATTGGTAGGAGTAACGGCTGAAAATAAAGAGTAAAAAGCTGATCTAGAAAAATTAAGTTAATTATAAAATCATCGGCATCTGCAAAATCTTTTGCACCAGACAGCCTTAAGATGACCTGCAATTTCCAATGGTACCCATATAATAGTGTAAAGGTTCAGGAATCAACCAATGACAAGAGGCGTCTTATGCTTAAACCAACTTTTATTTTGAATAATGCTCAACGGGGTCTCGGTTGTGTCAATGTAAACTGGAACCATAACTGTCCTTAGAGTTCATGATAAGGGCAACCCGCTCTACCTGGGGTACCCACACAGTTCCCACGTGGGGCCAGGGGAAATAATTCTATGTTCCCACGTGTGGCCGCCCACGACGTGATTGAATGGCCACGGTTAAAAAACACTTCTCAATTATTAAACACGTTTTTTTAACCACAGACATTCATGTATACTGTATGGCCGCAGTCAGGGGCCCCACGATCACGGCACAGGGAAGAGCCCCATTCAATAAGATGGGCGCGGTTAGAATCGCGCCACAGGCGGATGCACGTGTGGGAACATAACCTAGGGCAACAGAGGCTGGTACTTGCGTGTCCTGGGAACGAATGCAGTGGTCCAGCAGGTGCACGACACAAGCAATATCCCCACTGGCAATCCGATCTGCTCCACGCGGTTAGGGCGGTATGCCACCCCAGTGAAAACCTGGCACTGGTGGGTGGCGATGAAAACAGTAACTCTTTGTAACTGGGGCTTGCATAGTTTATGTGTGCTATTGTGCTCCCCGGCTGCCCGCACGCCGGCCTAGACTCTGGTGGGTAGTGAGTCTATGAGTGGACAGCATGCCCACTTACTCCTTCTCCATCAGACTCTTCCCCACTGAGCAACTTCCTGGGGGCAGAACCCTCCCTTATATCGCCTTGGAGCCCAGAAGCACCATGGTTAAGAAATTTAAAGGGGGCCCTGATTCTGCAGGTGAATGCCACTACAACGGTATGCAGCGGTACATGAGATCCAGGGCTGAATTTACAACCAAAGTGGAAATCACTGTGAGTGGTGCATAATTTATACAAATAACATAATGTCCATTGTTCTAGCTATTCCCTCCCCCTTCATTAATATGGAAATTGCCCCGACTGCCTGCGCAGGCTGACTGACAGCCGACATCTGTCCTCACATAACACAAATCACAGGAGAGCTTCTCTGAGTAATCCCGTGCAATCTCCAGGAGTGCTCCTTATTAGAGGGAACACCGGCCATGGAAATAAATGCCGCTGTTTGTGAAATATACGGCCTGATGGTGAGCCGGCGATTACTGGCAACCCACTGACCTAGAATAGACAATTCCTCCGCTCAGGGGTTAATTGGGGACATAAATGTTTAGTACCAGGTAATGTTCTTTTATCTTCCTGGAAATGCGGTCAGCGCGTCAACTGTGGTGAACCCGGCAATTTCAAGGTTGTCATAAAGAGGACAAAGAGCGACAAATAAGAGGCAATCAAATTTCAATTTACAAATGCCTGACCGGTACAATGGCTTCTGGGGTTCCTGCTGGGGGGGGTTATATATTTGGTAATTTGCTCTTTCTTTGTTTTATTCATTCATTCTGTATTTATTGATGGGGTTTCTGTAGAAGTCTACAAGAGTCAGGTTTTCTGCTGTACCCAGAACATTACAATGAATGAAAATGCGTCAGTATACTGTAGTGCCATTCATTCTCTGCTGCATGGCCTCCCCTGCGGATCACCACAATATACAGCGATGACACTGGTTACTGTGTTATTGCGAAGCACATAAACACACAGGACGGCCTATGGAGGTTCATCTCTATACATTGCATTCTATGATAAATGCTTTGCTCTGGGTTCATAATGGATATCTTATGGAGGTTCCTCTGTGTGCTCCACACTAGGTTCTATGATAAACATGTTATGGAGGTTCCTATATATACTCTTCACTGGGTTCTTTAATGGATATCCATTGGAGGTTCCTCTGTATGCTCTGCACTGGGGTCCATGATGAATGTCTCATAGAATATCCTCTCTATATAGAAGTTCCTCTCTATATACTCTGCACTGGGTTCTTTGATTGATATCCTATGGAGGTTTCTCTGCATGCTCTGCACTGGGTTCCATGATGGATATCCAATAAAGGTTTCTCTGCATGCTCTGCACTGGGTTCCATAATGGATATCCAATGGAGGTTCCTCTGTATACTTTGCACTGGGTTTCATGATGGATATCCAATGGAGGTTTCTCTGTATGCTTTGCACAGGGTTCCATGATGGATCCTATGGAGGTTACTCTGCATGCTCTGCACTGGGTTCCATTATGCATATCCCATAGATATTCTTTTCTATATTCTCTGCTCTGGGTTCTATGATGGATATCCTATGGAGGTTCCTCTGTATGCTCTGCACTGGGTTCCATGATGGATATCCTATGGAGGTTCCTCTGCGTGCTCTGCACTGGTTTCCATGATGGATATCCAATGGAGGTTTCTCTGTGTGCTCCACCCAAGCTTCTATGATAAACATTTTATGGAGGTTCCTATATATACTCTTCACTGGGTTCTGTAATGGATGTCCATTGGAGGTTCCTCTGTATGCTTTGCACTGGTTTCCATAATGGATATCTTATGGAGGTTCCTCTGTGTGCACCACACTAGGTTCTATGATAAACATTTTATGGAGGTTCCTATATATACTTTTCACTGGGTTCTGTAATGGATGTCCATTGGAGGTTCCTCTGTATGCTCTGTACTGGGTTCCATGGTGGATATCCAATGGAGGTTCCTCTGTATGCTCTGCACTGGGTTCCA